>OZ012738.1:494014206-494503195 GCA_963859935.3 Lathyrus sativus
AGTGATTGCACATTGGATAAGTCGCTGAAAAGTGCTTCTGAACTGTTGTTTTCTGCTGTTGACACAATGTTAATCGGTTAACCAATTGGTTAATCGATTAACCAATACAAATATTCAAATTTTCCAACATTTTTAAGTGGTTAATCGATTAAACCCTGGTGTTAATTGATTAACACTGTGCCAGCAGGCCTGTTTTGCTATTTTTCATGCTTGTTTTGATGTCATTTCACTTCGAGTTCTCATGGATCGGTATGATGCATTAGGAGTGAGATGTTTTGGATATATGTCGTTGTTCTTGATTTTTTAATCATGATTGCTTCGACGCGTGTTTCAGTTTCCACTTGAATGCATGCTTGTAGATGTGGTTCAAAGTGATAATCATTTGCATTGTTGCTTTTGTTTGCATGCTTGAGGTTGAGATGGGCTTGTGGAGGCTACTTCCCCACACTTTGTCCCTCCCTCTCTTCTTCATATTTGTTTTGCATGTTCTTATTTGCTTGAAGATGTTGATATGTGCTTGTGGTGGTTGTTACCCCACACCTTTTTCCTCCCTCTTCATCTTTGTGTTACATTGCATGTTTGCATTCTTTTCTTCTCTCATTTGTGCTTGCTTTCTTCTTCTTCTTCTTTTTGTCTTCCTTTGCCATGTTCCCTTAGAACCTCTAATCTTTCTTGTTCAATATTGATTATGATAGACGTTAGGATTGAAACCATGCATGATAACATTAGGTAGCTTTCCCCTTTCATCCCAATCATAGGTGCACTTTGTATGAGAACACTAGGTTGAGTTTAGTCTCCCTTTAGAGTGTCTTTCTCTTCTCATCTTCAAACTTCTCGAAAACACTTAATAATGGATAATGAATGTTGTACGCTACGAGCCTTAAGAACTTGGGGAATGATGATTGGGGGGTCTCCTCTCAATCGTCTAGAGTGTTTAGCGTATGTCCTTTGGACGATATGCGACACATTCGCTCCTAGGTCATAGTCTTTAGTGCAACATGAGTTTCAAATCATAACTCAATTCACTTCTTTGTCTAAAAAACACAAAAATAAACTTCAAATCTTTTTATCTTTTGGGATTAATTGGAAACCTTTTTCATAAGGAGAGTTTTGTTAACTCTTGGTTCTACCGCAAACAGTTAATGCCTAAGTCTCCAATGGTCGAGCTGCATACACCTAACTGCTAGAGCTAAGTTTTAACCCTACTCGGGCCTAAAACTCTTGAACCAACCGGTGTTCTTGTCAGCCTGAACTACGTTTGCTCTGATTTCTCATACCAGATGAGGATACGTAGGCACAAGAGGGCGATGTCTTGGCGAGCAACCTTCCCCCACCCTCACCCGTAGTTTTCCGAACTACATTGACTCTGACTTTCCCATTGCACGAGGGAATACGTAGGCATAGAGCGGCGATGCTCTATCGAGTCTCTTTTCTTTTCTTTTGTCCCTGTGGTCTTTAGCGTAGATATTTCAACACCCCTTTAGATAAACAACAAGCGTGGATCCCGTCGAGTACGACGGACGTGAGGGGTGCTAATACCTTCCCCTTGCGTCACCGACTCCCGAACCCAAGATTTGGTTGCGATGACCTGTCTTCTCCCATTTTCGTTAGGTTTTCTCTGATTGTTTCTTTTCCCTCTTTTGGGATAAATAAAGAACGGTGGCGACTCTTCTATCTTCTGTCGGACCTCTTCGCGGCGATGCAACAGCTGGCGACTCTGCTGGGGATTCTAGTTCCCTATGCGAGTCAATCCTAGCGCTTGTTTTTTTATCTTTTGGGTGTATGTATATGTGTGTTGTACTTTGTTTTCTTGTATTTACTTTCAGCATTGTATATATCAGTTCTGTTGTGCTGTTGGGGGGGGGGGGAATGTTCCATCGAGAGATAAGCCAAAACCCAGACTTGAGTACAAACATAGCATTAGAAGTGGAAAGTAGTGGTGAACCTGTATGTTTGGCATGCACTAGTTCCCACGAAATTCGTGCTCAGACGAGATTCTCTTGAATGACTTCTTTTTCGGCCCTTTGGGCTTGAGGGGATTTTGTTTCTGAGGATTATCGACTCTGGGAACCGATCATTTAGAAGTCAGTTAAGTGAGGCCTCTTCGTTAGACTATGATGTCAAACCAGAAATGGTGAACATATTCCTCCACCGGCTGGTGGATTTATCCCACAGGGTATTCCTCCTGTCGTCATACCTCCGGGCGGTGGTGCTGCGAACGGAAATGGTAATGTTGCTGGTGGAAGTGTGTGCGCTGTGCACGGGGCTGCTGGCCCTTATTGGGAAGATAACCAAAATGATGTCTTTTCTGTAAAAGATATGGAGAATGGCTTGCCAACTGAAGCTGACAAAAGGTTTAAATTGATCGAGGAGAAGATGAAGTCTCTTGAGAATCAGAACTCCCTGGGTCTTGATATGTCAGATCTTGGTCTAGCCCCTGGGGTCAGGATTCCTCCCAAGTTCAAGGTACCAGATTTTGAAAAGTACAAAGGGACAACCTGTCCTAGAGTACACCTCCGAGCATACTTCCGAAAAATGTCTGCGTACTCCAATGATGAAAAGTTGTTAATGCATTGCTTCCAAGATAGTCTGGCAAGAGCGTCTTTAGAATGGTATATGGGACTCGAGATAACTCATATCCGCAGCTGGAGAGAATTGGCCGAAGCTTTTGTGCGTCACTATCAATATAATAGTGATTTGGCACCGAACATGTTACAATTGCAGAGTTTGTCGCAAAAGAGTACTGAGAGCTTTAAGGAGTACCCCTAGAGATGGCGAGACTTAGAAGCGAGAGTACAACCTCCCATGGAGGAGAGAGAATTGACTGAGATGTTCATGGCTACGCTGCCTGGTGTGTATTATGAGAAGCTGATAGGTTGCATGTTTGCGAGTTTTTCAGATCTGGTAATAGAAGGAGAAAGAATCGAAAGCGATATCAAAATGGGAAAGATCCAAGTTGCTCTTGATTCCTCCAAAGATGCAAAGAAGCCTCATGTTGGGAAGGGGGAGAAACTAATGTCGTATCTGCTCCAATTGTTGTTCAATAGTCAGCCCGGTACCAACAACCTTATGCTCCTCAGCAGCAGAACTATCGGCGCCAGAATCAGAATAGGCCTCGCAACAATTTGGAAAGAAGGAATGTTCCTCTTCATCCAGTTCCTGTGCCGTACAACCAGTTTCTACCACATCTGATTCAAAACTCATTGGTGGAGCCCAAGACTCTCAATTCGTTGCCAGAGCCATACCCTCCTGGGTATGATCCCAGTGTGCAATGTAGATATCATGGAGGATCCATGGGACACTCAACTGAAGATTGCAAAGCCTTTCAAGCCAAAGTACAGCAGTTGATTGACAAAGAGTATATATCCTTTCCCGAAGGAAATTTGGTTATACATGTCGACCTCTCATCTGATTAAGTTTGAAGATGGCTGATCCAGCAGTAAGTCCAGATTTGAAAGCTCGGTTCCCCGAAGCTGGCAATCTTTGTTTTATCATGTCATTTCTTTGCATTTGTAGTTTCTTTTCTGTTTAAGTGCAAATCTCATTTGTAAAACTTATTTCTTTTCAATTTATAATGATAATGAAATGAGTATGTAGGTTTTAATTAAATCCATTTGTGTTCACTCTATGTTTTATTGATGTCTAATGCTTGTTTAAGCGGAATCCGGGGAGGATGACGAATTTGAAAGACGCGCAAGCTTCCGATTGTATGCTTTTGAATAAAACCTACTGATGATGTACAAACATTGTTTCAAATTCCTAAACACCGGAGATATAAGGATGATAATCCCTTGTCAACCCCTTTGAGCCTAGTAGTAGGAGTTTCTTTCAGAAAACGAAAAACCCTAAATCTTAACCTGGGGCAGGGTAGGTGTCAGTTAATTTGACCGAGCGTCCAAATTGCAAAAGGAGTGTTCTCGTTCGAGGACCAATCACACCTCTAGAGGTCGTGCCTAAAAAACAACAGTGGTTATCCATTGCCAAGGAGTGAAACAGTCGCAATCCCTTCAACAAGTCAGACAAGTTGGTGTCACACGATTTGTTCCAAAAAAGAAAAGAAAAGAAAAAGAAAAAGCCCGCTAAGTCGAATCTTGAAAACAAGCGACTTAGGCAAAAATTAGGGCATCCCGCTGGAATTCGAAATAAAAATAAACTCAAAAGAGTCAGTCCAGGAAAAAGTTAGGGAAAGAATGAAAAGCAAAAAAGCGAAAAGGATTACAAAAGAAAAATCCTCGAAAAAACAAGTCGTGTGACTCTAGGCACCAAAGACGAAAAGCGAGTGACTGTCACTCCAAAAATTTGTGGTTTCCGGAACCATCACTCCTATCATTCAACCTTTGAAAGGTGGGCGCTTGTGTCGAACTAGCTGAATATAGGATTGGAGAACATCAAGGAGAATGGGTGGGTTAAAATAAACTTTGAGCCTAATATCCTTTGTTTCAATAACCGTGAACCCGACCGTGTTAGAACCTTCGAAATTCCTAATTGAAGAAGGTTTGTTCCGAAAGTATACTTCGGTAAAGATCGCGTCGAAACTGACTTCTAAAAGGATTCCTTTCACTGTGTTGGTTTTAATGTTGACATTCTGGTAAGTGATTCGTTCACCATATGTCACAACTCTTTTTTTTTTTTCCAATGAACAAACTTGGATTTCAAAACTGTCATATGCATTGGATTAATATATCTTTTGTGCAAAACAATCTGTTTTACTTGTGAGTAAGCACTTGACGTCAGGAGAGTTTCCACAGTGGAAAGTTTGATCAGGATAAGATGCAGAGCGCCTGAGTACTCCGTGGAGCAGGGGCAAGTCATGTCAAAAGATCATATAATGGGAGTCATCCATCCAAAAGTCAGTTAATCTGAAGGCAATCAGGTTGAGTTTCGACAAATCTCTCGAAGTCAGAGGTACTGCTCCTTAAATCAGTCAATCAGGGGCAAAGTCATTGCAAGGCTGGAGGCAGGCCACCCCAAGAGCACGAGAGTTATTCTTATCCAAAAGACAATTAACTTGAAGTGCCTCTTCAAAGTTCAGAATGTTGAGGCAGTTCATATCAAACCATCAGGGTGCAGAAATCTCAGGTTCCCTTTCGAGGAAGTTTTACAGAGCTCCCACAGGCTGGGGAAAAATTGGAAACAAATGAATGGTTCCTCTCCATATCTTCAGAGTTTATCAGAGTTGGTCACTCAAAGACGAATCCTTTCATGGTACAGATTCTGGGGCAAGCCATCTCGAGGTTGTCTCATGGCAAGCTTTACTTTTCAAGATGAACTGTCCCAGAGATCAGACTGGGGAAAGTGATACACTGGGGTAGTTACTCAAGCGGGTATTTTCTCCTCAGCCAGAGTTGAGTGTCGGGGAATCGTGTCATCACCCCATCGCATAGCTGAAACCTGTTACTTGTCAGAACCTGGTAATCAAGTCAACACCCAAAGCCCAGTCCTTGCCTGGAAAACCTTCAAGCCAGTCCTTGTCTGGTCAACCCTTCAGTAAATACCAATTCTCGCTTGGTACCTATCAGTTAAAACCAGTTCCTGGCTAGTCACCCTTTCTGAAGCCTACTGCCAAAGTCCAGTTCTTGTCTGGCAAACTACAAGTCAGTTCCCGTCTGATATCCCAAATTACAAAATCAATTCCCGTCTGGTACCCGAAACTAGAAGTCATTTCTCGTCTGACCTTGTTTTTCAGAACCCAATTCTCGTCTGGTAGTCAGCTCTCGTCTGACCTTTCTCCAGAACCCAGTTCTCATCTGGTAGTCAGTTCTCGTCTAACCCTTTTTCAGAACCCAGTTCTCGTCTGGTAGTTAGTTCTCGTCTGACCTGTTTTGGTGAACCCAGTTCTCGGCTGGTAGTTAGTTCTCGTCTGACCTTTCTTCAGAATCCAGTTCTCGCCTGGTAGTCAGTTCTCGTCTGACCCGTTATGGAATACCAGTTCTCTCCTGGTAGTCAGTTCTCGTCTGACAGCTTAACCTTTGCCACCAGTTCTTGTCTGGTAGTCTACCCTCGAATGCTAGTGCTCGTCTAGTATTTCCTCTTTAAAATCCAATATTGTTGGTAATCGGAAATAAATCCAATCACTATAAACCTGGTCCTATCCCTAAACCAAAAGCCCAATCATACTTGGCACAAACATTCCCATTGTCTTACATGCTATCACATTCCCTGACGCGAGGCTCGATGGATCTCACTTCTCCACAGTAGAGATTTTATATCCCCCATGGTAATGTTGTTAAATCAAGAATATCCCGCCAGCAGTGATGAGCCATTATCTCCAGCAGGTTGAGATTGCATCAGAATACCTTGTAACCCAACATCACTCATCTGTTCATGGTCCAGTTTCCGTCTGGAAAACCGTTTCAGAATCCAATTCTCGTCTGGCCTATCATTCTTTCGAAGCTCATCCCCGTATGATAAGCCTGCATGGAATACCAGTTCTCGTCTGGTAGACGACATTTGAGTCTAGTTCTCGCCTGGTAAATGTCAGCTTTTAAAACCAGTACCCGTCTGGTCACCTTTTTCTTCAGCCTATAGTGTAAACTCCAATTCTCATCTGGTGGTCGACTATCTTTAACACCATTTCCTATCTGGTGAAAAGCGTTTCGAAGTCCAGTTATCGTCTGGAAAACCAAAAAAATAGCTCATGTTCAACGTAAAAACAGAAACCCAGTTCTCGTCTGGTAGTCAGTTCTCGCCTGACTTGTTTTTTAAGAACCCAATTCTCGTCTGGTAGTCAGTTCTCGTCTTACCTATTTTTGTAGAACCCAGTTCTCGTCTGGTAGTCAGTTCTCGTCTGACCTATTTTTCATGACCCAGTCCTTGTCTGGTAGTCAGTTCTCGTCTGACCCGTTCTTTGCAGAACCCAGTTCTCGTCTGACCCGTTCTTTGCAGAACCCAGTTCTCGTCTGGTAGTCAGTTTTCGTCTGACACGTTTTTGGTGAACCAGTTCTCGTCTGGTAGTCAGTCCTCGTCTGACCTATTTTTGTGGAATTCCAATTCTCGTCTGGTAGTCAATTCTCGCCTGAATTGTTTTTGAAGAACCCAGTTCTCGTCTGGTAGTCAGTTCTCATCTGACCTATTTTTGTAGAACCCAGTTCTCGTCTGACCTATTTTTCATGATCCAGTCCTCGTCTGATAGTCAGTTATCGCCTGACCCGTTTTGCAGAACCCAGTTCTCGTCTGACCTATTTGGTAGAACCTAGTTCTCGTCTGGTATCTAGTTCTCGTCTGGCAGACCCATATTTTGTAGATACCAGTTCTCGTCTGGTAGTCAGTTCTCGTCTGACCCGCTTTTGTGGAATTCCAGTTCTCGTCTGGTAGTCAGTTCTCGCCTGACTTATTTTTGAAGAACTCAGTTCACAACTGGTAGTCAGTTCTCGCCTGACTTATTTTGCAGAACTCAATTCTCTCCTGGTTGTCAGTTCTCGCCTGACCTGTCTAATTCAGATCCAGGGCTTGTTTTCCCCCAGCATAAGTCCAATCATACTTGGCATACCCAGTTATCCCCAACGGAGTTGGTGTCGTCTCTTCAGCATTTATTTTGCTGGATTGGTTCCTTTGTGTCGCTACTGCGAAAATCGGCGCCGGCTGAACAGAAGAGTCGCCACCGTGCGTTATTTATCCCACGGGAGGGAAAGGAAACGCTCAGAGTAAACCTCGCACAACACGGGAAAGGTATGGTCGTCGCAACCAAAACCTGGATTCGGGAGTCGGTTACGCAAGGGGAAGGTATTAGCACCCCTCACGTCCGTCGTACTCGACGGGATCCACGCTTGTTTTCGGGTATGGATTGTTATTCTATCTACTCTAAAGGTCAGGGGTTAAAAAGAAAAGAGAATGAAAATAAAATGACTCGGCAAAGTATCGCACTTTATGCCTACGTATTCTCGTCTGGAACGAGAAATCAGAGTCAACGTAGTTCGCCTACCTACGGGAAAGGAGGGGAAGGTTGCTCGCTAGGATATCGCATCCTATGCCTACGTACTTCCACACTGCATGGAAGATCAGAGCAAACGTAGTTCGGGCCACGTACGACACAAGTCTGTCCTTGATTGATTTTATTCCTTCTGAAAAAGGTTTTTCTGATTAACAGTCCAAGAGGACAAAAATGACGTCTTGATGAGTTCACATTCTTTTACGGAAGAAGTGTCTTTTATTGTGTTTGAAATCTTTATGTGTTTTTCTGTTTGTTTTGAGAAAGAAAGAGACAGAACTCTAACCTACGGTTGCGAAGGGAAACAAACTAACCTAGCGTTATCATGCATGGGTTAAGACCTGGTGTCTATCATGCTCCTCTCCTGTACAGAGAGAAACAGAGATCCTACGGGATAGGCAGAAACAGAAACAATATCAGATATATACAGTAAAACAGTAAAATGCATGGATGCAACAGTACAAGCGAGGCAAGGGAGTCCCACTCAACCTCGAACCTAGAAAACAATAGGCAAAAGTGAACAGGCTTCACTTTCAACCCAGCAGGGTAAACAGCAAACAATACAGTTCAGAAAACCAATCAATACATCAACAAATGAAATACAGCAATAAAACAAACAGCTTCAGCAGCTCTGAGTCAACAACTGACTTCAAGCAATCTCCAATCAACTACAGGCTTCAACAAGCATCAATCTCCATCTTCATGGCCTTCAGACAAGGGCTTTGATCATCAGTCTTCCATCTGCAATGGCTTTTCTTCAAGCTCAAACCTCCAGGATGAGGGATCAGTCACAAGAGTGAATTGAGTGTTAAGCAATCAGCTGACTACCAAAGGTGGTGAACAGACTGCTTCTAACACAAGAGGCATTTTCTCTCAAGAGTTCTATCTCATAGACACTATCACCAAGCCTTCCAAAGGAAGGGGGTGAGTGTCTTAGAGAGACTCTGAATCACAGAGAAGAATGGATGCAGACAAGGCCATCCATGTTTGAGAAACAATCATTCTAATCTAGAGCTCTGCCTAGCTCCTAAACCCTAGTCTCCTCAGCATCTGCCAGCAAGAAACTCCTCCTCAACTCTGACAGTTGATCTTCAATCTTTGAATCTCCAATAGCTTCATCTCCACAAATCTTCAGCTTCCCCAGGGCCCCAGACAAACCCAATACCCAATCAAACAATCAACAATCCCCAGAGGGCACACCACACCAGACAGCAGATATACAGACAATAATAATAACAGTAGGGGAATCCTAACTTTTCTCTAAGGGATCTAATAGCTACCCATAGCCCCTATAGTCCCATAACTAACCTATTCAAACCCTAAGTCCTAAGGGAGAAAATTGAACTTCCTAAGTTGTCACCTAAAACCCTAGTTTTGTTCATGATATTCAAGCATTTATTAATCATCTAAAATTAACCTCTAAACATGGGAACTAAAATATTTCTACAAGCTTAACATCTCATCTAAACAATATGAAAAGAATGATCAAAAAATATTAAAGCATGTGAGAGAACAAAAATCATTAAAATGATGCATGAAATGTAACTATTTATTATGCTATTTATTTAGAAAATATGTAAAAAATATGAAATAAAACTAAAAATGAAATTTTATTTTCCTATAATATTCTAGACATTTTAATGAAAATATGGTAAAAAGAATGGATTAAAAAACATTTTTTATGAATTTATTATGATTTAATGAAAATGGCAAAAATTAGAATGAAATAAGAAAAATTAAAATGAATTAAAATGAGCAAGAGGGGGTATGAAGAGTAACTACGCGCAGTTCAATTCTGGATGGGCCTCATAAAGGGGGGTGTTGGTAGCGTTTCACACTGGGCCCAATCAACCATCAGAATTAAAAAACAAAAGGGAATCAGCTGGGGGTGAGAAAAGCAGCGAAAACACGTTGGAAAATGGTTTTGGGCCTAACTCGGGGGTGGGGATAACACAATCATCTGAGGCCCGCCCGTTTCAATTAATGAAACGGTGCGTTTAGGGCCAGGGTAATCTCCCTCCAATTCAGATTGAATATAGGCCATTGGATCACTCTAAAAGTCAAGAGTCTTACACCAAACGAAGGGCCACGATTTCGTCTTCTTCCTCATTCAACCTGAAACCTAGGGTTTCTGCCATGCGAGCTCATGCACGAGCTACCTTACACCAAACCGTTCTCACTCCACACGCAATGAATCCTCATGATGTAAACATGAAATCTGCTCAGAATTTCCTCCTCTATAATCCTATGGCCTTAGATCAATTTGAAACTCACCACAACACCAAACCCGCGCGCATCAAACTCTGGTTATCATGAGATTACTCTGAGATGCACCAAGATAATTCTCTCTCAAACCTATCCTAAACTGCTCTATACATCATGGTGATTAACCTGATCAATCCAACTAACATTCTAGTGCATTAACATAAGAGATATTGATCCAAACAGTTTATGGTACCTGCTAACAATGGACTCCAAATCACTCCAAATTCATCTAAACTAATCTCCTAACCACCTAGATCAATTCTACACTAACAAAATCATGCCTAACTAACTGAATCGAGCTGTGTGATTGAAAACTTACCTTGTGCAAAATCTTGCAAACAGCTATGGAGATGGAAGATCTGAGGCTTTTAAGTGTTGAATCTTGATCAATCCTTGAGGAACTTGATTCTGTATGCACAAACTTGGAGGTTCCTTGCTTGAATCATGCAATCCACTTGAACTTGTGATTTTGATGATCTTGAGAAAAGCACTCGAAAATGGATGATAACTACCAGAAACTTGCTTCAATTATGATCTATGATGATGATGGAATGAAATTGAATTGATTATGATGAAGATTGATAAAGAATTTGAGATATTTGGAATGAAACTTTTATGAAAAAGTGTGAGAAATCTTGTGAAATTCTTGGTGCAAATGAGGCCAACCCTTGCCAAATTCTCCTTTCATGAATATATAGACCCCAAATGAACATTCTAGATCCATCTTGCACATTCCCTTGTTTTCAAACTTTGGCTCATTTTCGATCATGTTTCTTAAATGATAAGCAACCATGGATAACTTCATTTTTTCCTTCTAAACTCAAAAAAGTGTATGAACCATTGTTCTTAGAATTGTTTTTCCATTCAAAATCATATATTGGAAGTCCCCATTTGGACTTGTAAATCTCCCAAACCATTTTCCAACTTGAAATTATTCACTTTATAAGCCTTTTTAGTTCATATTTTGACCTATCATGCAACTCCATGCTATGAGCTTCTCCAATAACTTGTGACCTTCTTTCTAGACTTAAAATCCCATTTGGAGCAAGTTTGATGTTGGAAGTTTTTCCATTTGAGGCCTCCTTGTATGAGTTTTGGGTATAGGTTAAAATGACCTGTAATTCACAAATGCCCAAAATACCCTTTGCTTGTCAAGACCATAAGTTGAGTTCTCCACATCATATGAAGGCATGCCATACCATTCTAGAAAGCTAAGACAATGAGGAACAATTCTTATGTTGACCAAGAATTCATTTGAAATCTCCTTGAGGGGCAAAACTAGCTTGGAAGTCAAGTCACTTTCACAGACAAAAATTCAGACACCCCAGATGACCTGTAACTTGTAAGGACCATAACTTGAGTTCTATAAATCTCCTTGAAGTCTTCCACCACTCAAATTAAAGGTCTTGAGATCCTCTACAAGTTTCATGTTGGCCAAGAAGCCATTTGAAGTTAATATTTTGACTTATCTTGCTTGGAAGTTTGACCTAAACTAGGGGATTTTACAGAGAAACCCTAATTTAGTAACTCCTCTTCTCCTTGGTTTCTCTTGAATTCTCCTTGTCATATCTCCACATCCTTCTTCATATGTTCAATGATGATCCCCACATCTCTCCAATAGACTTGAATGCCCTCTTAAGTCAGTCAATTGACCTAGGGTTGACCTAGGGTTGACCCAGATGAAACCCTAGTTGACTGCCTTCAACTATAGCTCTTGTGCCTTCATCAATGACTTGTTTTCTTCTCCAAATGACTTTATAAGTCTCTCCAGATGTCTAGATGCTCTCCATGCTTTCACCTCACAGCTCATAACCCTCTTGTTGATCCTCAGATACCCTCAGCTAGGAGATGGACTCAAGGCTTGATCTGCTGAACTCTTTGCTTTCAAATTCTTTCTTGATGACTTGAATATGATTGAATTGGGATAATCACCTCTTGATAGGCCTCTGGAGATGAGAATAATGATTGGTCCCCTGTTGAATGACTTGCTATGCTTATGCTATGCAAATGGTTAGTCTATGTACATGACCCTACATGCAAATGCTAATGATAATGAAACATGAATCCAAGGAATAAGGTTGAGCAAATTTTAGGGTGCAACAGCTGCCCCTATTCAAGCGACTTGGACCCGATTGGACGAAGAGCCCGGAGCCTTCAGACATTCGCGGTACGAGACGGTTGAATACTAGTGAAACCAGAAATTTGCCAACCGCAGAAATAAACTGCGCTCCTGCTTGAGGAATGACATTCGTCAGCTAAATCTGACTGTTAGAATAACCCACTGATCTCGCGCGACCGTGCTGGGGATTGTCTTCATCGTCCTGAAGAGGATTCTGTCATAACAGATTGCTTGCTTGTCCTCGTGAGGACTCTGTCTGTCATCAACACGAAGAAATCTCAACTAAAACTTGTCCACGTTAGGACTCCACTTACTGTCAACCCAGGAAAATCTCGGCAACTCCGCTGGGGATAATTCGTCTGCATTTCCATAAACTGAATCGTCCAGGTTAGGAATAACATTCTTCCACGTTAGGAGTAACGCTTTTATCTTTCCACGTTAGGAAGCAATCTTCTTTCCACGTAAAGAGAACTACATCAATCTGTCCACGTAAGGACTCCAATGCCATTTGACATGTCCGCGTCAGGACTCCGATCTTTCCACGTAATGAATTCACCTTTGGTTCCAAATCTGTCCACGTCAGGACTCAACTTCTCGAATCTGTCCACGTCAGGACCCCAATTTCTCCGCGTAAGGAATAAACTTCTTCTTCCACGTTAGGAATATCTTGATATGATCTGTCCGCGTCAGGACTAAACTCTCTTTCCACGTCAGGAATAATCCATTTCTTTCCACGTCAGGAATCAATCGATTTTCCACGTAAGGAATAAACTCGTCTTTCCACGTAAGGAAACCATTTTTCTTCCACGTAAGGAATGCTCTTGATATGTCCACGTAAGGACTCCGATCTTTCCACGTTAGGAATACTGTCATTTCCACGTAAGGAAACTATCTTCTGATACGTCCGCGTAAGGACTCATTTTTCCACGTAATGAATCATCTCAATCTGTCCACGTAAGGACTCCATTCTTTCCACGTCAGGAATACTGTCATTTCCACATAAGGAAACCTCTTCTGATACGTCCGCGTAAGGACTACATCTTTCCACGTTAGGAATCAATAATCTCTTTGATCTGCCCGCGTCAGGACACTGATCTCGTCTTGATTTATCCACGTTAGGACTCAGGCGTCTTCGATTCACTGAGGAAATAAGACTTGTCCACGTAAGGACTCACACGTCTTCGACTTGCTGGGGAAATATCCGCGTTAGGACTTACACCTTGCCAACAACACGAAGAAGGATAACTTCGTCCACGTCAGGATTCTTGTATCTTGTCATCACAAAGAAATACAAACTTGTCCACGTCAGGACGCACATTTCACCATTACGAATAAAGATATCCGTTGAAAACCAATGATCCACGTCAGGATACCAACACGAAGAGTAACCAATCTTTTGTCAACGTCATGACCTCCCTTTCTCCAAATTTCGAGAGGCCGAATCTATCCACGTCAGGATTAACACACCTTACCAATCCAGTAAAACAAACCTGTCCACGTTAGGACGCCCACTTCTGAAGAAATCCCGTCATTCTAGGAATAAATTGTCTACGTCAGGACTTAATTCTTCAATGATCCTTTCCCACAAACTGCTCAGCACTGACGTGACAGCGACTTCGAGATGAACTCTACTGGGGATGTCTGAAAACCAACTATCGGACACCTGCTTCGACATTCTGATTCATGCGACTCGTTGATGACAAACGAACTCTGCTTGGGGATAAGAAGACACTTATCCTGACCACTCTGGCTGGGGAAAATAAGATACATTTGCATAAATGACTCTGCTGGAGACAAAGAGAGTGTTATCACGATAACTCTGTGGGGGAATACCGCCGAAACTGACATTGTCATTGACTATCTCCTGCCGAGATCTCGACTGTTTGGTAATTTATTTGAGCAAGAGCTCTCTCCACCTGAACTACTGGAGTATAGAAACTGCTTCAGCAAAATAACTGCTGGAAGGATAACGCCGACTCGCCGGGGATAGCCTGATGCTACAAAATTATTCCAGCAAAATAAATGCTAATAGGATGAAGTCGACCCTGCTGGGAAGTTGGGAACTCAAACCACACGTCTTGTTGAAATAACCCCCTGCTGGGGAATAGCAAATGCGCACAGCACAATCGGACTTTCTGCTGGAACGCGAACTGATATTACCGGTATCTCTGACAAAATAAATGACAGGACCCACCATCAACTCTGCTGGGGAGAGTCTTGATCTTCAGATTCCACTGGAAGGAAAGAACACTTGCTGAAAAGAGAACTCCTCTGGGGATGGGATGATTCTCTCGGGGAAAATTAACTGACTCCACTGGGGGAGAGTGCATGACCCTGCGGGGGGAAGATGAACCTGTCTGAATACAGCCTTACGATCGCGGAATCACCCAACTCTGCTGAGGACGAGTAACTTCTCTGGAGCACGTCCTTTGGATAAGCTACGGCTAGCTGGGGAATTCTACCCTTCTTCAGGAAGAACATGCCTGACCTGCGTGGGGATCAAGCCTTTCACTATTGCAATCTTTTGATCACCTTCCTCGTACGGTTATGAAACCTGCAACAACACAAACAAGACACGACAAGCCTATGCAATCGAATCAATTCAGGTTAGTGACGCTACACTCAGTTAATTCAAAGCTTTAACAATTGTTGGCAAGGGCCAGGGATGTTATACTCATGCTAGCTTCATCAAACTTAGGCGTTTTATCGTGCGCAAAACAGTAAAGAACAGGCATCAAGTACTGAATAACACATTTTCATTGATTGGGCCCCTGAATGGGCGGAGTTTTTGTACACGGGATGTAACTCCTGAAAAGAGGAAGCTACGCAAAGCAAACATACAAGCATGCAAGTATTCACAAGAAGCATAAATATTGACAAATTAAATTTTGTACACATGTCGGCAACTGGATGCAGATGAACACCACGAACTGATCCTCCCATGACTCGTCCGACTCTAATGCTTTTCCGGTATCCGTCTTCTGAAGAGGTTGTATCCGATAACTGATTCCTCAAACATATTCTCCCGCACTGATGCTCATCGAATTCAACTTCGGACCGCAGTCATTTGCTTTTCTCATCCCTAACTTTTGCGTGAACCGCCCTTTACGGGTTTTCAATTCACCGGGATACCCCTTTTTGCCGAAGCCGCCCCGTGTAGGTTTTCAACTTCGCGGGTGTACATTTTTTCGATTTTATCCCTAACTTTTGCCCGAACCCTTCATTCTGTTTTTTTTTTGGTTCGCCAGGATGCCCCATTTTTGCCTGGACTCTCTTTTTTCTGTCCAGCGGGTCTATTTTAAGCAAAGTATTTTTTAACTGCGTCCGAATTCACAGGTGATGCAAAGTCTTCCCCGTCCATGGTGGACAACAATAAAGCTCCTCCTGAAAAGACCTTCTTGACAACGTATGGCCCTTCGTAATTGGGGGTCCACTTGCCCCTGTGATCTGCTTGCGGCGGGAGAATCCTTTTCAGCACAAGGTCGCCCGTCTGAAAGCTTCGCGGAAGTATTTTCTTGTCGTACGCTTTCTTCATTCGTCTTTGATACAAACGACCGTATGCCAGAGAAGCTAGCCTCTTCTCATCCATCAAACTCAATTGGTTCAATCTGTTCGTTACCCATTCTGCCTCGTCCAGCTGAACGTCTCGCAATACCCTCAGAGAAGGGATCTCAACTTCCAATGGTAATACCGCCTCCATTCCATATACTAACGAGAACGGAGTTGCCCCGGTTGATGTGCGTACCGTCGTACGATAACCGTGCAAAGCGAAAGGTAGCATTTCATGCCAATCTTTATACGTCACCACCATTTTCTGGACGATCTTCTTGATATTCTTATTGGCCGCTTCGACAGCGCCATTCATCTTGGGTCGGTAAGGGGAGGAGTTGTGATGTTCGATCTTGAAATTCTGACAGAGCTCCTTCATCATTTTGTTGTTCAGATTAGAACCATTATCCGTGATTATCCGCTCGGGAATCCCGTATCGGCAAATGATATCTCTCTTGATGAATCTAGCCACCACTTGCTTCGTTACATTTGCGTAAGACGCTGCTTCCACCCACTTGGTGAAATAATCGATTGCTACGAGGATGAACCGATGCCCGTTAGAAGCCGTCGGCTCAATCTTTCCAATCATATCGATTCCCCACATTGAGAATGGCCATGGAGATGACATCACATTCAGAGGATTCGGAGGCACATGTATTTTGTCAGCATAAATTTGGCATTTGTGGCACCTTCTTGCAAATTTGAAACAATCAGTTTCCATCGTCAGCCAAAAATAACCTGCCCGCAGCAGTTTTCTCGTCATAGCATGCCCACCAGCATGCGTACCAAAGGCACCTTCGTGAATTTCCTCCATGAGAAGCTTTGCCTCTTTTTCGTCTACACAACGCAACAACACCAAGTCGTGGTTTCTTCTGTACAAGACGCCATCCGGGTTCAAATAGAAATTACCCGCTAATCTCCTGAGAGTCTTCTGATCTTGACTGGATGCCCCAGCCGGATACTCTTTATTCTTCAGGAAATTAAGGATATCAAAATACCACGGTTTGTCATCAGACGCTTCATCAATAGCAAATACATAAGCTGGCCTGTCCAACCGAGAGATAGTAATCTGGGGAGCTTCGTTCCAGAAATTGACCTTGTACATGGAAGACAAAGTGGCAAGGGCGTCAGCCATTTGATTTTCTGCCCGCGGCACGTGATGCAATTCAACTTTGTCGAAGAAAGGCAACAATCTCCTTGCATAATTCATGTAATGTATCAAATTGGGCTGACGTGTCTCCCATTCCCCTTTGATCTGATTCACCACCAGAGCTGAGTCTCCGTATACGTCTAGATGTTTGATTCGCAAATCAATGGCTTCTTCAAGCCCCATTATACAAGCTTCGTACTCGGCCTCATTGTTGGTAACAGCAAAGGTTAATCGGGCCGTAAACGGGATGTGCGACCCGTGCGGCGTAGTGATAATTGCCCCGATTCCGCTACCGTAAGCATTCACAGCTCCATCAAATATCATCTGCCATTTGGACCCCGGCTCTGGTCCTTCGTCTGGTAACGGCTCTTCACAATCCTTCATCTTGAGATACATGATATCCTCGTCAGGAAAGTCAAATCTCATTGATTGATACTCTTCAATAGGCTGCTCCGCCAGATACTCAGACAACACACTCCCCTTTATCGCCTTTTGCGAGACGTATTGAATATCGTATTCAGTCAAGATCATCTGCCACCGGGCAATCCTACCTGACAACGCCTGCTTTTCGAATATATATTTGATTGGATCCATCTTCGAGATGAGCATGGTTGTATGATTCAGCATGTACTGCCTCAGACGCTTGGCGGCCCAGGCTAGCGCGCAACAAGTTTTCTCCAGCATTGAATATCGAGATTCACAATCTGTAAATTTCTTACTCAAATAATAGATTGCATGCTCTTTTCTCCCCGTCTCGTCGTGTTGACCAAGAACGCAACCCATGCTTCCCTCAAGAACCGTCAAATACATTATCAAGGGTCTCCCTGCCACTGGGGGTATCAAAATAGGAGGCTCCTGCAGATACTTCTTTATTTTGTCGAACGCCTTTTGACAATTATCGTTCCACGTTACAGCTTGATCTTTCTTTAGCAACTTGAATAATGGTTCACACGTGGCAGTTAGGTGAGATATGAACCGAGCAATGTAGTTCAATCTCCCCAAAAACCCGCGCACCTCTTTCTCTGTTTTAGGCGTCGGCATTTCTTGAATCGCTTTTATTTTAGCAGGATCGACCTCTATTCCTCTTTCGCTTACTATGAACCCCAGGAGCTTACCCGATCTCACCCCGAAGGTGCATTTGTTAGGGTTCAGCCTCAGCCTGAACTTCCTAAGCCTTTTAAACAACTTCAACAGATTCACCAGATGCTCTTCCTCCGTCTGGGATTTAGCAATCATATCGTCAACATAAACTTCAATCTCTTTATGCATCATGTCATGAAAGAGAGTTGTCATCGCACGCTGATACGTTGCCCCAGCATTTTTCAAACCAAAGGGCATCACTTTATAGCAAAATGTTCCCCAAGGCGTTATGAAAGTAGTCTTCTCCATATCCTCTGGCGCCATTTTAATCTGATTATAGCCTGAAAAGCCATCCATGAAGGAGAATACAGAGTATTGAGCAGTATTATCCACTAACACGTCAATATGAGGAAGCGGAAAATCGTCTTTTGGGCTTGCTTTATTCAAATCTCTATAATCCACGCACATTCGAACCTTGCCATCTTTCTTTGGCACCGGTACGATGTTAGCAACCCATGAGGGATACTTCGTCACAGCCAGGAACCCAGCGTCCCACTGTTTCTGAACCTCCTCTTTGATCTTCATTGCCATATCTGGGCGAGTTCTACGAAGTTTTTGTTTGACAGGCGGGCAGTCTTCTTTCAGTGGCAGACGATGCACAACCATATCTGTATCGAGCCCTGGCATATCTTGATACGACCAAGCGAATACATCATTATACTCTCGGAGCATTTCAACCAGTTTTCGCTTGATATCACTCTGCAATGCGGCTCCAATACGAATATTCTTCTCAACCCCTTCCGACCCCAAATTGATAATCTCGATAACCTCGTCGTGAGGCAGAATGGCTCTTTCCTCTTGCTTCACCAACCAAGACAGTTCTTCAGGAACGTCGCTATCTTCGACAACCTCTTCTTCGGTCTGGAATACCGGGTGCTCGAAGTCGGGACGAGTCATAGGTGGTTCAAGGATGTCATCTGAAAATGTTATCCTGCAAAAGAAAGGGTTAAGTGCTTCAAAATGCGTATACAGCGGATAACCACATTGCCCTTTTATTGAAAAATACAAAACAAGAAAGACAGGGATTACAGTATTTACACATGAAAAAAAACGCCATTTATTTAATGGTTAA
Source organism: Lathyrus sativus (assembly GCA_963859935.3). Taxonomy (NCBI): domain Eukaryota; kingdom Viridiplantae; phylum Streptophyta; class Magnoliopsida; order Fabales; family Fabaceae; genus Lathyrus; species Lathyrus sativus. The sequence continues at coordinate 494,033,429 of OZ012738.1, forward strand.
CGAAGCAATGTTTATAACAACACAGCCCTAAGCAAATCCTGATGCCCCGGGCAAGACATCAGATTATTCAACAATTAATAAAGCAAAGCATTACTGTTTAAAAGTCACAGGAACAAGCTCCTGAATAGACCAGTTGCACAGTCCTTGTCCTGGCGTGCTTGGCTGAATCCAGGCATCCATATCACAGTCGCTGTCCCCTTCATCGGATTCTGAAGCAGCATTGACAGATTCATGGCATACTCCACTGGCAGAGATGGTGATTGACTTTCTGAAATGAGGGGCCCCCACAGAAGGAGTTGATGACGACGGTCGGTACCCCAGTCCGAACCGGTCCATTTTCACCGGAATGTCCAATACTTTGCCCCAGCCCTTGGCTTCTCCTGCCTTTACTAGCGCTTGAGCCTCTTTATACGAAGAAACAGCTATCTCTGGCACTTTGCTTGGCCCGGGACTCTTGTCCTCTATGCGCAAACCTTCGAATGCTTGGCATGGCGTCTCGTGGATCTCCCCGTCGACTTCCACATATTTAAACGAAGAAAGATGGCTGACCAGGATGTCTTCTTCTCCGCACACGGTGACGACACTGTCTCCGACCATATACTTTAACTTCTGATGCAGGGTTGACGTAACTGCCCCTGCCCCGTGAATCCAAGGTCTTCCCAGCAAGCAGCTGTACGCAGGCTGTATATCCATGATATAAAACTCCGTTGCAAACACTTCCGGCCCCACTTGCAGGGGCAATGTGATCGATCCGAAGACTGTTCTCCGCGTGCCGTCAAACGCTCTGACTACCAAATCACTTGGTGTGCACAAAATCCCTCGAACATCCAGCTTCATCATAGCCTTCTTAGGCAGCACATTCAAAGACGACCCGGTGTCAACCAATACGTGCGACATTGTCGACCCTCTGCATTCAACAGATACATGTAATGCCATATTATGATCCCTTCCTTTCGGAGTCAAGTCGAAATCAGTAAAGCCCAGACTGTGGCCTGCATTTACATGTGCCAATACTCCTTCTAGCTGGTTCACGGAGACATCCTGGGGTACAAAAGAAGTGTCCAGGACTTTCAGCAAAGCGTTTCGGTGAGCCTCCGAACATAACAGCAATGACAGAATAGATATTTTGGATGGCGTTTGCTGCAGATGCTCCACAATTTTATAATCGCTTTTCCGAATTAAGCGCATGAATTCTTCGACATCCTTAGATGCTGCTTCTTTTTCATTTGCTTGTACCGGAACATTTTCAACCACTTTCCCTTTCCCTTTCGCTATCCTTTCGGCTTCTACTTCAGGAGATATAAAGATCCTGCCGCTCCTCGTCATGCCTCCTGAACCCACAACATTATCCACAACCTCCGCTGACTGCTTGTTAACATCGATTTTAATCCCGTCACAATACACCTCTAGCCCATATGACCATGGGACTGCTTTCGTGTTCTCATACGGGATTGGCCCGGCTTTAGTTATAGTAATCGGTGGTCGCTGAGCTGGTGCTGAAATAGTGATCGTCTTCCTAGGAATTGTCACTGTAGCAACATCACTCCGATTATCCGCTACTGCCCCTGCCGGCTCATCAGTTGCTGTTCTATCAAACTGCAATACACCTTCATCAATTAAGGCCTGAACGCCTTTCTTCAAATCCTCACACCCCCCAGACAGGGCCCAACAATCTAAGCAGTACTCATTACAACCCGGGTAAACACCTCCCTGCAACAGTCGGCTTTTTATTTCGCTCAGCGGCGTCTTTAAATCCTCAACATTCATAATCAGATTCAGACCTTCCTCAGTCAGCACGGCATTCGCCCCATGATTAGGCATGGGTTTCTGGACTATATTCGCACCGGTCGTTCCGAAGTTGATAGACTTGTTGTCCAAGAGATCCTGCACAACGTGCTTAAAAGCATGACAACCTTCTATATCATGGCCCGGGGCCCCAGAATGAAACTCGCAGCGCCTATTTGCATCATAGCCGAACGGGGGAGTTCCCGTTATCGGTGCCAAGGTTCTTTTCTCCACCAGATTCAATCCCAACAAGGTCTGCAATAAATCAGCATAGTTAGAGGGAGGCTTCTCGAACACCCTTCTCGGCTTACCACCCTGGAATCTTCTCTGAGCTTGTTGTGCCCCCTGCTGAGGCTGCTGCTGCTGTGGCATTGGTTGCTGCTGAACCTGTTGTTGTTGCTGGATTGGCTGCTGTTGATACGGGATAGTGACACTCGACACTTGCTGCTGCTGACGATATTGATTTCTTCCCCTGCCTCGGCCTCGGCCTCGGCCTCCAAATACCGCGCTAGCTTCGCCCTGACGGCGCCCACCATAAGCTTTCCTATTACTGCCAGATGCAGTTGATTCATCGACTTGGAACTTTCCTTGCTTAATGTTCCGCTCAATCTTTTCACCCATCAAAATCAGATCTGAAAAACTAGCCAGAGACGTATGAAATAGCATATCATGAAACAGCCCGGTGAATGTGCCAACAAACATGTCGTTCATTTCTTTATCTTCCACAGGAGGACGAACCCTGGCAGCCATATCGCGCCACCTTTGCGCGTATTCTTTAAAACTCTCTCCCTTTTTCTGCGAAAGCCCGGCCAACTGGACCCGATTGGGTGCCAGGTCACTGTTATATTTGTAATGGGCTACGAACGCCTCTGCTAATTGCTTCCAAGTCTTGATATCAGTGGGCTCCAACCCCATGTACCATTCTAAGGAAGGACCCGATAGGCTATCCTGAAAGAAATGCATGAGCATTCTTTCGTCAGTGGAGTATGCAGACATCTTTCTGTAATAAGCTCGTACATGCACTTTCGGACATGTATCTCCTTTGTACTTATCGAACGCAGGCGCTTTGAACTTGATTGGCACCCTCAGCCCAGGTACCAAGCCCATTGTTGCCATGTCCAGACCCACAGCACTCTGGTTTAGGACTCCCTTCATTTGCTCTTCCAGCATTCTAATCTTTTGAGAATCATCCATCGGCCCTTCAAAGCCCCCTCCAGAGAAGGCGTCTTCCTGTTGATCCTCTTGCCACATACCGTTTCCAGCCCCGTATCCATCATACGCATTATTACGTCCAGCTCTGACCTGATTCATCCCCGGAACTCGGCCTCTGTTGCCATACCCTTGAATACCTCCAGCAGGACCACCAGCCATAAAACCAGCACCGTTTCCGTTTCCAAAACCTCCGTAGCCCTGATTGACCATACCATAACCATCTTGCCCAAAGCCCTGGGCATTAAGGCCATACTTGCCAGTATTGTCGAATCCCTGATCGTTGAACCCGAACCCAGCGTTGACAAAGCCATTGCCTCCGAGATTATCTCCTACATTGACATCACCCAGCCCAGCGTTGTGGACAGCAGTTTCATTTCCAACTCCGACGTTACCATTCACAGCAGTGGTAGCGTTGTTGACGTTAGCAGCATTCACATTGACGACAGGCGGAGCCACCGGCGTGGGAGTGCCGTCTCCATGAGCAGTATCAACCCGGACAGACTGATGATCTTCGTTACCATGACCAGCGTTGCGAGCCAATAGAGGCTGAACCATGGCCTGCAAATTCTCTTGCCCTTTTGCTATAGCCTCCATGGTCTGCATGAAGAGGGCGAGCTTCTCGCGTACATCCTGCATCTCATTCTGAATCTGGTCCATGACTTTCCGACAGTTGGATCGTGTAGAATAGCGGTGCGGATGTTGATCTGGAATCCTGTTAGGTACCTGAATCAAAGCAGGAGATAAGACACCATTCAAAGATTACCTGTTATGCAAGATGAATATGAATGCAATGCAATGTGTCTGTGCATTAGGGAAGTTCATTCCCCCAGTTCTAGTGCGAAGGTGCCGGTGCAGTGACAGTGTTGACAATAAGAATACCGGAGCTGAATCATAGAAAGCCTCGTATATAACAGAGAGAATCAATAAGCCCAGGGTACAATATCAATGAGAGTACAAAGATGGCATGACCTCAACCAACAATCCTGGTGATGGTCAGCACTATGCAAATAAAGCATACAAATAATGGAATGATCAGATCCTCCCAAAAGTCTGGTACTCCTCTATCAACTTCTTGGTCTCCGGATGGCTTGGTCGATCGAGCAGCCCTTCAACAAGCCGGTTTCTCTTTTTAAGGACACGGCGTACGTCTTCAGCAGTTTCTTCCCATGTTGCTTCTCCGAAGCAATCTTCTAACTTTCGCTTCTGGGACACTGCTTCATCTCTAGATTTGATCGCCTTGTTCAGTGCATGCTGGACACTATACCGGTTCATCACTTCCTCCTCACACTTCTTGATGCTAGACTTCAACTTCTCTTCGAGGTCGGAAATTTGCTGCTTTAGCTTATCTTCCCTCTTCTTGTTGTTGGTGAGAGTAGCATTCCAAGTCTTATTGCAAGAAGATATCTCTCGGTGTGCTGCGTCAAGCGCCTTCTTTTTGGCTTCCAGCATGTCATGGGAACTTCTGAACTCTTGCCCCAGACGTTCGCGCTTCTTCTTTTCCTCGGTCAACTCAGCTCCTAACCTGTTTACCAGCTCAATCTGTTGTTGGAAAGCATATACGGCCTTGTTCTTCTCACTGCGTGCCTGGGCTAGCTCTTGCTCTAACCCTTCATTAATCTTCATTAAGGCTTCTTTCTCCCTCACAACTTGTTCATATACTTCCCTAGAAACAGTGGTCGGCTCCGCTACCGGAATAGGAACAAGAATTGGTGCATCTGGAAATGGCATCTTCAACTGACTAGCCCTCTCTTGAATCCAAGCTCTATAAGGTGCATAGGCCTGACAGTCATTCTTTCCCAACAACGGCTTCCCTTTGCGGTTAATACGCGTCCAAGCATGTCGCAACTTGGCTAATAACTCCCCCTTCACGTCACCGGTGAAGTACAGAGATTCCTGTACTTCTTCCTCCTGAGGTGGATTCTTCAGCGCATATCCGAACTGGCGAATGAATAGAGAAGGGTTGTAATTGATACACCCTTTTCTTCCTATCAATGGCACATTAGGGTAACCAGCACAACTGAAGATGAGCTCCGATCCCAACAAATCTCTATCAAACCACTCCATATCTTCCGACGATAACCTCATCAAACGCTCCGGCCAACCAACTGGAACTGTAGTCTCTGCAGCAGATCCTCTCTTAGGAAGATGACTCTCAAACCACATACTCAATAAGGGTACACACAGATGAACATTCTTTCCTCTTCCCTTCTCATTCTTGTAATGCAGGGAGTGGTAGAGATCTCCGAGTAAGGTAGGTACAGGATTACCAGCGGCAAACAAGTAGAAAGCATCGAAGTCCACAAAATCCGGTATATTGGGGAATAAAACTATGCCATAAATGCACAAAGCCAACACAGCATTGAAAGCAACCCAGCACCCATTCTTGGCGTACTCTTGAGCTTTACCAACTAAGAACTGAAATGAGAAGCCTGGAACTCCACGGGAAACAGTAGTCACAAGTTCAGAAGCATCAATATGCAAGGCTTTTGCCAATTCCTCCGGCTTGGGTTTGGCATCAAAATGGATGAACGGAACCTGGTTCTGCACAGGCAGCTCAACATACTCAGCGTATTCCTCCAGGGTTGGTCCCATAATAAAGTCAGAGAACGTGAAACACCTCAAAGCAGGGTCGTAGAATTGCATCAAAGCATACAGCCCATCTAACTCTACCTCTGTAGGTTTGCACACCAATCTCAGTAATCTACCATAACTCATCCGGAAACTCCTACGAACACCCTCATCAGCAAGAGAGATCAATCCCAGTAAAGGAACAATATCAGGCGTAGGCAATTTGTAAGCAACTGTTCTCCGTAGGCTAGTCATGATCAAACACTCAGAAGTCTGGGCACTAGAACTAGGGAAATGCAAATGCACCTGCAGCACAGACACACGTTAGTGAAATGCAAATGATAATGTATATGCAGGGATGCAATGCAAGTAACATTCAACAGGGACCAAAGCTGCAACTGCATAGCCTAAACCCAATCAAGAAAGGTCTCAGATAGACCATCCAGAAGTCATCAACCCTGGTCTCAGATAGACCTAGAATAGAACTCCAACACTGGTCTCTGACAGACCTCAAACCATAACTCACTGGTCTCTGATAGACCTCAAATCCCATCCATAATTGGTCTCTGACAGACCTCAAAACACCTCTCAAATGGTCTCTGACAGACCTCAGAATAAATCTCCAAATGGTCTCTGACAGACCTCAGAATACATCTCCACATGGTCTCTGGCAGACCTCATAACTCTCCATAAATAACCCGGATCTCTGATCAAGAAATAACCGGTAGTCTGGAGGTCTAGTTACCTGCATAACCCTGAATCCCCTCACAGGTGGGTGGCCCTATAACTGGCACAAGGTACGGCATCCTATGCGGTCGTCGGCGTCACAGACTTTCAGGGTTGATGATACGATTCCCAGAAGGAGTGGCATCATCAATTCCTGAAGAGGCCTCACTCAGCCAACTTCCAAATGATCGGTCCCCAGAGTCGACAATCCAACTAACCAGCAACCCACGCCAACCAAAGGAAGGGGCAGGAGGCCAACCAGAGGAACCTCGTCTGAGTGTAGATTTCATGGGACACCAAAGCAAGCAAAGCAAGCGGGCGCCCACTAATTTCTACTCTAATTCTAGGTGCACTCAAGCCCAGGTCCGGCTTATCTCTCAATATCAGAACACCCGTCACACCCAGATACAGCAATAATAAACAATATATATAAAGCTGAAAATACAAGGTTAGAAATACACAATAACTCCATACAAAATCCTCGACGGGAAAACAAGCGTTAGGATTGACTCTCTCAAGGGACGTTGGATCCCAAATGCATAAGGACCGTCGCAGTCCTTAGCAGCCAGGGGACGTTGGATCCCCAGCAGAGTCGCCAGCTGTCGCTACTGCGAAAATCGGCGCCGGCTGAACAGAAGAGTCGCCACCGTGCGTTATTTATCCCACGGGAGGGAAAGGAAACGCTCAGAGTAAACCTCGCACAACACGGGAAAGGTATGGTCGTCGCAACCAAAACCTGGATTCGGGAGTCGGTTACGCAAGGGGAAGGTATTAGCACCCCTCACGTCCGTCGTACTCGACGGGATCCACGCTTGTTTTCGGGTATGGATTGTTATTCTATCTACTCTAAAGGTCAGGGGTTAAAAAGAAAAGAGAATGAAAATAAAATGACTCGGCAAAGTATCGCACTTTATGCCTACGTATTCTCGTCTGGAACGAGAAATCAGAGTCAACGTAGTTCGCCTACCTACGGGAAAGGAGGGGAAGGTTGCTCGCTAGGATATCGCATCCTATGCCTACGTACTTCCACACTGCATGGAAGATCAGAGCAAACGTAGTTCGGGCCACGTACGACACAAGTCTGTCCTTGATTGATTTTATTCCTTCTGAAAAAGGTTTTTCTGATTAACAGTCCAAGAGGACAAAAATGACGTCTTGATGAGTTCACATTCTTTTACGGAAGAAGTGTCTTTTATTGTGTTTGAAATCTTTATGTGTTTTTCTGTTTGTTTTGAGAAAGAAAGAGACAGAACTCTAACCTACGGTTGCGAAGGGAAACAAACTAACCTAGCGTTATCATGCATGGGTTAAGACCTGGTGTCTATCATGCTCCTCTCCTGTACAGAGAGAAACAGAGATCCTACGGGATAGGCAGAAACAGAAACAATATCAGATATATACAGTAAAACAGTAAAATGCATGGATGCAACAGTACAAGCGAGGCAAGGGAGTCCCACTCAACCTCGAACCTAGAAAACAATAGGCAAAAGTGAACAGGCTTCACTTTCAACCCAGCAGGGTAAACAGCAAACAATACAGTTCAGAAAACCAATCAATACATCAACAAATGAAATACAGCAATAAAACAAACAGCTTCAGCAGCTCTGAGTCAACAACTGACTTCAAGCAATCTCCAATCAACTACAGGCTTCAACAAGCATCAATCTCCATCTTCATGGCCTTCAGACAAGGGCTTTGATCATCAGTCTTCCATCTGCAATGGCTTTTCTTCAAGCTCAAACCTCCAGGATGAGGGATCAGTCACAAGAGTGAATTGAGTGTTAAGCAATCAGCTGACTACCAAAGGTGGTGAACAGACTGCTTCTAACACAAGAGGCATTTTCTCTCAAGAGTTCTATCTCATAGACACTATCACCAAGCCTTCCAAAGGAAGGGGGTGAGTGTCTTAGAGAGACTCTGAATCACAGAGAAGAATGGATGCAGACAAGGCCATCCATGTTTGAGAAACAATCATTCTAATCTAGAGCTCTGCCTAGCTCCTAAACCCTAGTCTCCTCAGCATCTGCCAGCAAGAAACTCCTCCTCAACTCTGACAGTTGATCTTCAATCTTTGAATCTCCAATAGCTTCATCTCCACAAATCTTCAGCTTCCCCAGGGCCCCAGACAAACCCAATACCCAATCAAACAATCAACAATCCCCAGAGGGCACACCACACCAGACAGCAGATATACAGACAATAATAATAACAGTAGGGGAATCCTAACTTTTCTCTAAGGGATCTAATAGCTACCCATAGCCCCTATAGTCCCATAACTAACCTATTCAAACCCTAAGTCCTAAGGGAGAAAATTGAACTTCCTAAGTTGTCACCTAAAACCCTAGTTTTGTTCATGATATTCAAGCATTTATTAATCATCTAAAATTAACCTCTAAACATGGGAACTAAAATATTTCTACAAGCTTAACATCTCATCTAAACAATATGAAAAGAATGATCAAAAAATATTAAAGCATGTGAGAGAACAAAAATCATTAAAATGATGCATGAAATGTAACTATTTATTATGCTATTTATTTAGAAAATATGTAAAAAATATGAAATAAAACTAAAAATGAAATTTTATTTTCCTATAATATTCTAGACATTTTAATGAAAATATGGTAAAAAGAATGGATTAAAAAACATTTTTTATGAATTTATTATGATTTAATGAAAATGGCAAAAATTAGAATGAAATAAGAAAAATTAAAATGAATTAAAATGAGCAAGAGGGGGTATGAAGAGTAACTACGCGCAGTTCAATTCTGGATGGGCCTCATAAAGGGGGGTGTTGGTAGCGTTTCACACTGGGCCCAATCAACCATCAGAATTAAAAAACAAAAGGGAATCAGCTGGGGGTGAGAAAAGCAGCGAAAACACGTTGGAAAATGGTTTTGGGCCTAACTCGGGGGTGGGGATAACACAATCATCTGAGGCCCGCCCGTTTCAATTAATGAAACGGTGCGTTTAGGGCCAGGGTAATCTCCCTCCAATTCAGATTGAATATAGGCCATTGGATCACTCTAAAAGTCAAGAGTCTTACACCAAACGAAGGGCCACGATTTCGTCTTCTTCCTCATTCAACCTGAAACCTAGGGTTTCTGCCATGCGAGCTCATGCACGAGCTACCTTACACCAAACCGTTCTCACTCCACACGCAATGAATCCTCATGATGTAAACATGAAATCTGCTCAGAATTTCCTCCTCTATAATCCTATGGCCTTAGATCAATTTGAAACTCACCACAACACCAAACCCGCGCGCATCAAACTCTGGTTATCATGAGATTACTCTGAGATGCACCAAGATAATTCTCTCTCAAACCTATCCTAAACTGCTCTATACATCATGGTGATTAACCTGATCAATCCAACTAACATTCTAGTGCATTAACATAAGAGATATTGATCCAAACAGTTTATGGTACCTGCTAACAATGGACTCCAAATCACTCCAAATTCATCTAAACTAATCTCCTAACCACCTAGATCAATTCTACACTAACAAAATCATGCCTAACTAACTGAATCGAGCTGTGTGATTGAAAACTTACCTTGTGCAAAATCTTGCAAACAGCTATGGAGATGGAAGATCTGAGGCTTTTAAGTGTTGAATCTTGATCAATCCTTGAGGAACTTGATTCTGTATGCACAAACTTGGAGGTTCCTTGCTTGAATCATGCAATCCACTTGAACTTGTGATTTTGATGATCTTGAGAAAAGCACTCGAAAATGGATGATAACTACCAGAAACTTGCTTCAATTATGATCTATGATGATGATGGAATGAAATTGAATTGATTATGATGAAGATTGATAAAGAATTTGAGATATTTGGAATGAAACTTTTATGAAAAAGTGTGAGAAATCTTGTGAAATTCTTGGTGCAAATGAGGCCAACCCTTGCCAAATTCTCCTTTCATGAATATATAGACCCCAAATGAACATTCTAGATCCATCTTGCACATTCCCTTGTTTTCAAACTTTGGCTCATTTTCGATCATGTTTCTTAAATGATAAGCAACCATGGATAACTTCATTTTTTCCTTCTAAACTCAAAAAAGTGTATGAACCATTGTTCTTAGAATTGTTTTTCCATTCAAAATCATATATTGGAAGTCCCCATTTGGACTTGTAAATCTCCCAAACCATTTTCCAACTTGAAATTATTCACTTTATAAGCCTTTTTAGTTCATATTTTGACCTATCATGCAACTCCATGCTATGAGCTTCTCCAATAACTTGTGACCTTCTTTCTAGACTTAAAATCCCATTTGGAGCAAGTTTGATGTTGGAAGTTTTTCCATTTGAGGCCTCCTTGTATGAGTTTTGGGTATAGGTTAAAATGACCTGTAATTCACAAATGCCCAAAATACCCTTTGCTTGTCAAGACCATAAGTTGAGTTCTCCACATCATATGAAGGCATGCCATACCATTCTAGAAAGCTAAGACAATGAGGAACAATTCTTATGTTGACCAAGAATTCATTTGAAATCTCCTTGAGGGGCAAAACTAGCTTGGAAGTCAAGTCACTTTCACAGACAAAAATTCAGACACCCCAGATGACCTGTAACTTGTAAGGACCATAACTTGAGTTCTATAAATCTCCTTGAAGTCTTCCACCACTCAAATTAAAGGTCTTGAGATCCTCTACAAGTTTCATGTTGGCCAAGAAGCCATTTGAAGTTAATATTTTGACTTATCTTGCTTGGAAGTTTGACCTAAACTAGGGGATTTTACAGAGAAACCCTAATTTAGTAACTCCTCTTCTCCTTGGTTTCTCTTGAATTCTCCTTGTCATATCTCCACATCCTTCTTCATATGTTCAATGATGATCCCCACATCTCTCCAATAGACTTGAATGCCCTCTTAAGTCAGTCAATTGACCTAGGGTTGACCTAGGGTTGACCCAGATGAAACCCTAGTTGACTGCCTTCAACTATAGCTCTTGTGCCTTCATCAATGACTTGTTTTCTTCTCCAAATGACTTTATAAGTCTCTCCAGATGTCTAGATGCTCTCCATGCTTTCACCTCACAGCTCATAACCCTCTTGTTGATCCTCAGATACCCTCAGCTAGGAGATGGACTCAAGGCTTGATCTGCTGAACTCTTTGCTTTCAAATTCTTTCTTGATGACTTGAATATGATTGAATTGGGATAATCACCTCTTGATAGGCCTCTGGAGATGAGAATAATGATTGGTCCCCTGTTGAATGACTTGCTATGCTTATGCTATGCAAATGGTTAGTCTATGTACATGACCCTACATGCAAATGCTAATGATAATGAAACATGAATCCAAGGAATAAGGTTGAGCAAATTTTAGGGTGCAACAGCTGCCCCTATTCAAGCGACTTGGACCCGATTGGACGAAGAGCCCGGAGCCTTCAGACATTCGCGGTACGAGACGGTTGAATACTAGTGAAACCAGAAATTTGCCAACCGCAGAAATAAACTGCGCTCCTGCTTGAGGAATGACATTCGTCAGCTAAATCTGACTGTTAGAATAACCCACTGATCTCGCGCGACCGTGCTGGGGATTGTCTTCATCGTCCTGAAGAGGATTCTGTCATAACAGATTGCTTGCTTGTCCTCGTGAGGACTCTGTCTGTCATCAACACGAAGAAATCTCAACTAAAACTTGTCCACGTTAGGACTCCACTTACTGTCAACCCAGGAAAATCTCGGCAACTCCGCTGGGGATAATTCGTCTGCATTTCCATAAACTGAATCGTCCAGGTTAGGAATAACATTCTTCCACGTTAGGAGTAACGCTTTTATCTTTCCACGTTAGGAAGCAATCTTCTTTCCACGTAAAGAGAACTACATCAATCTGTCCACGTAAGGACTCCAATGCCATTTGACATGTCCGCGTCAGGACTCCGATCTTTCCACGTAATGAATTCACCTTTGGTTCCAAATCTGTCCACGTCAGGACTCAACTTCTCGAATCTGTCCACGTCAGGACCCCAATTTCTCCGCGTAAGGAATAAACTTCTTCTTCCACGTTAGGAATATCTTGATATGATCTGTCCGCGTCAGGACTAAACTCTCTTTCCACGTCAGGAATAATCCATTTCTTTCCACGTCAGGAATCAATCGATTTTCCACGTAAGGAATAAACTCGTCTTTCCACGTAAGGAAACCATTTTTCTTCCACGTAAGGAATGCTCTTGATATGTCCACGTAAGGACTCCGATCTTTCCACGTTAGGAATACTGTCATTTCCACGTAAGGAAACTATCTTCTGATACGTCCGCGTAAGGACTCATTTTTCCACGTAATGAATCATCTCAATCTGTCCACGTAAGGACTCCATTCTTTCCACGTCAGGAATACTGTCATTTCCACATAAGGAAACCTCTTCTGATACGTCCGCGTAAGGACTACATCTTTCCACGTTAGGAATCAATAATCTCTTTGATCTGCCCGCGTCAGGACACTGATCTCGTCTTGATTTATCCACGTTAGGACTCAGGCGTCTTCGATTCACTGAGGAAATAAGACTTGTCCACGTAAGGACTCACACGTCTTCGACTTGCTGGGGAAATATCCGCGTTAGGACTTACACCTTGCCAACAACACGAAGAAGGATAACTTCGTCCACGTCAGGATTCTTGTATCTTGTCATCACAAAGAAATACAAACTTGTCCACGTCAGGACGCACATTTCACCATTACGAATAAAGATATCCGTTGAAAACCAATGATCCACGTCAGGATACCAACACGAAGAGTAACCAATCTTTTGTCAACGTCATGACCTCCCTTTCTCCAAATTTCGAGAGGCCGAATCTATCCACGTCAGGATTAACACACCTTACCAATCCAGTAAAACAAACCTGTCCACGTTAGGACGCCCACTTCTGAAGAAATCCCGTCATTCTAGGAATAAATTGTCTACGTCAGGACTTAATTCTTCAATGATCCTTTCCCACAAACTGCTCAGCACTGACGTGACAGCGACTTCGAGATGAACTCTACTGGGGATGTCTGAAAACCAACTATCGGACACCTGCTTCGACATTCTGATTCATGCGACTCGTTGATGACAAACGAACTCTGCTTGGGGATAAGAAGACACTTATCCTGACCACTCTGGCTGGGGAAAATAAGATACATTTGCATAAATGACTCTGCTGGAGACAAAGAGAGTGTTATCACGATAACTCTGTGGGGGAATACCGCCGAAACTGACATTGTCATTGACTATCTCCTGCCGAGATCTCGACTGTTTGGTAATTTATTTGAGCAAGAGCTCTCTCCACCTGAACTACTGGAGTATAGAAACTGCTTCAGCAAAATAACTGCTGGAAGGATAACGCCGACTCGCCGGGGATAGCCTGATGCTACAAAATTATTCCAGCAAAATAAATGCTAATAGGATGAAGTCGACCCTGCTGGGAAGTTGGGAACTCAAACCACACGTCTTGTTGAAATAACCCCCTGCTGGGGAATAGCAAATGCGCACAGCACAATCGGACTTTCTGCTGGAACGCGAACTGATATTACCGGTATCTCTGACAAAATAAATGACAGGACCCACCATCAACTCTGCTGGGGAGAGTCTTGATCTTCAGATTCCACTGGAAGGAAAGAACACTTGCTGAAAAGAGAACTCCTCTGGGGATGGGATGATTCTCTCGGGGAAAATTAACTGACTCCACTGGGGGAGAGTGCATGACCCTGCGGGGGGAAGATGAACCTGTCTGAATACAGCCTTACGATCGCGGAATCACCCAACTCTGCTGAGGACGAGTAACTTCTCTGGAGCACGTCCTTTGGATAAGCTACGGCTAGCTGGGGAATTCTACCCTTCTTCAGGAAGAACATGCCTGACCTGCGTGGGGATCAAGCCTTTCACTATTGCAATCTTTTGATCACCTTCCTCGTACGGTTATGAAACCTGCAACAACACAAACAAGACACGACAAGCCTATGCAATCGAATCAATTCAGGTTAGTGACGCTACACTCAGTTAATTCAAAGCTTTAACAATTGTTGGCAAGGGCCAGGGATGTTATACTCATGCTAGCTTCATCAAACTTAGGCGTTTTATCGTGCGCAAAACAGTAAAGAACAGGCATCAAGTACTGAATAACACATTTTCATTGATTGGGCCCCTGAATGGGCGGAGTTTTTGTACACGGGATGTAACTCCTGAAAAGAGGAAGCTACGCAAAGCAAACATACAAGCATGCAAGTATTCACAAGAAGCATAAATATTGACAAATTAAATTTTGTACACATGTCGGCAACTGGATGCAGATGAACACCACGAACTGATCCTCCCATGACTCGTCCGACTCTAATGCTTTTCCGGTATCCGTCTTCTGAAGAGGTTGTATCCGATAACTGATTCCTCAAACATATTCTCCCGCACTGATGCTCATCGAATTCAACTTCGGACCGCAGTCATTTGCTTTTCTCATCCCTAACTTTTGCGTGAACCGCCCTTTACGGGTTTTCAATTCACCGGGATACCCCTTTTTGCCGAAGCCGCCCCGTGTAGGTTTTCAACTTCGCGGGTGTACATTTTTTCGATTTTATCCCTAACTTTTGCCCGAACCCTTCATTCTGTTTTTTTTTTGGTTCGCCAGGATGCCCCATTTTTGCCTGGACTCTCTTTTTTCTGTCCAGCGGGTCTATTTTAAGCAAAGTATTTTTTAACTGCGTCCGAATTCACAGGTGATGCAAAGTCTTCCCCGTCCATGGTGGACAACAATAAAGCTCCTCCTGAAAAGACCTTCTTGACAACGTATGGCCCTTCGTAATTGGGGGTCCACTTGCCCCTGTGATCTGCTTGCGGCGGGAGAATCCTTTTCAGCACAAGGTCGCCCGTCTGAAAGCTTCGCGGAAGTATTTTCTTGTCGTACGCTTTCTTCATTCGTCTTTGATACAAACGACCGTATGCCAGAGAAGCTAGCCTCTTCTCATCCATCAAACTCAATTGGTTCAATCTGTTCGTTACCCATTCTGCCTCGTCCAGCTGAACGTCTCGCAATACCCTCAGAGAAGGGATCTCAACTTCCAATGGTAATACCGCCTCCATTCCATATACTAACGAGAACGGAGTTGCCCCGGTTGATGTGCGTACCGTCGTACGATAACCGTGCAAAGCGAAAGGTAGCATTTCATGCCAATCTTTATACGTCACCACCATTTTCTGGACGATCTTCTTGATATTCTTATTGGCCGCTTCGACAGCGCCATTCATCTTGGGTCGGTAAGGGGAGGAGTTGTGATGTTCGATCTTGAAATTCTGACAGAGCTCCTTCATCATTTTGTTGTTCAGATTAGAACCATTATCCGTGATTATCCGCTCGGGAATCCCGTATCGGCAAATGATATCTCTCTTGATGAATCTAGCCACCACTTGCTTCGTTACATTTGCGTAAGACGCTGCTTCCACCCACTTGGTGAAATAATCGATTGCTACGAGGATGAACCGATGCCCGTTAGAAGCCGTCGGCTCAATCTTTCCAATCATATCGATTCCCCACATTGAGAATGGCCATGGAGATGACATCACATTCAGAGGATTCGGAGGCACATGTATTTTGTCAGCATAAATTTGGCATTTGTGGCACCTTCTTGCAAATTTGAAACAATCAGTTTCCATCGTCAGCCAAAAATAACCTGCCCGCAGCAGTTTTCTCGTCATAGCATGCCCACCAGCATGCGTACCAAAGGCACCTTCGTGAATTTCCTCCATGAGAAGCTTTGCCTCTTTTTCGTCTACACAACGCAACAACACCAAGTCGTGGTTTCTTCTGTACAAGACGCCATCCGGGTTCAAATAGAAATTACCCGCTAATCTCCTGAGAGTCTTCTGATCTTGACTGGATGCCCCAGCCGGATACTCTTTATTCTTCAGGAAATTAAGGATATCAAAATACCACGGTTTGTCATCAGACGCTTCATCAATAGCAAATACATAAGCTGGCCTGTCCAACCGAGAGATAGTAATCTGGGGAGCTTCGTTCCAGAAATTGACCTTGTACATGGAAGACAAAGTGGCAAGGGCGTCAGCCATTTGATTTTCTGCCCGCGGCACGTGATGCAATTCAACTTTGTCGAAGAAAGGCAACAATCTCCTTGCATAATTCATGTAATGTATCAAATTGGGCTGACGTGTCTCCCATTCCCCTTTGATCTGATTCACCACCAGAGCTGAGTCTCCGTATACGTCTAGATGTTTGATTCGCAAATCAATGGCTTCTTCAAGCCCCATTATACAAGCTTCGTACTCGGCCTCATTGTTGGTAACAGCAAAGGTTAATCGGGCCGTAAACGGGATGTGCGACCCGTGCGGCGTAGTGATAATTGCCCCGATTCCGCTACCGTAAGCATTCACAGCTCCATCAAATATCATCTGCCATTTGGACCCCGGCTCTGGTCCTTCGTCTGGTAACGGCTCTTCACAATCCTTCATCTTGAGATACATGATATCCTCGTCAGGAAAGTCAAATCTCATTGATTGATACTCTTCAATAGGCTGCTCCGCCAGATACTCAGACAACACACTCCCCTTTATCGCCTTTTGCGAGACGTATTGAATATCGTATTCAGTCAAGATCATCTGCCACCGGGCAATCCTACCTGACAACGCCTGCTTTTCGAATATATATTTGATTGGATCCATCTTCGAGATGAGCATGGTTGTATGATTCAGCATGTACTGCCTCAGACGCTTGGCGGCCCAGGCTAGCGCGCAACAAGTTTTCTCCAGCATTGAATATCGAGATTCACAATCTGTAAATTTCTTACTCAAATAATAGATTGCATGCTCTTTTCTCCCCGTCTCGTCGTGTTGACCAAGAACGCAACCCATGCTTCCCTCAAGAACCGTCAAATACATTATCAAGGGTCTCCCTGCCACTGGGGGTATCAAAATAGGAGGCTCCTGCAGATACTTCTTTATTTTGTCGAACGCCTTTTGACAATTATCGTTCCACGTTACAGCTTGATCTTTCTTTAGCAACTTGAATAATGGTTCACACGTGGCAGTTAGGTGAGATATGAACCGAGCAATGTAGTTCAATCTCCCCAAAAACCCGCGCACCTCTTTCTCTGTTTTAGGCGTCGGCATTTCTTGAATCGCTTTTATTTTAGCAGGATCGACCTCTATTCCTCTTTCGCTTACTATGAACCCCAGGAGCTTACCCGATCTCACCCCGAAGGTGCATTTGTTAGGGTTCAGCCTCAGCCTGAACTTCCTAAGCCTTTTAAACAACTTCAACAGATTCACCAGATGCTCTTCCTCCGTCTGGGATTTAGCAATCATATCGTCAACATAAACTTCAATCTCTTTATGCATCATGTCATGAAAGAGAGTTGTCATCGCACGCTGATACGTTGCCCCAGCATTTTTCAAACCAAAGGGCATCACTTTATAGCAAAATGTTCCCCAAGGCGTTATGAAAGTAGTCTTCTCCATATCCTCTGGCGCCATTTTAATCTGATTATAGCCTGAAAAGCCATCCATGAAGGAGAATACAGAGTATTGAGCAGTATTATCCACTAACACGTCAATATGAGGAAGCGGAAAATCGTCTTTTGGGCTTGCTTTATTCAAATCTCTATAATCCACGCACATTCGAACCTTGCCATCTTTCTTTGGCACCGGTACGATGTTAGCAACCCATGAGGGATACTTCGTCACAGCCAGGAACCCAGCGTCCCACTGTTTCTGAACCTCCTCTTTGATCTTCATTGCCATATCTGGGCGAGTTCTACGAAGTTTTTGTTTGACAGGCGGGCAGTCTTCTTTCAGTGGCAGACGATGCACAACCATATCTGTATCGAGCCCTGGCATATCTTGATACGACCAAGCGAATACATCATTATACTCTCGGAGCATTTCAACCAGTTTTCGCTTGATATCACTCTGCAATGCGGCTCCAATACGAATATTCTTCTCAACCCCTTCCGACCCCAAATTGATAATCTCGATAACCTCGTCGTGAGGCAGAATGGCTCTTTCCTCTTGCTTCACCAACCAAGACAGTTCTTCAGGAACGTCGCTATCTTCGACAACCTCTTCTTCGGTCTGGAATACCGGGTGCTCGAAGTCGGGACGAGTCATAGGTGGTTCAAGGATGTCATCTGAAAATGTTATCCTGCAAAAGAAAGGGTTAAGTGCTTCAAAATGCGTATACAGCGGATAACCACATTGCCCTTTTATTGAAAAATACAAAACAAGAAAGACAGGGATTACAGTATTTACACATGAAAAAAAACGCCATTTATTTAATGGTTAACGAAGCAATGTTTATAACAACACAGCCCTAAGCAAATCCTGATGCCCCGGGCAAGACATCAGATTATTCAACAATTAATAAAGCAAAGCATTACTGTTTAAAAGTCACAGGAACAAGCTCCTGAATAGACCAGTTGCACAGTCCTTGTCCTGGCGTGCTTGGCTGAATCCAGGCATCCATATCACAGTCGCTGTCCCCTTCATCGGATTCTGAAGCAGCATTGACAGATTCATGGCATACTCCACTGGCAGAGATGGTGATTGACTTTCTGAAATGAGGGGCCCCCACAGAAGGAGTTGATGACGACGGTCGGTACCCCAGTCCGAACCGGTCCATTTTCACCGGAATGTCCAATACTTTGCCCCAGCCCTTGGCTTCTCCTGCCTTTACTAGCGCTTGAGCCTCTTTATACGAAGAAACAGCTATCTCTGGCACTTTGCTTGGCCCGGGACTCTTGTCCTCTATGCGCAAACCTTCGAATGCTTGGCATGGCGTCTCGTGGATCTCCCCGTCGACTTCCACATATTTAAACGAAGAAAGATGGCTGACCAGGATGTCTTCTTCTCCGCACACGGTGACGACACTGTCTCCGACCATATACTTTAACTTCTGATGCAGGGTTGACGTAACTGCCCCTGCCCCGTGAATCCAAGGTCTTCCCAGCAAGCAGCTGTACGCAGGCTGTATATCCATGATATAAAACTCCGTTGCAAACACTTCCGGCCCCACTTGCAGGGGCAATGTGATCGATCCGAAGACTGTTCTCCGCGTGCCGTCAAACGCTCTGACTACCAAATCACTTGGTGTGCACAAAATCCCTCGAACATCCAGCTTCATCATAGCCTTCTTAGGCAGCACATTCAAAGACGACCCGGTGTCAACCAATACGTGCGACATTGTCGACCCTCTGCATTCAACAGATACATGTAATGCCATATTATGATCCCTTCCTTTCGGAGTCAAGTCGAAATCAGTAAAGCCCAGACTGTGGCCTGCATTTACATGTGCCAATACTCCTTCTAGCTGGTTCACGGAGACATCCTGGGGTACAAAAGAAGTGTCCAGGACTTTCAGCAAAGCGTTTCGGTGAGCCTCCGAACATAACAGCAATGACAGAATAGATATTTTGGATGGCGTTTGCTGCAGATGCTCCACAATTTTATAATCGCTTTTCCGAATTAAGCGCATGAATTCTTCGACATCCTTAGATGCTGCTTCTTTTTCATTTGCTTGTACCGGAACATTTTCAACCACTTTCCCTTTCCCTTTCGCTATCCTTTCGGCTTCTACTTCAGGAGATATAAAGATCCTGCCGCTCCTCGTCATGCCTCCTGAACCCACAACATTATCCACAACCTCCGCTGACTGCTTGTTAACATCGATTTTAATCCCGTCACAATACACCTCTAGCCCATATGACCATGGGACTGCTTTCGTGTTCTCATACGGGATTGGCCCGGCTTTAGTTATAGTAATCGGTGGTCGCTGAGCTGGTGCTGAAATAGTGATCGTCTTCCTAGGAATTGTCACTGTAGCAACATCACTCCGATTATCCGCTACTGCCCCTGCCGGCTCATCAGTTGCTGTTCTATCAAACTGCAATACACCTTCATCAATTAAGGCCTGAACGCCTTTCTTCAAATCCTCACACCCCCCAGACAGGGCCCAACAATCTAAGCAGTACTCATTACAACCCGGGTAAACACCTCCCTGCAACAGTCGGCTTTTTATTTCGCTCAGCGGCGTCTTTAAATCCTCAACATTCATAATCAGATTCAGACCTTCCTCAGTCAGCACGGCATTCGCCCCATGATTAGGCATGGGTTTCTGGACTATATTCGCACCGGTCGTTCCGAAGTTGATAGACTTGTTGTCCAAGAGATCCTGCACAACGTGCTTAAAAGCATGACAACCTTCTATATCATGGCCCGGGGCCCCAGAATGAAACTCGCAGCGCCTATTTGCATCATAGCCGAACGGGGGAGTTCCCGTTATCGGTGCCAAGGTTCTTTTCTCCACCAGATTCAATCCCAACAAGGTCTGCAATAAATCAGCATAGTTAGAGGGAGGCTTCTCGAACACCCTTCTCGGCTTACCACCCTGGAATCTTCTCTGAGCTTGTTGTGCCCCCTGCTGAGGCTGCTGCTGCTGTGGCATTGGTTGCTGCTGAACCTGTTGTTGTTGCTGGATTGGCTGCTGTTGATACGGGATAGTGACACTCGACACTTGCTGCTGCTGACGATATTGATTTCTTCCCCTGCCTCGGCCTCGGCCTCGGCCTCCAAATACCGCGCTAGCTTCGCCCTGACGGCGCCCACCATAAGCTTTCCTATTACTGCCAGATGCAGTTGATTCATCGACTTGGAACTTTCCTTGCTTAATGTTCCGCTCAATCTTTTCACCCATCAAAATCAGATCTGAAAAACTAGCCAGAGACGTATGAAATAGCATATCATGAAACAGCCCGGTGAATGTGCCAACAAACATGTCGTTCATTTCTTTATCTTCCACAGGAGGACGAACCCTGGCAGCCATATCGCGCCACCTTTGCGCGTATTCTTTAAAACTCTCTCCCTTTTTCTGCGAAAGCCCGGCCAACTGGACCCGATTGGGTGCCAGGTCACTGTTATATTTGTAATGGGCTACGAACGCCTCTGCTAATTGCTTCCAAGTCTTGATATCAGTGGGCTCCAACCCCATGTACCATTCTAAGGAAGGACCCGATAGGCTATCCTGAAAGAAATGCATGAGCATTCTTTCGTCAGTGGAGTATGCAGACATCTTTCTGTAATAAGCTCGTACATGCACTTTCGGACATGTATCTCCTTTGTACTTATCGAACGCAGGCGCTTTGAACTTGATTGGCACCCTCAGCCCAGGTACCAAGCCCATTGTTGCCATGTCCAGACCCACAGCACTCTGGTTTAGGACTCCCTTCATTTGCTCTTCCAGCATTCTAATCTTTTGAGAATCATCCATCGGCCCTTCAAAGCCCCCTCCAGAGAAGGCGTCTTCCTGTTGATCCTCTTGCCACATACCGTTTCCAGCCCCGTATCCATCATACGCATTATTACGTCCAGCTCTGACCTGATTCATCCCCGGAACTCGGCCTCTGTTGCCATACCCTTGAATACCTCCAGCAGGACCACCAGCCATAAAACCAGCACCGTTTCCGTTTCCAAAACCTCCGTAGCCCTGATTGACCATACCATAACCATCTTGCCCAAAGCCCTGGGCATTAAGGCCATACTTGCCAGTATTGTCGAATCCCTGATCGTTGAACCCGAACCCAGCGTTGACAAAGCCATTGCCTCCGAGATTATCTCCTACATTGACATCACCCAGCCCAGCGTTGTGGACAGCAGTTTCATTTCCAACTCCGACGTTACCATTCACAGCAGTGGTAGCGTTGTTGACGTTAGCAGCATTCACATTGACGACAGGCGGAGCCACCGGCGTGGGAGTGCCGTCTCCATGAGCAGTATCAACCCGGACAGACTGATGATCTTCGTTACCATGACCAGCGTTGCGAGCCAATAGAGGCTGAACCATGGCCTGCAAATTCTCTTGCCCTTTTGCTATAGCCTCCATGGTCTGCATGAAGAGGGCGAGCTTCTCGCGTACATCCTGCATCTCATTCTGAATCTGGTCCATGACTTTCCGACAGTTGGATCGTGTAGAATAGCGGTGCGGATGTTGATCTGGAATCCTGTTAGGTACCTGAATCAAAGCAGGAGATAAGACACCATTCAAAGATTACCTGTTATGCAAGATGAATATGAATGCAATGCAATGTGTCTGTGCATTAGGGAAGTTCATTCCCCCAGTTCTAGTGCGAAGGTGCCGGTGCAGTGACAGTGTTGACAATAAGAATACCGGAGCTGAATCATAGAAAGCCTCGTATATAACAGAGAGAATCAATAAGCCCAGGGTACAATATCAATGAGAGTACAAAGATGGCATGACCTCAACCAACAATCCTGGTGATGGTCAGCACTATGCAAATAAAGCATACAAATAATGGAATGATCAGATCCTCCCAAAAGTCTGGTACTCCTCTATCAACTTCTTGGTCTCCGGATGGCTTGGTCGATCGAGCAGCCCTTCAACAAGCCGGTTTCTCTTTTTAAGGACACGGCGTACGTCTTCAGCAGTTTCTTCCCATGTTGCTTCTCCGAAGCAATCTTCTAACTTTCGCTTCTGGGACACTGCTTCATCTCTAGATTTGATCGCCTTGTTCAGTGCATGCTGGACACTATACCGGTTCATCACTTCCTCCTCACACTTCTTGATGCTAGACTTCAACTTCTCTTCGAGGTCGGAAATTTGCTGCTTTAGCTTATCTTCCCTCTTCTTGTTGTTGGTGAGAGTAGCATTCCAAGTCTTATTGCAAGAAGATATCTCTCGGTGTGCTGCGTCAAGCGCCTTCTTTTTGGCTTCCAGCATGTCATGGGAACTTCTGAACTCTTGCCCCAGACGTTCGCGCTTCTTCTTTTCCTCGGTCAACTCAGCTCCTAACCTGTTTACCAGCTCAATCTGTTGTTGGAAAGCATATACGGCCTTGTTCTTCTCACTGCGTGCCTGGGCTAGCTCTTGCTCTAACCCTTCATTAATCTTCATTAAGGCTTCTTTCTCCCTCACAACTTGTTCATATACTTCCCTAGAAACAGTGGTCGGCTCCGCTACCGGAATAGGAACAAGAATTGGTGCATCTGGAAATGGCATCTTCAACTGACTAGCCCTCTCTTGAATCCAAGCTCTATAAGGTGCATAGGCCTGACAGTCATTCTTTCCCAACAACGGCTTCCCTTTGCGGTTAATACGCGTCCAAGCATGTCGCAACTTGGCTAATAACTCCCCCTTCACGTCACCGGTGAAGTACAGAGATTCCTGTACTTCTTCCTCCTGAGGTGGATTCTTCAGCGTATATCCGAACTGGCGAATGAATAGAGAAGGGTTGTAATTGATACACCCTTTTCTTCCTATCAATGGCACATTAGGGTAACCAGCACAACTGAAGATGAGCTCCGATCCCAACAAATCTCTATCAAACCACTCCATATCTTCCGACGATAACCTCATCAAACGCTCCGGCCAACCAACTGGAACTGTAGTCTCTGCAGCAGATCCTCTCTTAGGAAGATGACTCTCAAACCACATACTCAATAAGGGTACACACAGATGAACATTCTTTCCTCTTCCCTTCTCATTCTTGTAATGCAGGGAGTGGTAGAGATCTCCGAGTAAGGTAGGTACAGGATTACCAGCGGCAAACAAGTAGAAAGCATCGAAGTCCACAAAATCCGGTATATTGGGGAATAAAACTATGCCATAAATGCACAAAGCCAACACAGCATTGAAAGCAACCCAGCACCCATTCTTGGCGTACTCTTGAGCTTTACCAACTAAGAACTGAAATGAGAAGCCTGGAACTCCACGGGAAACAGTAGTCACAAGTTCAGAAGCATCAATATGCAAGGCTTTTGCCAATTCCTCCGGCTTGGGTTTGGCATCAAAATGGATGAACGGAACCTGGTTCTGCACAGGCAGCTCAACATACTCAGCGTATTCCTCCAGGGTTGGTCCCATAATAAAGTCAGAGAACGTGAAACACCTCAAAGCAGGGTCGTAGAATTGCATCAAAGCATACAGCCCATCTAACTCTACCTCTGTAGGTTTGCACACCAATCTCAGTAATCTACCATAACTCATCCGGAAACTCCTACGAACACCCTCATCAGCAAGAGAGATCAATCCCAGTAAAGGAACAATATCAGGCGTAGGCAATTTGTAAGCAACTGTTCTCCGTAGGCTAGTCATGATCAAACACTCAGAAGTCTGGGCACTAGAACTAGGGAAATGCAAATGCACCTGCAGCACAGACACACGTTAGTGAAATGCAAATGATAATGTATATGCAGGGATGCAATGCAAGTAACATTCAACAGGGACCAAAGCTGCAACTGCATAGCCTAAACCCAATCAAGAAAGGTCTCAGATAGACCATCCAGAAGTCATCAACCCTGGTCTCAGATAGACCTAGAATAGAACTCCAACACTGGTCTCTGACAGACCTCAAACCATAACTCACTGGTCTCTGATAGACCTCAAATCCCATCCATAATTGGTCTCTGACAGACCTCAAAACACCTCTCAAATGGTCTCTGACAGACCTCAGAATAAATCTCCAAATGGTCTCTGACAGACCTCAGAATACATCTCCACATGGTCTCTGGCAGACCTCATAACTCTCCATAAATAACCCGGATCTCTGATCAAGAAATAACCGGTAGTCTGGAGGTCTAGTTACCTGCATAACCCTGAATCCCCTCACAGGTGGGTGGCCCTATAACTGGCACAAGGTACGGCATCCTATGCGGTCGTCGGCGTCACAGACTTTCAGGGTTGATGATACGATTCCCAGAAGGAGTGGCATCATCAATTCCTGAAGAGGCCTCACTCAGCCAACTTCCAAATGATCGGTCCCCAGAGTCGACAATCCAACTAACCAGCAACCCACGCCAACCAAAGGAAGGGGCAGGAGGCCAACCAGAGGAACCTCGTCTGAGTGTAGATTTCATGGGACACCAAAGCAAGCAAAGCAAGCGGGCGCCCACTAATTTCTACTCTAATTCTAGGTGCACTCAAGCCCAGGTCCGGCTTATCTCTCAATATCAGAACACCCGTCACACCCAGATACAGCAATAATAAACAATATATATAAAGCTGAAAATACAAGGTTAGAAATACACAATAACTCCATACAAAATCCTCGACGGGAAAACAAGCGTTAGGATTGACTCTCTCAAGGGACGTTGGATCCCAAATGCATAAGGACCGTCGCAGTCCTTAGCAGCCAGGGGACGTTGGATCCCCAGCAGAGTCGCCAGCTGTCGCTACTGCGAAAATCGGCGCCGGCTGAACAGAAGAGTCGCCACCGTGCGTTATTTATCCCACGGGAGGGAAAGGAAACGCTCAGAGTAAACCTCGCACAACACGGGAAAGGTATGGTCGTCGCAACCAAAACCTGGATTCGGGAGTCGGTTACGCAAGGGGAAGGTATTAGCACCCCTCACGTCCGTCGTACTCGACGGGATCCACGCTTGTTTTCGGGTATGGATTGTTATTCTATCTACTCTAAAGGTCAGGGGTTAAAAAGAAAAGAGAATGAAAATAAAATGACTCGGCAAAGTATCGCACTTTATGCCTACGTATTCTCGTCTGGAACGAGAAATCAGAGTCAACGTAGTTCGCCTACCTACGGGAAAGGAGGGGAAGGTTGCTCGCTAGGATATCGCATCCTATGCCTACGTACTTCCACACTGCATGGAAGATCAGAGCAAACGTAGTTCGGGCCACGTACGACACAAGTCTGTCCTTGATTGATTTTATTCCTTCTGAAAAAGGTTTTTCTGATTAACAGTCCAAGAGGACAAAAATGACGTCTTGATGAGTTCACATTCTTTTACGGAAGAAGTGTCTTTTATTGTGTTTGAAATCTTTATGTGTTTTTCTGTTTGTTTTGAGAAAGAAAGAGACAGAACTCTAACCTACGGTTGCGAAGGGAAACAAACTAACCTAGCGTTATCATGCATGGGTTAAGACCTGGTGTCTATCATGCTCCTCTCCTGTACAGAGAGAAACAGAGATCCTACGGGATAGGCAGAAACAGAAACAATATCAGATATATACAGTAAAACAGTAAAATGCATGGATGCAACAGTACAAGCGAGGCAAGGGAGTCCCACTCAACCTCGAACCTAGAAAACAATAGGCAAAAGTGAACAGGCTTCACTTTCAACCCAGCAGGGTAAACAGCAAACAATACAGTTCAGAAAACCAATCAATACATCAACAAATGAAATACAGCAATAAAACAAACAGCTTCAGCAGCTCTGAGTCAACAACTGACTTCAAGCAATCTCCAATCAACTACAGGCTTCAACAAGCATCAATCTCCATCTTCATGGCCTTCAGACAAGGGCTTTGATCATCAGTCTTCCATCTGCAATGGCTTTTCTTCAAGCTCAAACCTCCAGGATGAGGGATCAGTCACAAGAGTGAATTGAGTGTTAAGCAATCAGCTGACTACCAAAGGTGGTGAACAGACTGCTTCTAACACAAGAGGCATTTTCTCTCAAGAGTTCTATCTCATAGACACTATCACCAAGCCTTCCAAAGGAAGGGGGTGAGTGTCTTAGAGAGACTCTGAATCACAGAGAAGAATGGATGCAGACAAGGCCATCCATGTTTGAGAAACAATCATTCTAATCTAGAGCTCTGCCTAGCTCCTAAACCCTAGTCTCCTCAGCATCTGCCAGCAAGAAACTCCTCCTCAACTCTGACAGTTGATCTTCAATCTTTGAATCTCCAATAGCTTCATCTCCACAAATCTTCAGCTTCCCCAGGGCCCCAGACAAACCCAATACCCAATCAAACAATCAACAATCCCCAGAGGGCACACCACACCAGACAGCAGATATACAGACAATAATAATAACAGTAGGGGAATCCTAACTTTTCTCTAAGGGATCTAATAGCTACCCATAGCCCCTATAGTCCCATAACTAACCTATTCAAACCCTAAGTCCTAAGGGAGAAAATTGAACTTCCTAAGTTGTCACCTAAAACCCTAGTTTTGTTCATGATATTCAAGCATTTATTAATCATCTAAAATTAACCTCTAAACATGGGAACTAAAATATTTCTACAAGCTTAACATCTCATCTAAACAATATGAAAAGAATGATCAAAAAATATTAAAGCATGTGAGAGAACAAAAATCATTAAAATGATGCATGAAATGTAACTATTTATTATGCTATTTATTTAGAAAATATGTAAAAAATATGAAATAAAACTAAAAATGAAATTTTATTTTCCTATAATATTCTAGACATTTTAATGAAAATATGGTAAAAAGAATGGATTAAAAAACATTTTTTATGAATTTATTATGATTTAATGAAAATGGCAAAAATTAGAATGAAATAAGAAAAATTAAAATGAATTAAAATGAGCAAGAGGGGGTATGAAGAGTAACTACGCGCAGTTCAATTCTGGATGGGCCTCATAAAGGGGGGTGTTGGTAGCGTTTCACACTGGGCCCAATCAACCATCAGAATTAAAAAACAAAAGGGAATCAGCTGGGGGTGAGAAAAGCAGCGAAAACACGTTGGAAAATGGTTTTGGGCCTAACTCGGGGGTGGGGATAACACAATCATCTGAGGCCCGCCCGTTTCAATTAATGAAACGGTGCGTTTAGGGCCAGGGTACTCTCCCTCCAATTCAGATTGAATATAGGCCATTGGATCACTCTAAAAGTCAAGAGTCTTACACCAAACGAAGGGCCACGATTTCGTCTTCTTCCTCATTCAACCTGAAACCTAGGGTTTCTGCCATGCGAGCTCATGCACGAGCTACCTTACACCAAACCGTTCTCACTCCACACGCAATGAATCCTCATGATGTAAACATGAAATCTGCTCAGAATTTCCTCCTCTATAATCCTATGGCCTTAGATCAATTTGAAACTCACCACAACACCAAACCCGCGCGCATCAAACTCTGGTTATCATGAGATTACTCTGAGATGCACCAAGATAATTCTCTCTCAAACCTATCCTAAACTGCTCTATACATCATGGTGATTAACCTGATCAATCCAACTAACATTCTAGTGCATTAACATAAGAGATATTGATCCAAACAGTTTATGGTACCTGCTAACAATGGACTCCAAATCACTCCAAATTCATCTAAACTAATCTCCTAACCACCTAGATCAATTCTACACTAACAAAATCATGCCTAACTAACTGAATCGAGCTGTGTGATTGAAAACTTACCTTGTGCAAAATCTTGCAAACAGCTATGGAGATGGAAGATCTGAGGCTTTTAAGTGTTGAATCTTGATCAATCCTTGAGGAACTTGATTCTGTATGCACAAACTTGGAGGTTCCTTGCTTGAATCATGCAATCCACTTGAACTTGTGATTTTGATGATCTTGAGAAAAGCACTCGAAAATGGATGATAACTACCAGAAACTTGCTTCAATTATGATCTATGATGATGATGGAATGAAATTGAATTGATTATGATGAAGATTGATAAAGAATTTGAGATATTTGGAATGAAACTTTTATGAAAAAGTGTGAGAAATCTTGTGAAATTCTTGGTGCAAATGAGGCCAACCCTTGCCAAATTCTCCTTTCATGAATATATAGACCCCAAATGAACATTCTAGATCCATCTTGCACATTCCCTTGTTTTCAAACTTTGGCTCATTTTCGATCATGTTTCTTAAATGATAAGCAACCATGGATAACTTCATTTTTTCCTTCTAAACTCAAAAAAGTGTATGAACCATTGTTCTTAGAATTGTTTTTCCATTCAAAATCATATATTGGAAGTCCCCATTTGGACTTGTAAATCTCCCAAACCATTTTCCAACTTGAAATTATTCACTTTATAAGCCTTTTTAGTTCATATTTTGACCTATCATGCAACTCCATGCTATGAGCTTCTCCAATAACTTGTGACCTTCTTTCTAGACTTAAAATCCCATTTGGAGCAAGTTTGATGTTGGAAGTTTTTCCATTTGAGGCCTCCTTGTATGAGTTTTGGGTATAGGTTAAAATGACCTGTAATTCACAAATGCCCAAAATACCCTTTGCTTGTCAAGACCATAAGTTGAGTTCTCCACATCATATGAAGGCATGCCATACCATTCTAGAAAGCTAAGACAATGAGGAACAATTCTTATGTTGACCAAGAATTCATTTGAAATCTCCTTGAGGGGCAAAACTAGCTTGGAAGTCAAGTCACTTTCACAGACAAAAATTCAGACACCCCAGATGACCTGTAACTTGTAAGGACCATAACTTGAGTTCTATAAATCTCCTTGAAGTCTTCCACCACTCAAATTAAAGGTCTTGAGATCCTCTACAAGTTTCATGTTGGCCAAGAAGCCATTTGAAGTTAATATTTTGACTTATCTTGCTTGGAAGTTTGACCTAAACTAGGGGATTTTACAGAGAAACCCTAATTTAGTAACTCCTCTTCTCCTTGGTTTCTCTTGAATTCTCCTTGTCATATCTCCACATCCTTCTTCATATGTTCAATGATGATCCCCACATCTCTCCAATAGACTTGAATGCCCTCTTAAGTCAGTCAATTGACCTAGGGTTGACCTAGGGTTGACCCAGATGAAACCCTAGTTGACTGCCTTCAACTATAGCTCTTGTGCCTTCATCAATGACTTGTTTTCTTCTCCAAATGACTTTATAAGTCTCTCCAGATGTCTAGATGCTCTCCATGCTTTCACCTCACAGCTCATAACCCTCTTGTTGATCCTCAGATACCCTCAGCTAGGAGATGGACTCAAGGCTTGATCTGCTGAACTCTTTGCTTTCAAATTCTTTCTTGATGACTTGAATATGATTGAATTGGGATAATCACCTCTTGATAGGCCTCTGGAGATGAGAATAATGATTGGTCCCCTGTTGAATGACTTGCTATGCTTATGCTATGCAAATGGTTAGTCTATGTACATGACCCTACATGCAAATGCTAATGATAATGAAACATGAATCCAAGGAATAAGGTTGAGCAAATTTTAGGGTGCAACACTTTGCATGTGCATTGTGCATAGCATCCTCCCAAATGCGTAGCATTTCCATTTCGTATGGAGCATTACGCCATATTCAAACATGTGCATTTGAAACATAAGCCAGGTTGTTACCTCTTGTTTCCAATTGTATCCCCAACAGAATTTCTACAGTTTCTTTTTGCGGTTGCCAAATTTCCGGGTTCTTTGGTATTCAATCGTCTTTTACCTTGAATGTTTGAAAGTCGTTCGCTTTTCATCCCTTCAGGTCCAAGTCATTTGAATAGGGGTAGTTGTTGCACCCCAAAATTTGACCAATCGGTTCTCGTACTTGGCTTATATTTTCCTTTCATTTTTGCATATCATAGCATTTGTTCTTGAGGCAGGGGATCAAGGTTTTCCCTGGCTCAGATTTCTTTTAGTGCAAGAGACTGAACAACGAGCATCAGAGGCCCCGACATTTATTTTACCCGGCGATCGAGCGATCGATTTTATTTTGCAGGATATTTTCAGATCAGAAGGCAGCATTCAGGCTATCTCAAGCATTCTCATAGTTATAGTATTCAAAGGCAAGTTTCAGAAGCTGAGTAGGGCATAAAACGGTTGAAAATGGGAAAATGTGTAGACTTCCCTCCAAAAGGCGCCAAAAATCAAATTTTAAAGGTGTTAATCGATTAACTAAATGGTTAACCGATTAACCAAAGCAAAATCAGGTCAAATTTGAAGTTTTGAGGGTGTTAACCGATTAACCATATGGTTAACCGATTAACTAGTGCAAATTTCAGCTGTGCACGTGAATTTTCAAGTGAAGTCATTTTGGGGTCCAAATTTGATCACATGAGAAGTTGATTTTACACTTGGGAAGGATCTAGAACCACTTCAAATTTTGGTTAATTTCATTTTCCCTCCAAATTCCCATTCCTAATTCCATTCCATTTTTCACAAACCTCATTCCAAACCTCATTTGGATCCAAACCTAAGGGGTATTTAAATTATTTACTCCTAACCTCACACACACAATCCTCATAATTTCATTCTCATTTTAGAATTCACTCTCATTCTCTCAATTTTCTCTCAACTTTTTCTCACCAAAACTCCATTAAAGCTCTTTCTTGGAATTCTTTGATTCTCCATTGGAATCAATGAATTCTTGAGCTCAAACCTTCATCCATCATCCTCATTAAATCCAATTCTCCATTCAATTTTTGTGCAAGTTTGGATCTGAATTTTGAAGTTGATCTAGAAGAGCTTATTTGGATAATTCTTGTTTAATTTTGGTGGATGTTCTATGTCCAGACGATTCTTTTCTTTGGTCAGGCTTCCTGAAGTTTCTGAACTTCTTTCCTTTATGCTTCCAGAGTTTGTTTATTCTTCTAGACAGCATGGATAGTTCATCTTCATCTTCAGATGAGGATTCTTCAGAGCTTTCCTCTATTACCTACTATGCTTTAGCAGATTTATTAGATTTTAAGGCAATTGATTTACCTTTCTTTTAAGGTTCATCTTCCTCAAGTTCAATTTCATGACTCCTCAGTGAACTGATTAGTTCCTCCAAGGAAATCTTGTTCAGATCTTTAGCCATTTTCAGCGCAGTCACCATAGGTCTCCATCTGGTAGGTAAGCTTCTGATGATCTTTTTCACATGATCAGCAGTAGAGTATCCTTTATCCAGAACCTTTAGTCCAGCTCTAAGTATTTGAAATCTGGAGAACATAGCTTCAACAGATTCAGCTTCTTCCATCTTGAAGGCTTCATACTTCTGAATTAGAGCCAGAGTCTTTGTTTCCTTGACTTGAGAGTTTCCCTCACGAGTCATCTTCAAGGACTCAAACATGTCAAATGCAGTTTCTCTATTTGTGATCTTTTCATACTCAGCGTGAGATATTGCATTTAACAGTATTGTTCTAGCCTTGTGGTGATTTCTAAATTCCTTCTTTTGGACTTCTGTCATAGATTTTCTATCTACTTTCTTGCCATTCCCATCAATGGGATGAACATATCCATCTATGACCAAATCCCATAAATCAGCATCACAACCAAGGAAAAAACTTTCAATCCTGTCTTTCCAATAATCAAATTTCTCCCCATCAAACATAGCGGGTTTAGTGCTGATTCTGTCCCTTTCTTCATATTTATTGTTAATGCTAGATATTGAAGTATCAGCCATAGTAACAACCAAATATATATCAAAGTTTTTCTCACTGGATCTTTTTTGTCACTATGAAGTGGTAGCACACACAGAACCGGAGCTCTGATGCCAACTGAAGGTGAGAAAATACTTAGAAGGGGGGTTGAATAAGTATGAAGATAAATTCTTAGAAGTAAAAAAAATCAAGTATTTTTATCCTGGTTCGTTGAACTCAACTACTCCAGTCCACCCTTTCTAGAGTGATTTGCCTTTCTCAAACAAGGACTTAATCCACTATTTAATCAACTGATTACAATAGTAAGCACTAAGAACAACTGTTCAAAGTCTTCTCAAGAACTACTGATCCTAACTGGATCTTCTTAAGGTTTTCTTACAATTAAATGTAATAATGAATACAAGTGTTAAAATGCTTCTAATAAAGCTTTATCACAACAATGATTTTTCACTTAAGATTAAGAACAAAGAAATAATTCTAGCAAGAATATATGAGTTGTATGAGAGCTTTGACAATGAATTCTTTTCAAGTGTTTCGTCAACTGAAGAAGATGAGTGGAGACTTGCTTTTATAGGCACAGTGATCCAAGAGATTTTCACGTTGATAAGAGTGTACCAAAAGGTCTGAGCCTTTTTTGTCTTCACATCAAGTGACCTTTCCTAGAAGAAGAAAGCACAGAGAAATCCTTTTTGTCTGTGTTCTTGTGTCTAGCATAAATAAGGAAAGAGTTGTTCGGATATTCCAACGGACATAATTTTTGAATTCTTCTTCAACAATTTTCAGCAAGAATCATCAGAGTCTAATTTGATCAGAGCCTTCTGATGTTGATCAGAGTTTTGCTGGATCAGAGTCTTTGCAGCAAGTGTGCTTTTAGCGTGTATAAGTTCAGAGCAGAGTTTTGGGTCAGATCCTCAGTACTTGCAGCGTTAGTACTCTCAGAGTCTTCTGAAGTAACTATGCTTGAAAACTCTTCATACAAAATTCTTCATTGGTTCAGATGCTTCTGGCTTGCTTCAGATTCTTCTGGAGCTTCTGCTTCAGATCCTTCTGGAGGCAACGCTCAGGATCTTCTGATGGCAGCGTTCAGAATCTTCTAATGGGTGCTTCTGATGCTTCAGAGTCTTGCATATTTCTTATGTTCAGATCTGATTTGCTTCTGGAGTGATATTTACTTTAATATCTGCAGCAATCATTCTTAAGCAAATTTTAGAGTACATAATTCTTAACTACAAAATTTCATAATAGTTATCATCAAAACATAGAGATATTATTAAGAACCAATCTGTGTTCTAACAATCTCCCCCTTTTTGATGATGACAAAAACATCAGAAATTTTGTTTAATTAAAAAGAATTAATTATAACTCCCTCTGAGATGATGAATCTCCCCCTGAATTAAATATTAATAAGGAATAGAAACTTCCCTTTTGTCTTGAGTATTCTTTTCAGAATTAGCGCTTGATTGTTCTAAACATTTGGTCTTGCATGTTTCAGAGTCAGAGTCTGATAAGTTAAATATGATCTGGGAGTCTCATAGTTTCTTTTAAAGAGTATATCAGATTTATCAAATGTTCTGAAACACTCAGATTTTATGTTAGATAAAATTGATATGTCTGAAGTTTCATTCTGGTAGAGTTTAATTAAACAGTTCAGATCTATTTTCTCCCCCCTTTTTTGTCATAAGCAAAAAGTAAGAACTTTTAAAAGACAAATAAAAGGAAAAACAAACAAGATAAATCATGTAGAGAAAACATTGAGACATTCATTCATTCAGAGCAAATAATACAAACATCATAAAATATTCAAGTACATGTGCAATCATCAGAAAAAAAAAAAACTAAGATTGTTTTGACAAAATCATCTTCAACAGATCAGTGATCTCAGAAGAGGACTGTTCTTGTTTTGACATCCACTTAGCCATGGTTTCATTCTTCTGATCTTGTTTGGACATCCACTGAGCCATGTCTTCAGACTTCTTATCTTGCTTAGCCATCCATGACTTAATCTCTGATTGACCAGCTTCCAGAACTGCAATCTTATCTTCAAGATCTGGATATTCTTTCTTGATCTCAGATGAAGAGGGTGGTACAGATTCTGAAGCATGAACAGAGTCAATTTCCATAGGGGATTTAGAGTCAGGAGCAGCAGATCCAGAGGGATGTTCTACAAGAATCATAGCCAGAGAGTTGTCTTCAGATGCATATTCAGCATTCACTTCTGTATCACATACTTCAGATGATGAAGGGGCATCTTTAATAAGCAGTGGTGCAGATCTTTTAGCAGTCCAGAACAAACTTCTTACAGTTTCAGCAAATTTGAGCTTCGCATCATCAGAACATACGTTCTTCAGATTTGATGCTACAGTATTGAATCTGTTGATGAAGCTATTCCAAATAGCATCAGATTCATTTGCATCCATTGTTGATGAACACTTCCTCTGTACAGAGCCTAAATACATCTCTATTTCTTTCAAAAAACTTGTAAATAAATGATCAACATTCAGCTTGGGTTTTGGGTTTAGAAAAGTTTCCAATGTGATTGGCTTGGGTTGGGGTGAAGGTGGAATGGTGAATTTTGGAATGGTGATCAGAGGACGAGGGTAGAAGGGTATGGATGGAGGATCAGATGAATTGGCATTTTTTGATCTGGTTAAAGTATTCAACAGATATGGTTTTGCATTTGATGCATAGGAAACAACATCAAATGGGGTATCATAGTAAGGAGTGAATGCAGGTTTATCAGATAAAATAGGTTCTGATGAAGTCATTTCTGGCAGTTCTTTAATATACGTTTGAAGAACAGATGGTAGAATGATGGTAAGTTTAGGTTTAAGAGGAGTGATAGTGTCAGATGGTTCAATTCTGGTGTAGAAATTTTTGAATTTGAAACCAGAGGGAAGTTTGTCAGATGAAAACAGTTTACACGAAGCAGAGGAAACACACTCAGATGTCCTTGGCTTAGGTGTTGGGATAGGATTGAGAATGAGAATTTCAGAAGAAATAGGTGGTTCTGGTTGGTTAACTTCAAGATTTCTGAGAGAGGGAGATGACAGAAAATCTGGGTGTATATCAGATTCTGATGAATTTGAGGATGTGGTTGGAGTATAAGACGTAGAGGACACTTCAAAAACAGTTTTGAGAGGTGTAACGTTTAGAACCTCTGTCTCAGGGATATTTGTTGCAGAGGGGTTGGTTGGTTCTGATTGATTCTCAGAAAGTTTTGATAGAGGTTCAGATGTAGGTGGATCAGATGTAGGTGGTTCAGATGTAGGTGGTTCAGATGTGGTAGGATCAGATGCCACTTGATTAGATTGTATAGGTTCAAAAATAACTTGTGCAGATGCAATAGGTTCATATGTGTTTGATTGTGGTTTTTCTGGTTGTGGTTGTTGTTGTTGTTGTTCAGATTGTTCTGTTGGTTTTGTTATAGGTGGTGGAGTTTGATTGGCTGGTGTTGTTGTTGTTGTTGGTTCAGATGATTGATTAGTAGAAGGTTTTACAGGAGTGGTGGAAACAGGATCAGAGTATTTTTTGGGGGAAGGAATTTTTAATGGTTCAGAATTATGAGGTGGAGCAGGAACAGATTGTTTCTGAGTAGGAGGTGGTTTTGGAATAGAATTGAATGTTGATTCATTTAAAACAATGTTATTGAAAGAAGATACAGAAGATTTGGTACCTTAACCTTGATACGCTTTGTGGGAACAGAGGGAGCGGCTCCAGATGCTTTCCTCTTGATCAGCTTCTGAGGCTTGTCAACAAATTTTGGCTTCTTCTGAGCAGCAACTTCTTCTGCTTCTGATTGACCTCTTTTCCTTGTGTTCTCATTTCCTCCATCAGGCATTGCTTCCCTTGATCTTTTCAGAATATCTACAGGAATGGGCGTTCCATCTGCCTTGCAAGAATCAATATATCTCACAATTATTTCCCTTGGTTCTTCAGCACAGAACAGTGGGTAGTTTTCAACTGGAATTCGCTTCTGACTGAGTTCAGAGATATTCAGCTTCTTGGGTGCAGATGTGAGTTCCTCTACAATTTTTAGTCTCTGAAGACTCTTGGCATTCAGAGGTTTTCCAACAATAGATTCAAGTTCATCCTTGACTCCAGCAGCATACAGAGCAGTCACCAGTCCATTTTCTGTCAGAATATCTGAAATTAACCTTCCAAAGGGAATCCATGTTCTGATCTTCTGACCCTTATCTTTTACAGATTCTCTTGAAGCATTGATATGGTTCCATAAATGCATGAACAGAATGTAAGGAAGATCTACCTTAGTGCTATGACTTAAACAGTACATGAAGTAGAGCTGTTCATTGTTCACATAGTCTGGAGAATTTGTAAATTTTCTGTGATGAATGCATCCCATAAAAATCTTTGCCCAAATTTTGTAGTTAGGCTTCAGATCTTTAAATTTGTTAGAGGCCTGTCCAGAAGTCATGACTTCCTCATAAACTTCTTCCATGTCTACACGCCCAACTGGCAGATGACATACTCCATCAGTTTCCTCATACCCTATGAGTTTCCTGATTAGATCTTCTGTAATTATAATCTCCTTACTCAGAATAGAAGACAAGATGAATTTGGGATAAACAGAAGCATGTATCCAGAATTCTTTCACCAGATGAGGGTAAACTGGTCCAAATAATCTGTCAAAGTATTTTACCCAGCCTTGAGCATCAACTATTAAACGAAATTCAAATCCATTTTCAGCTAATGAATCAAATTCCACCATTGATTCACAGAGAACTTCAAGTTTGTCAACAGGAGTTAACAAAGTCCTTTTAGGTGTCGCGTATGGAGCCACACCCATATTTGCAGAAGTAATTGCAGCCATGGTTGATTGAAACTGAGCTGCTGTAGAAGATGAGGTTGCCATTGAAGATGATTTTGACAAGGGTTTAGGGTTTTTGTGAAGAGAGAAAAGAAGACAGAAATGCATAAACTTGCTTGTGTTGTGAAAAGTGTGAAAGTGGTGAGAGATGAGGTATTTATAGAAAACAATTAGGCATTCAAACAGACAATCACGTTGATAAGAGTGTACCAAAAGGTCTGAGCCTTTTTTGTCTTCACATCAAGTGACCTTTCCTAGAAGAAGAAAGCACAGAGAAATCCTTTTTGTATGTGTTCTTGTGTCTAGCATAAATAAGGAAAGAGTCGTTTGAATATTCCAACGGACATAATCTTTGAATTCTTCTTCAACAATTTTCAGCAAGAATCATCAGAGTCTAATTTGATCAGAGCCTTCTGATGTTGATCAGAGTTTTGCTGAATCAGAGTCTTTGCAGCAAGTGTGCTTTTAGCGTGTATAAGTTCAGAGCAGAGTTTTGGGTTAGATCCTCAGTACTAGCAGCGTTAGTACTCTCAGAGTCTTCTAAAGTAACTATGCTTGAAAACTCTTCATACATAATTCTTCATTGGTTCAGATGCTTCTGGCTTGCTTCAGATTCTTCTGGAGCTTCTGCTTCAGATCCTTCTGGAGGCAACGCTCAGGATCTTTTGATGGCAGCGTTCAGAATCTTCTAATGGGTGTTTCTGACGCTTCAGAGCCTTGCATATTTCTTATGTTCAGATCTGATTTGCTTCTGGAGTGATATTTACTTTAATATCTGCAGCAATCATTCTTAAGCAAATTTTAGAGTACATAATTCTTAACTACAAAATTTCATAATAGTTATCATCAAAATATAGAGATATTATTAAGAACTAATTTGTGTTCTAACACAAGATTGATTATGATAGAAGTTAGGATTGAAACCATGCATGATAACATTAGGTAGCTTTCCCCTTTCATCCCAATCATAGGTGCACTTTGTATGAGAACACTAGGTTGAGTTTAGTCTCCCTTTAGAGTGTCTTTCTCTTCTCATCTTCAAACTTCTTCAAAACACTTAATAATGGATAATGAATGTTGTACGCTACGAGCCTTAAGTACTTGAGAAATGATGATTGGGGGGTCTCCTCTCAATTGTCTAAAGTGTTTAGCGTATGTTCTTTGGACGATATGCGACGCATTCGCTTCTAGGTCATAGTCTTTAGTGAAACATGAGTTTCAAATACTAACTCAATTCACTTCTTTGTCTAAAAAACACAAAAACAAATTTCAAATCTTTTTATCCTTTGGGGTTAATTGGAAACCTTTTTCATAAGGAGAGTTTTGTTAACTCTTGGTTCTACCGCAAACAGGTAATGCCTAAGTCTCCAATGGTCGAGCTGCATACACCTAACTGCTAGAACTAAGTTTTAACCCTACTCGGGCTAAAACTCTTGAACCAACCGGTGTTCTTGTTAGCCCGAACTACGTTTGCTCTGATTTCTCACACCAGATAAGGATACGTAGGCACAAGAGGGTGATCTCTTGGCGAGCAACCTTCCCCCACTTTCACCCGTAGTTTTTCGAACTACGTTGACTCTGACTTTCCCATTGCACGAGGGAATACGTAGGCATAGAGCGACGATGCTCTATCAAGTCTCTTTTCTTTTCTTTTGTCCATGTGGCCTTTAGCGTAGATAGTTCAACACCCTTTTAGATAGACAACAAGCGTGGATCCCGTCGAGTACGACGGGCGTGAGGGGTGCTAATACCTCCCCCTTGCGTAACCGACTCCCAAACCCAAGATTTGGTTGCGATGACCTGTCTTCTCCCGTTTTTGTTAGTTTTTCTCTGATCGTTTCCTTTCCCTCTTTTGGGATAAATAACGAACGGTGGCGACTCTTCTGTCTTCTGTCGGTCCTCTTCGCAGCGATGTGACACCTCCCACGTGGTAATAGTCTATACTGTCGTATACATGTTTGATGTATTCCCCGGGGTCTCTATTTTTGTTGTAATCTTATAGTTTGGGTTTTTTTTTCCAGAGATCATGGAATCAATTTGTATAACATATGAGAACTTAGAGGATTTTTTTTCTTTGGTGGATTCGAAGTGGCTTCTTCTATTCCTTTCTTCCTTACCAACCGATGGGCTTCTAGAGGGGTGTGGCTTCTCTATCCCCCCTTAGGACCGTGCAAAGGTGTGTTTTTCCTGCGTTCTCAATGGCTTGAGGATTTTTTTAGCTTTCCCCGATCCTTCATTGGTCCCATAACTTTATGTAAAGCCGCTTCTTGGACGATGTAGTTCTTTGGTGAGGTGTTGTGCAAGCTATCTTGTATCTGTGTGATCTATCCACAATGGCTTAGGAGTTTTGTTGTTGGATCATCTTAAATATACCATTCAACAACTCGTGAGCAGCCTCCAGTCCTAAATTAACTTCCAAGAGTTGGAAATTAGGGAGTGTTTCACGTCTAGTGGCTATGGTAGATGCATCTAGTCGGATGGATGGTCTATCTATGTGGAACTTTGAGGCATTCACTATGAGTGGGGGAAGCTAAGGAGTTCCTTGGAGCGTCTTCGGCTGTGGAGAGTTTGATTATGGAGCAATAGGAGTAGAAATAGGAAGGTTTCACGCGACTTAGCGGCTACAACAACTTGTTGTTAAGCAGCGGAATGAGTTGATTTTGACGACGTCATTGCTTGAAAATTTTGGTGAGACAGATTTTGTTGCAAATTTAATGAGATTGACTTCGTAATGTAGATTTATGCTCCGATTTGAGTATATCTAGATTTGAGATCAAAAGATTGTAGTAGTAGTAATAGATATTCGATTTTAATTCCCACATAAGATGTGAATATTTTGCGCGAGAACAAAATGATGATCAGATATGTAAATTGAACATTATGTTGTGGTGGAGTTTTGATACCCATGTGGTGGACGTAACTAACTAGCAAGATTAACATTTTAACGCTCATGTTAGTACATAAAACAAATAGTAAACTTTTCAAATGGAAGTGAATGTGCTTGAAAATGATGTGTTAACTCTACTTTTATAAAGGAGTTTGTTGGTATCTAAAATGTGAGAGAGTTGTTTTTGACGGTGTCATTGCTTGACAATTTTGGTGAGACGGATTTTGTTACAAATTTAGTGAGATTGACTTCGTAATGTAGATTTATGCTCCGATTTGAGTATATCTAGATTTGAGATCAAAAGATTGTAGTAGTCATAGATATTCGATATTGGTTCTCACATAAGATATGGATGTTTTGCGCGAGAACAAAATGATGACCAGGTATGTAAATTGAACATTGTGTTGTGTTGTAGTGGAGTTTTGATTCCCATGTGGTGGACGTAACTAACCATCAATATTAGCATTTTAACGCTCATATTAGTACAGAAAACAAATAGTAAACTTTTCAAATGGAAGTGAATGTGTTTAAAAATAATGTGTTAACTCTACTTTTATAGAGGAGTTTGTAAGTATCTAAAATGTGAGAAGA
This sequence comes from Lathyrus sativus, assembly GCA_963859935.3. Classification (NCBI taxonomy): domain Eukaryota; kingdom Viridiplantae; phylum Streptophyta; class Magnoliopsida; order Fabales; family Fabaceae; genus Lathyrus; species Lathyrus sativus. The sequence goes on from OZ012738.1 coordinate 494,074,044, forward strand.
AAACATAGAATGCAGATGATCGTAATATAAATATGGCGATGTTCAATAAATTCTTCCATAAAATCACGTGAAATGACTTAGGACTATCTCTTATGTCTTTTTGACTTTAGTTGAGTCCTAAGAATAATTAGATTTTCTCATAATTAAAAACACACTCATTCTCAAGTTGAAGTATTTGATTATAATTTTGAACCAAATAATTGTATTTATATTTTATTATGGATCTAAACTTAACTTTGATTAAGTTATTCTTTGAATTTTCTGATCTTACCCGCAAAAGAGAAAGATGTATGATTTATTTTATTTTAATATTTGTACAATATATCAAATTTAATTTACATCTATGTTAAATTTGTAATATTATTTCCTGTCATGATAATGCCAAGAACTCTTGATTGCTTCAAAAGGCCACTTCTGTTACTCTATTCATAATTCCAATTATTGGATTGACATTTTCACCAATGGCCAATTAGAAAGCATAACATAGATCTTTGCTACCATTCAAAAGAGTTGCACAACTTTAAATCTTTTCAACCAATAAGCAACAAAACACTTCAGAGTGTAAACGCCGCTATGTTAACTTGTTACTATTACAAACACGAACACTGAATTTGTTCAAATGATTGCCACAAATGTGTTCATACTTAAATCAAATGGCATAGATTTGGAAGCTATTACATAATTAGATTAATTTGCAAGAAGCAACGTGAAGAAAAAACAAGAGAGAAGATTGATGAAGTAGTATATAGTTATTTTATATGCATGATTGAGGTATAGCACATGCGTGTAAATAATGAAATAGATAATGATGATGAAGAAAGAGGGACCTATGTGTAGAACAAAGTTGACGTTAAGGCAAAGGCAAAGCAAGGAAAAGAACAAATTTGCAAACAAATGTAGGACCCATTTTTTCAGTGATAAAACTTATCAATTTCACACCCACCCATTTTGACTTTGCCATTGGTTTTCCCACAAGAGTCATTCAACACCTTCCAACCTCTCTTCAATGCACCTCATTTCCTATATCCAACCTTTTTCCTAAAATCCAAAGACTACAACCAAATCTTTTTCCATTTAATAAATTATTGTAAACTTGTTTGCATACAACAACAAGGAGTATTTATAAAGCTTGGTCAAGTTAATAAAATTTTAATAGTCCGATTTATTATCCGTAGAGGAAGTGATAGTAACTACTACTATTCTAAATTTATACATACCACAATAAAGTTTAGGGTTTGAAGATAGCAATTCGATTTGTCTGAGTTTATATGTTTTCCTATATTTTTTAAGGAATAGATTAAAGTTTTAAAACTGAGCCGGTTTTACCTTTTCTTTTCGCAAACACTTGGATTAACAATTTTTAACATTTAAAAATGCAAAATCTATATATCCGTCTGTTGATCAAAATTTTAAACTCATACACTATGTTCGCCTTATTTTTACAATACAGAATAAAATTTTAAACTTCCACTCTTTTTTTTTTTTTTTTAAATTTTTGCGAGACAGATTTAAAAAAAAACAAATGCCCATTTGCCAATGTTAATTTAAACTTTGATATTTTCGATTCAACCTAAGAATAACAATATCTACTTTGTGTAGATTGTCGACATTTAAAAAAAAAAAAACTAATGATAATAACCCTTTGATTTTTCCAACTCACCACCCACTTTGATTGAATGATTTGATTCACACGTTTAGCCGTCCCAGTAGCAACTTCCAACCTCTCTTTCTCTTTCAATCTTTTTTAGTCAACCGTTCAGTACACGACATGTCCCTCCTCTTCTGTTCAATTCTTTGACTATGTCCTTTTCATTGCTTTTGTTTTTTCACTTTACTCTTTTTACAATTTCAAAGAAAGAGAAAATAAAAATCCGTTGAGAGAGCATTATTGAAAAGTACTACTAGTAGATGAGAATCCAAAGATAAAAAAAGTCACTAAATAAAGCAAAGCAAAACAAAAATCAAAATAAGAAATAAATCCCACTTTCTTTTGTTTAACTTTGAGATTCAATTTCAATTTCAAATTCAAATCCGTTTACCAAATCCACCACCATCTTTGACTCTTTTGTACGGGAAATTAAACAACCACTAAATCTGCATTAATTCTACAAACCATAACCATCAATTTTCCATTTTGAAAATGCTGTAAACATTAAATTAAGATTAAGAGGACTCTAAAATGAGATTAGTTGCATCTGCCGCAGAAAGTGAGTGATTGTGTTCTCCTTCATAGGTTACCACCAACATAGATGCATCATCAAGTGCTCTCTCTACATGTTTTCTTGCTGGACACCCTCTCACACTACTGCACTTGTAGTATCCTCTGTTCATTTTCAACACGCATAATCAAAATTCAACATCAATCAATCACTTACAAGATTCCAAAAATTAAAACAAATAACAAGTGTTAATAACAGCAAAAACGGACGCAATAAAACGGTATCAGTCCCTGGTATCGGACGCAACACTTGTACTGAATAAAATCGCGAAAGTTTTTATGCAAACTACAGTTTAAAACCTTGCTAATAACCACTCTTAAAAATGAGTCAAAATTATGATAGAAATTAATTTGAAGTACCTTGGATGAGGTGAACCTTTGATAGGTTTCTGCCCGTATTTTCTCCAAGAATAATCATCTGGTGGAATATCAGCCATCTTCAAGCTGATTGCAGGAACCCTAACAACTCTCTTCAATCTTAATTTCCTACTGTAACAATAACAATAACAAGTAACAGCCCAATTCAGAATATAAGAATGAAAATCTAAAATAGTTGTTTTTTTTTGTTTATAACAAAGAAAATGAAATCAGGGTATTGATTCTTTTGAAGAAAGTTTGAAGATTTGATTCACATACCTTTTTTTGGAACAATGACAGCGGCTAGATGAACTACCGCACTTTCCAGAACCCAGAGTTTCAGAGCTGCACTTTCTTTTCATGGAAGAAGAAGACAGTGGTGGCTTACCAACAGATGAAACATGAGACAGATTCGTGATCTGAAAAGCTCCGGCCGGCGACGAAGATGACGGTTGCTGTTTGTTGTCAGTGTCGCCGGTGAGTGAGGAAATGAATGAATTAGCAGCGGAGGAATATGAAAAGTTAAGGGTTTTTGATGAGTCGTTTCTCTTGATTATAGCACGGTGAAGGTTTGTTGTTGTTGATGGTGGTGGTGGTGGTGGAATCTGTTGAAGAGGTGTAGCGTTGAAGATTGTTCGTTCAGAAGGTTGAGTTTGTTGCGGTAAAGGAGCTTTCCTGAAACGAGCGTGACCGGTTCTGGTTTTTTCGAGAAGTGAAATAACGCGTTTGAATTTGGAAACAGCGATATCAGCGACGGCTTTGCAGTCTCTTTCAATTTCCATGGAAGTGTTGTGGTTGTTGTTGGGATTTGAAGGTGAAAAGGAAGAGGAAGATGAAGAAGTTTGGTATTTATGGCGTGCTTCAGAGAGTAATTTGATGAGTTTTTCAACGCTTTCTAAGCCAGAAGCTGCTTCTTGGACAGCATTTTGTTCGGCTATGGAAGTGAAAGTTTTGGCTGTGTTGTAACCTGTCATGAGTTCTACTGCCATAGCTGGAGCAACAAAACCATCAAAGAAAAAGGAGAGAGGAGAGAGAGAGAAAGAAGAAACGGGTGAGAATAAAGAGGGGGAGAGAGAGTGTTGACAAAGAAAAGAAAAAGAGTTATGTTTATGACTTTATGTCATGGAAATGTTTTTTTTTCCTTAAAAAAATAAATTAGATTTTGACTATTAGTACTTTTTGAAAAATGCTCTATAGATAGAGTGGAGTACATTTTAAGTGTTTAAAGAAAACTAGGTTATGGAAATGTGTTTTTTTTTAATTGTATCGGAAATTAAAATGTTTAGTTTTATTTAAGAATAACTTTTTATATTTGAAATTTTGAAAAGTTTGTTTAAAACATCTATTAGGATGATCCTTATGTTTTTATATACTATTCTATTAAATTATTTTTTGTGTTTTTTTAATAAATAAAAAAACTTTAAATTAAAAATAATTTTATTCTATTTAGTTTCATATTAAATTAGTAAGACTAGTCTATAATTTGTTATGAATAGTTAAGGGAGGATGAATAAATAAAATTGTTTTTGTTTTGATTTAATTAAGGTCCAATCCATTTGATACATAGTTATCAAATTATGTTTTTGGAGGGATTTAAAGTCAAAGAATTAAAGTGTGTTTTTGATGATGACAATTTAAAGGATAATTTGATACAATAATTATAATTTATGAGAATTCGAATATGACAAGCAGATGCAAGCAGACGAATTATGGTTTGGTGATTACCGCAAATATCTTTTGATGACATTCCACCAGAAGATATCTTAAGCCTCATCTCCAAGACGATTAAGGTAAGTGTATATATCATTAGCTTATTTGACAGGTCTTAAAGCTACAAAGAGTGAAAGTAAAAGCTCACCTAGTCACATCTGAGTGAATTGTGTTGTGTAAAAATATAAGGATTTTTTCATAAAGTTATCGGCTAAACAACACACACACACGCAAACTAGTTTTTAAGCCTTTATTTTTTAAAGAAAACATCCCTAAAATATTTTGGAGTCGTGTTAGTTGAATCAAGAATTGTCATAATAGTTTTAGACAAGTTTATAAATTGCCCAATTGATTAGCACTTAAACCCAATTGATTGAGTTAGGGCAAACGTTGTTCATAAGTGATTAGGATAATGTCTTAATGAATGACAATGTCTTTGTATATTTTATTTCCTTTTTGAGATTTGGTATTCGATTAATTTTGAGACTTCCAATCGATTGGGGCAAGAAGCTAATATATTTCCTTTTTTGTGTCTACCTGAAACATATAAACAAAATTTTTTCCCTTCTCATTCTTGAAGGAGTGAAAAACACAAGAAATTGGGAGTTTGAATTGGGTTTTAAAAACAAAAGCTTTTTACCAACTCAAAAATTCAACAATCAAAAGATTGAAAAATGAGAATGCACAAGGATTTTTATCCTGGTTTGCTTGAAACTCAAAGTTAATTCAGTCCACCCGCCAAAGTGATTTCGCCTTATACAAAAGGACTTAATCCAATATAATCAACTAATTACAAATGCACTAACAACAACTGGTGACTAATAACCCACAATCACAAACAGTCAAAGTCTTCTCAAGGATTCTCACCTAACTGGTCCCTTAAGGAAATACAAACAAGTTTGAATAAAATTGTGTGCTACAAGTTGCTTTACACAAGCAGATTTTGCACAAATGAAATACAAACACTTAAAGAAAAGTATGCACAAACATCATCCATGATGACATTTGGGTCTCCAAAACCTTCCTCAGTTCCCTTCGCTTGTTCCTCAATCTCAGGTGCAGAAATACACAATGGAGCATTTCGTAACTTTAAGATTTCCATAGCAGGTACAAGACATTGTGTAAGTTTGAATTCGAATCGTTTATCGCATTATTCTTAGCTTGCTTGTGAAGATCTATGGATTTCTGGTTTTCGTAGCTCATTTACATCACATTTTGATTGCAACAGTTACCAAGGAAAATCTCAACCTTGAAGGTTGGTGGATTTTGCACTCGTTATCGTTTTCGCTAAGTTTTCGCTTTCGCAGTGTAGTTTTAAGTCTTTTCATGTTGCCTGAATTTTGAACTTGAATGCTTGATTTTGTCATCTCATGATTGTTCATAATTGATGTGAATTTCGTAGCTACTATTACCCTGTGATTATGTGAATTAATGGATTTTGGAACTGCTTATTTCATAATCTGTTTTTTTGTTGTTATTGCAGGTGTAACCGGTTATTGCATATGGTGTAACCGGTTACACCCCTCTGCGCATCTTGGGAAGTGCATTTTCCCATGGTGTAACCGGTTACTGTAATTTGTGTAACTGATTACTCATGTGCATTTTTTCTTTTTTGGCTGTGTTTTGGGACAGATTGCTCTTTTTTCCCCTTGGGCCTTCCATTCTTAGGCATGTATCAGTGCCAACACTCCCTCCTGGCCTGCGTACCCCCTACAATAGTCTTATTTAATTAAATGTATGATTTCCTTTAATTTTCTTGTGACATTTTTATATCTTTGAAGCTCTCTCTTTGTACATGTTTTTGCTTGTATGTTAACATGTAAAATGAGTGTAACTGCATGATAATTGATTCACTTGTATGCTTTTTAACTCAAATTAATCCATTAGGTTTACTCTTTTTTGAGTATATATGATTTTGTTTGATAATCATTCCAATCCTTATTGCCTTGATTAAACTTTTAATTGTGTTAAAAAAATTTGATTTGATCAATTAATTTTGTTTGATCAATTAATTTCATACTTGCATCCTCTTGGATCCATGTTCAATCAAGTGATCCTCGATTAATTGATCGAATAAGTTTCTTTTTCTTGCTTCACAATCAAGCCTTTTCCTGTTCGAGACATCGTGAAAAATCTCAAGGCAAGACTGGAGCACTATACAAAGCATAACAATGAAGGAATACCATTCAACGCTTGTTGATCCTGACACGAATTGTGCACCATAAGCCTTAAGTAATAAAGAATGATGAAAGGGACTCGTCCTATCCATGTCTAGAATATATCTGCGTACAGGGCGTAGGCCCTAGTTACTAAGAGTATTCGCCTCCACTCATAGACTTTAGTTTAATTCAAGTCATGTAATTGGCAAGTCTCGTTCATCACGTCAATCAACAACAAAAATGCACAATATCTCATTTCCTCTTGGGTTAATCACCACTTACTGGTTAAAACACCCTTTTCTTTGGTTAATCATTGATTCTCAGTTAAAATACCAATCATCTCCATTATTTTCTTGGTTAATCACCGATTCTCGGTTAAAACGCCATTTTCTTTATTTTTAGGTTAATCAGTGATTCTTAGTTAAAATACCCCATCTTCCCCTTTCTTTGGTTAATCATCGTCTATCAGTTAAAATACCACTTACTCCTTTTCTTTGGTTAATCTCTGATCCTCGGTTAAAATACCCACTTCTTCTTGAATTAATCACTTCTTATTGGTTAACAAACCCTGCAACTCCTTTTCTTTGGTTAATCATTTTTTCTTAGTTAAAATACTAATTCCTTCTTCTTGGGTTAATCACCATACCTTGGTTAACAAACTCTATAATTTCTTTCCTTGGTTAATCATAGACTCTCATTTAAAAGACCATCCCCTCCTTTTCTTGGTTAATCACCGCCTGTCGGTTAACATACCACGTTCTCGTCTTTTCCTAGTTAACACTAACTTTCAGTTAAAAGACCATTTTTGGGTTAATCACCTCTTCTTGGTTAACAAACCCTGCAACTCCTTTATTTTGGTTAATCATCGATTCTTGGTTAAACACCACTTCTCTTATCTCTTTTAAAATCCATACCTCTTGGTTTAGACACCACCTTTAAGTGTTTTTCCTTAGTTCCACGAATTACAGAGCTCTGGCTTCCTCGTTGCACTATGAGGATACATAGGCACAAGATTGTGAGATCTTGACGAGCAACCTTCCTTCATCTTTCTCCCATCGTTCCATGAACTACAGAGCTCTTATTTCCTCATTGCATTTTGAGGACACGTAGGCACGAGAGAACTAATCCTCCGCGAGAACTCTCTTTGTCCCTGTTCTTCCTTGTTAGTTCCATGATTCTATGATTGTCCATGGTTCTATGATTGGCTAAATTTTGGTAAAACATGATTCTGCACTGATGTTAAGCAGGATGTTATAACATCTCCATCTGCTGTGGTGACATAACTGTTGTGGTGTGTTTTAATCTGAGTGTCATGCTGAATGTCGTGACATCTATCTACTGTGATGACAGAACTGCTGTCATGTGAATGTCATGCTGAATGTCGTGACATCCATCTGTTGTGGTGACAGAACTGTTGTCATGTGTTTTAATCAGGATGTCATTACCAATGTCACGACATCGCTGTCTGGTACAGTAGGAGCTGCTATCACTTGACAGAAGTGTTTTGGTTTGATGAGAACCTGTTGGATATACCTCATCAGTATGTGCAGGCCAAAGAGAATTATTAGGAACAAAGTGCAGATTTAATTGGTGTTCATAAAAAGGATCTTTGAGACTTTTTAGGAAACTATAATATGCTTGTTTCTATTGTTATGAAGAAGATTATGCAGGAGTGTTCAGCAGGGTAAGTTTGGTTAGCTAGAGTCAAGTATGTTGGATGTCATGCTGGATGTTATGACATCAAGCGTATGACGTATGTGCGCGTGTTTTAGTTTTCTGGTATTTTACTTGATATATCTCAGGCTAGAATTCAGGAAACCTGTTATGGCTCCTTAGTTATCTCAGGCGAGATTCTACTCAGGGCTGGGCATAACATGAGCTGTGATCTAATTTGACAGGACCTTGAATTATGGAAAGTGGTTTAACTTGGTTAAACCTAATGTTTGTTACTCTTGACCAGCCCAAACCCAGTTTGCAGTACTATTTAAGGAGGAGCAGAAGCAAGGGAAATCAAGCACTCACATCAAGAACAACTAGAGTGTAAAATAAAGGTTTAGGGTTTGAGAGTCTTGTGTGTGTGTGTCTTTGTAAGTCACCCTTTGTATCTTTGGATACATTGTGGTAGACATATTTATGAGTGAAGAGTTCGTTCTTCACGTATATTTTGGTGTCTTAGGAATACTGTCCACTTAAAGCATTATCTGTTACATGATTGCATTGGTCTAGTGTTTTTAAGCTGATTGTTCACTTAAAGCTTTTAAGCAAGAGTGTATTGTCCTTGATTGAAGCTGTTAAGCAAAATCAAGTATTGTGACTTTGAAGAGTTTCTTCTAAAGTCTGATTTTTGTATTGAATTGTTTATCACTGCGGTGATTGAGGGGGAGTGAGCGGGGTCTCTTGTCTAGTGGATTCTAGGCAGAAATTGCATTGGGTAGAGATTAAGTGAGGAGTTGTAAACGGGAGAGTTTAGCTCTGAATTGATTCTGCTAATAGTGGATTTCCTTTCTGGCTTGGTAGCCCCCAGATGTAGGTGAGGTTGCACCGAACTGGGTAAACAATTCATTGTGTTATTTATCTTTCAGCATTTACAATTCTGCACAATTTAAATGCTTAGATAAATAGTTTGTCTGTCTGCTGATGTTACAACAGACGTCATGACATTGTTCATGACATTGGTACAATTTAAAGTAATTTAAATTGGTCATGTTCTGTCCTTGTTCTGTTTCAGCAGAGATCAATGTTCTTTGCATATCTTAGAACATATGAGATCTGCATACCAGAATTTCAATTGGTATCAGAGCAGTCATCCTGTCTGTTCTGGATGAGATCTTGGGAGATACTTTCTAGTGGTTTAAACAAGGAGAAGTGGTAGCTGATTTACTGATCTTGATAAATGGTTGAGCTACTTCTTATGGAGTTAAGGAGAAGTGTGTGTTCACTCCTGCTTATAAAGGATTTTGTGTATCTGTTGTTGTACTCTCTGATATAGTTGTTGCTGTATGATGCCCTATAAGTTGTTCTGACATCTTGTTTAAGGCATGTTGAAGATGTTCTTTTGGTGGTTCCGCTGCATATTTTTCTGATGAAAGAACTCTGGTAGACCTAAGAGAAGATTGCCCTATATTCAGTTTGATGTATGGCTGTGGCAAGTGTGTAGATGGTTGGAAGATGGTCTCTACTGCTCTGATTGGTCTGACAAAATATGGATCCCGATGGATGCTATTTTGCTGGGTTGTTGCTATTTTTTTCTACAAGTTGCTGAATGTTGTAGTTGTGATGTTTGTGTGCTTGAGTTGTTGCTTGTGTGCTTGGGCTGTTATGTTGTAGGTGATTTATTTTAACCACTCATGACTTGCAAGGGCTCTATTATCAAGAGGAAGTCATATGTAGGTTGAGTCAAGGGTGTTAGCCTTGATGTTTCAGCCTTGGTATTCCTGAAGTTGTGTGGATTTAAGATCAATTTCTATTTATGGACTACACACGTATTTAATTGGTTATCCATGAAGTTCAAGATTGCTGAAGATCAGATAAGGATTTAAGATTCATTACTATTTGAGATATTCTCAAATATTTAATGGATTTTCCTTAGTTGATGATCTAGGTGTCTCATCAGTTGTTGCACAAGCATCAGGCCCCTGATATGCTTTGTCCACTTCAAGGATCTGATGTTAAACCAGATGTTGAGACATTCCATCATTAGAGATTGTACAGGAGTCTGTCGAAGGAGATATAGTTGATGATCGTGTTCAATACACATTGATAACACGAAATCATATAGATATTTTCATGCATAATTCAACTAAAGTCTAACCGTTTTCGATCCGATTTCGGGTTATTTCTGTGTATTTGTCTGATGTTTTGCAAGTATTCAACGATCACGTCTAAAAAGGGCAACGTGAAGAAAAGAAGCAATCTTAGATGAAATATGGACGAAAAAGGAGTGAAAACACAATGAAAAGCGCAGCAAGCTGTTTTTGCTGATGTGACGACCGTCACAGCTTCATGACGACCGTCACACGGGTGACGACCGTCACACCTTGTGACGACCGTCATGCAGGCAAAAACGCCCCACTCAGATTACACGTCAAAGGATCAGTTCCAATTCCCACAGAGTGGACCACTACTCCCTAAATTATCTGCCTCAAGGTCCATCATCTTCAGTGATAACCGTTGGGATTCCACTTCTATAAAAAGGGAAGCAGGGGACTTCAGAAAGTGTGTTGCATTCATACCACGAAGTGCTGCCGAATTTACTTTCCATAGCATATTTTCCAGCAATATTCTTATTTGTTTCTCTTTACCTTTCCTGTATTGCTTTTTCCATTCTTCTATAATTTCTATTTTATTGTACGATCAAATTGGCATTAAAGACCAGAATCCTGCCAACATCTGTGGAGGATCTGCCCAAAGGCCAATTGGAATATTTACAGGTTTTCATTTTGATCGATTTCAGTTTTATTATAATGCAAATCATTATTTATTGTTTTTATTTATATTTTATCTTTCCCAAATCCATGTCTAGCTAAACTTAGGTAATCGATATGTAGTAATAATTCGAATGGGATTTGATAACAACTGGTTGAAAAACTTTCTTTTCATAAAAGTAATCTATGGTCTGAGTGTTTAAAATTGATTCACTGAATAAACTTCGTCGCGAAAGCGAGAACTTATTTAAAAGTAGTTTTGCCACGAAAGTGGGAAATTAATTAAGATACGAACCAACAAGCGAAAGCTGCGGTAAGGTCAGATAGTAAACACTAGGCATTTGTTTTAATAATAGCGAAAGCACTTTAAAATGAATTAGAACTTAGAGATTTCCAAAAAATAATTTTAACCCCGAACGGGATACGAAAGTGTACGTTTGGCCCTTAGGATTATGATTAGCGTCAATAACCATCGTGAGGCGAGAGTCTTCAAATCTCCATTTTCTGCTTAAATAAACTTTGAAAATTATTTCATACACCAGTAACTTGTCAAATCCCTGAAGAACACAATTACTACGTATCGATTCAATCAATTATAATCTAAATAGTACTCTTAGTTCCCTTTTAGTGACAATCTTATTCCCTTAAACATATTCTACCTAGCTAAACATAGTAACTCCCGAGAACACTAGTTTGATTACGAGTCCCTGTGGGATCGATATCTATTATTACTACGCGATAGACTGTGCACTTGCAGTTAGGTTGTATTAGACATAGAAAGTCGCGATCAAGTTTTTGGCGTCGTTGCCGGGGACCCGTTTAGTCAATAGTGTAACCTTCTGTTACGCCGTATAGACTAGGTTAACAATTTTCATTTTTCCTTTACTAGTTCTGTCGATTGTATGCCAAGAAATCGCCCGCAAGGCGATATCGTAAAACCTTCGATCGCAGAACTAGAACGCTTCTTACATTTAAGAAGTAGAATCATTGAGTACCAACTCAAACAACTCAAACATAACACTCCCAAACCTCTCACTCCCATTCCCAAATCAGAAGAAGAAGAACCAGAGATGGCTGAAGGACCTCCAAACAAACCGCTGAAGGCATACGCTACACCATCTCAGATGGAGCCTAGAAGTAGCATTGCTGCCCCAGCTATTACCCGAAACGATTTTGAGCTGAAACCATCATTGTTGTCGGTTGTGCAACAAAACCAATTCTCAGGAAACGCAACTGAGGATCCGAACGAACATCTAACAAAGTTTGTACAATACGCAGACACAGTGAAAGCAAATGGAGTAACTCCAGACGCGATAAGACTTCGTATTTTCCCATTCTCTCTTAGAAACAGAGCGTGGACATGGTTACAATCGTTACCATCCAACTCCGTTACGACGTGGGAGCAATTGAAGAACGTCTTCTTAGCGAGATATTTTCCGCCAAGCAAAACTGCTATGCTTAGAGCTCAAATCAACGGATTTCGACAGAAAGATACTGAATCTCTTTACGAAGCATGGGAACGATTCAAAGATATGATGAGAACATGTCCTCACCACGGCCTAGAAGACTGGGTGACAATCCATACTTTCTATAATGGGCTTCTATACAATACTAGATTGACAATAGACGCTGCCGCGGGCGGTGCACTTATGGATAAGCCATACGATGAAGCCTATCAACTGATAGAAAACATGTCACAAAACCATTGCCAATGGGGAGGTGAACACACTCCAATTGAGAAAACAACAACGAAAGGTGGGATGTACGAAATCAGCAGCCTTGAAAAGTTCAATGCTAAAGTAGATGCTCTAGCACAGAAGATCGATAGTCTGACCGTTAACCCCACTGCAATTGTCGCTGCAGTAACTCCAAATTGCGAGTTATGCGGAAGCACCACTCATAATGCACCCGAATGCCCATTGCTAGCCGGAATCCCACCAGACCAGGTAAATTATGCTCAAGGAAATCCCTACGCAAATACCTACAACCCAGGTTGGCGAAATCATCCAAATTTTTCTTACAAAAGCGAAAATGCATTGCAAATGCCTACTGCTCCGCCAGGATATCAGAAACCAGCTGCTCAGAATGCACCTAGGAAATCAAACCTCGAGTTGATGATGGAAAAGTTCATAGCAACTCAAGCTCAAACAAACAAAGAATTCCTGAATCAAAACATACACACTAGCGAGCAAATTAAACAGTTGACAGGAAAAGTAGACGCTTTAGCCACCCACAACAAAATGTTAGAAACTCAGATATCACAAGTGGTTCAACAACAAGCCTCTGCTGCCGCACCAGCTGGCACATTTCCTGGACAACCCGAACAGAATCCAAAAGGCCAAGCAAATGCTGTAATACTAAGAAGTGGAAAAGAATTAGACGAACCGATCGATCCGAGGACCGAAAACTCAGCCATGCAACAAAAACCAACTGAACAAGTAGAAAAGGAATCTGAGTTAGAGAAGAAGGAAGACAACGAGAAGGAGGATGCCGCAAGTGAAAAAACTCAAGCACCTCCAGCGCCATATAAACCACCTATTCCTTATCCTTAAAGACTAATAAACTCCAAAACTTCAGGACAATTTAGGAAATTTGTAGAGCTCCTTAAACAGCTGAATATTACTATCCCTTTTACAGAAGCGATAACTCAAATGCCGTCATACGCTAAATTTCTCAAAGAAATCCTGTCGAATAAGAGAAAGATCGAGGATAATGAAACAGTTACACTTACTGCAGAGTGTAGCGCCATTATTCAAAACCGCATGCCTCCTAAATTAAAAGACCCAGGTAGTTTCTCCATACCCTGCGTCATAGGAAAGTTCGTAATAGACAAAGCTTTATGCGATTTAGGAGCCAGTATCAGTGTTATGCCCTTATCTATATGCAAAAAGCTGAATATGGGAGACCTCAGACCAACCAAAATGTTCGTACAATTAGCTGACAGATCAGTGAAATACCCAGTCGGAATACTGGAAAACGTTCCAGTACGCATAGGACAATTCTACATCCCAACCGACTTCATAATCATGGACATCAAGGAAGATACTGTAACCCCAATTATCCTAGGAAGACTGTTCTTAGCTACAGCCGGAGCGATTATAGACGTGAAGAAAGGAAGGCTAACATTCGAAGTAGGAGAAGAAAAGATAGAGTTCATTCTCACCAAGTTCTTACAAGCACCAGCAATAGACGATACCTGCTATTTAGTGGACGAAATTGACGAATGCATAAGAGAACTTGAAAATGAAGAGACCACGTATTCAGAAATAATAAAGATTCAAATACCCGACATTTCTGAAGACGATAATTGGCGTAAACCGTATAAAGACGACAGCCTAAGCGAAAGCTTAGCACTGACCCCAAACCATATGCCAGGTCCGAAGAACCCATCTTTAGAACTTAAAACACTACCCAAAAACCTTAGATATGAATTTCTAGACAATGAACTAAAAAGACCAGTGATAGTCAACGCCGACTTAGGACAACCAGAAACCGAAAAACTATTAGAAGTCCTAAAGAAGTACCCCACCGCGTTAGGCTATAACATAAGCGATCTAAAAGGTATAAGCCCTTCAATCTGTATGCATCGAATTACAATAGAGGAAGACTCTAAAACCTCTCGAGAGCATCAGAGAAGACTGGACCCCATCCTGAGCACTGTAGTCAGAGATGAAGTAAAGAAATTGCTAGATGCATGAATCATCTATCCGATCTCCGATAGTGAATGAGTCAGCCCAGTTCACGTCGTACCAAAGAAAGGAGGAGTCACAGTAGTTAAAAACGAAAAAGGCGAATCAATAACAAAAAGAGTCGTGACTGGAAGCAGGATGTGCATTGACTATAGAAAGCTTAACAAGGCTACACGCAAAGATCACTTCCCGTTACCCTTCATAGACCAAATGTTGGAAAGATTAGCCAAACATTCATATTTCTGCTATCTAGATGGTTACTCAGGATTCTTCCAAATTCCCATCCATCCTGATGACCAAGAAAAGACTACATTCACCTGTCCTTATGGTACTTTTGCTTACCGCCGAATGCCGTTCGGACTCTGCAATGCTCCAGCAACCTTCCAAAGATGCATGATGGCAATCTTTGCAGATTTCATAGACAACATCATGGAAGTGTTTATGGACGATTTCTCGGTATGTGGACAAAGTTTCGAAGGATGCCTACAAAACTTAGAAATGGTATTAGAACGATGTGTAAAAGTAAACCTCGTCCTAAATTGGGAAAAATGCCATTTTATGGTCCGACAAGGAATAGTTCTAGGACATGTCATATCAGATAAAGGAATTGAGGTAGACAAAGCTAAAATAGAGATTATAAAAGATCTCCAACCTCCAAAATTCGTACGAGAAATACGGAGTTTTCTAGGACACGCCGGTTTCTACAGAAGATTTATAAAAGATTTCTCGAAAATCACAAAACCTCTGACCGGCCTGTTGATGAAAGATGCTGAGTTCGTCTTCGACGAAGACTGTCTAAAAGCATTCGAAACATTGAAATCAGCCCTTATCACCGCACCAATCATGCAACCACCCGATTGGCGACTACCGTTTGAAATCATGTGCGATGCGAGTGATTATGCTGTAGGCGCAGTTCTAGGACAAAGGAAGGACAAGAAACTCCATGCCATCTACTATGCCAATAGAACCTTAGATCCTGCCCAAATGAACTACGCTACCACAGAAAAGGAACTTCTAGCAGTTATATTTGCGCTTGACAAATTTCGTTCTTACTTAGTAGGAGCAAAAATTATCATATACACAGACCACGCTGCCATAAGGTACCTAATAAGCAAAAAGGATGCCAAACCAAGACTATTGAGATGGATCCTGTTATTACAAGAGTTTGACTTAGAAATCAAAGATAAGAAAGGAACCGAGAACGTTGTTGCAGATCACTTATCCCGAATAGAAGGCATCAGACATGAACCAGTACCGATAAATGACGATTTCCCGTACGAACGTCTGATAGCCAAATTAGAAAGTGACACACCCAATTCAATCTCGGAAGATCCAAAATTCGAAAAAGCCGTAGAAGCCGTCTATGCCCAAGTCACATTACCTTGGTATGCTGACATCGTTAATTACCTCGCTGCGGGCGTGCTTCCACCGGATCTTACTTATCAGCAAAAGAAGAAATTCTTCCACGATCTGAAACACTATTATTGGGACGAACCCCTACTCTTCAAGAGAGGGGCCGACAACATATATCGTCGTTGTGTCCCAGAGGAAGAAATAGAAAATATTATTTCCCAATGCCATTCAGCACCGTATGGTGGTCATGCTAGTACATCCAAGACGTGCGCTAAGATTCTCCAAGCCGACTTATTCTGGCCTAATCTCTGGAAAGACGTTCACATCGCTGTGCAAAAGTGCGATCGATGCCAACGAACTGGCAACATCTCACGACGCGATGAAATGCCTCAGAAAGGAATCTTAGAGGTAGAAATCTTTGACGTATGGGGAATAGATTTCATGGGACCATTTCCATCCTCTTTTGGTAATAACTACATACTCGTCGCTGTCGATTACGTGTCTAAATGGATAGAAGCCATAGCTACTCCAACAAACGACGCACGAGTAGTAATCAAACTCTTTAAAAACACAATCTTTCCTAGATCACGTCTAAACAAGGCAACATGAAGAAAAGAAGCAATCTCGGATGAAATATGGACGAAAAAGGAGTGAAAACACAATGAAAAGCGCAGGAAGCTGTTTTTGCTGATGTGACGACTGTCACAGCTTCATGACGACCGTCACACGGGTGACGACCGTCACACCTTGTGACGACCGTCATGCAGGCAAAAACGCCCCACTTCAATTACACGTTAAAGAATCAGTTCCAATTCCCACAGAGTGGACCATGACTCCCCAAATTATCTGCCTCAAAGTCCATCATCTCCAAGGATAACCGTTGGAATTCCACTTCTATAAAAAGGCAAGAAAGGGACTTCAGAAAGGGGGCTGCATTCATACCACGAAGTGCTGCCGAATTTATTTCCAGAGCATATTTTCCAGTTTTATATTCTTATTTGTTTCTCTTTACCTTTCCTGTATTGCATTTTCCATTCTTCTATAACTTCTATATTATTGTACGATCAATTTAGCATAAAGATCAGAATCCTGCCAACATCTGTGGAGGATCTGCCCAAAGGCCAATTGGAATATTTACAGGTTTCTCATTTCAATCGATTCCAGTTTTATTATAATGCAAATCATTATTTATTATTTTTATTTATGTTTTACCTTTCCCAAATCCATGTCTAGCTAAACTTAGGTAATCGATATGTAGTAATAATTCGAATGGGATTTGATAACAACTGGTTGAAAAACTTTCTTTTCATAAAAGTAATCTATGGTCTGAGTGTTTAAAATTGATTCACTGAATAAACTTCGTCGCGAAAGCGAGAACTTATTTAAAAGTAGTTTTGCCACGAAAGTGGGAAATTAATTAAGATACGAACCAACAAGCGAAAGCTGCGGTAAGGTCAGATAGTAAACACTAGGCATTTGTTTTAATAACAGCGAAAGCACTTTAAAATGAATTAGAACTTAGAGATTTCCAAAAAATAATTTTAACCCCGAACGGGATACGAAAGTGTACGTTTGGCCCTTAGGATTATGATTAGCGTCAATAACCATCGTGAGGCGAGAGTCTTCAAATCTCCATTTTCTGCTTAAATAAACTTTGAAAATTATTTCATACACCAGTAACTTGTCAAATCCCTGAAGAACACAATTACTACGTATCGATTCAATCAATTATAATCTAAATAGTACTCTTAGTTCCCTTTTAGTGACAATCTTATTCCCTTAAACATATTCTACCTAGCTAAACATAGTAACTCCCGAGAACACTAGTTTGATTACGAGTCTCTGTGGGATCGATATATATTATTACTACGCGATAGACTGTGCACTTGCAGTTAGGTTGTATTAGACATAGAAAGTCGCGATCACACATGTGTGGTAGGATCTGTCTTTATTCTAGTAAGTTTTCTGGCAAGAAACTAAGACTAGAATGTAGTGCTGATAGAAGTGGAGATGAAAACAGTTTTCTTGGATCAGTTTATTGGAGTGCAGCAGGTGTGTTCTAGTCTCTACTAGAAGCATCTGATATTTATCTAGAAAGTTTCCTGGCAAGAAACTTGTCTAGAATATGGTGATGTGATAGCACTGCTTGGGTCAGTTTATTTATGATCTAAGTGCATAGGAGCATGTGACCTTGCTCATCTTGGAGGTCAAGGATAAGTGGCAGTTATCTTTGATTTTCTGAAGAAGTCTATACTTAAGGAAAGCGGGATTCCTTTTGTAAAGATTTTTTTGATCCCTCCTTTCTGAAGAATCAAGCTTTGGCATGTTTGGTGTCTCTAAAGAGGAGTTCCTGAATCAAATGCATTTCAAGGATCTGTTAAAGAAGCATAGAGGGTGTCTAGTCTCTGTGAACATGGAACTCTTATTCTGATAGAGTTATAAGGTTATTCTAAGTGGCAGAATGAAGGACCGAATTCACCAGCAGGATGTCTTATCAGATGTTGTGACATCAAGCAAACTTCAGGACCTTAATTGATGTTGTGGTACATCATTGTAAGATAGGTTGATCTTCTCAGGTGTGAATGTAATTAATACTATCTCATGAAGTTTGTGGGAGTTGTGTGAAGGAGTATATGTTACATGTCCAAGTCCGTGTGTATCTAAGTTTCCTTGGAGCATGTAGGATATGAAGATCAAGTTTGCTTAGATGTTCTAGAGCTCTGAAAGAAGCTGAGTTAACCAAACAGTGGCATTTGGTTGGTCTCTAATGTGATTCCAAGCAGAGAGCTTGGAACTAATTACTCTTGTGCAGAAGGGTAGTTGGTTGAAGATCAAAGAAGGTTTTGGTTCTGTTCATATATTGGAGCTTGTGGTAGAAGCCCTAAGTTGCTTATGGAAGATTACCTTCCTTTGGAGATGTATTTGATCAAGCTGGTGGAGCTGTGCTCTTTGAAGATCCTCAGATTGGATTACTGCTCAGATAGTAAGTCTAAGTGGTTAATGTATGATGTCTGTCAGAACATCACTTTGTTTGCTAGACTTGAAGATCTGTTGTGGAACTCATGATTCACATTCTGACTAAGAAGTACTCTATCTTGTCATATGGGAGAATGATGAGGTAAAAGGACTGTCTTGGAGTATGATGTGAAGGTATTGTACAAGACTGGAGTGGTTCATTGCATGAAAATCTGGACTATGATGAGTTATATGGAAGTAAGTATGCACCATTTAAACCAGAAGTGTTCTAACTTATCATATGGGAGAATGATGAGGAAGGAATATCTTGAATTATGGGGTGTCTATCTTGTTCTCTGACTCAGGCCAGAAGTCTTGTGGAGAAGTGGTAACTCTAGTAAGAAGTGGAGCAGTTTGGTACCTTCTCACAGTATGAGCATGAGGTTGTTCTTGAGATACTGTGGTGATCTTGGAGCATCTTCTATAAATGATAGGGGGAGAACTTATGTTTGATGGGTGTACTAGTTGCTTGTAGTTCAAGCAGTAAGTGAATGCGTTCAGCAGGTGTGTTGAACAAAGAGTGAGCTCTTGAAGACATGAAGATGAGTCTTATGTTTTCCATTCACGTGCTTCTGGAAAAAGAGCACTAGTTATCCTTGATATGGGGAGTTATACTTTTAGGATCTGTTGCTGCAATAGTACAATTACTGTTCAAGATTGTTTGTGGTGTCAAGCAGTTTGTGATTGTATGCCTCTATGAGGATGGAATGTCAGACAAGATGTTGTAACATTATGTTACTGCTCTAGCTTAGGGTAAACCTGACAGTATATTCTATTCTGTCATTGGGTATTAATGGATCAAACCAGGGTTTTGAGCCTCTCTCCAAGTGTTGTGTCTTGTTTGACAGGTGAAGATAAAGATCAAGACACCATCAACCTTGATCTTATGCATAAGGAAGGACATTCACTCTGACATCTTGGAGATTTTTTTGTCTTTCAAAGCTGAAATCTGAGGAATCTCACAGAAAGCTATGTCTATCTTGCAACTACTTTTGATACTTGTTCTAGTGTGCTGTGTGAATCAAAGGGTGTAAAGTTGCAGTGATTCTTCATGTGTTTGGGTTCTCTCTTTTAGGGGGAGTGTTGATTATGCATGACAGTGGGAGCTATGTACTTGTATGATGTGTAGCTGCATTACTTATGTTGGTTTGAACTAGAACTGTGCTTACTCTTTATGAATGACCTAG
Organism: Lathyrus sativus; assembly: GCA_963859935.3. Taxonomy (NCBI): domain Eukaryota; kingdom Viridiplantae; phylum Streptophyta; class Magnoliopsida; order Fabales; family Fabaceae; genus Lathyrus; species Lathyrus sativus. The sequence continues at coordinate 494,094,156 of OZ012738.1, forward strand.
GAAACAACATCGGTTTTTGTCTGGGAGAATTTATTTTTATCTACAGAGTATTTTTATCTCTCAAATTGGGGATTTAAAATTAATTGCTACTTGGCAAGTATTTAATTGATTATCCTTTAATTGGTGATGTCAAAAGTGTCACTTTTGAAGGTGCAACTTCAGATAAGGCAAGAACTCAAGATTCAATGAAAATGGGGTATAAGCCAGGTGGAGTTGATACTGTGGAGGTTCTTTCTCATCATGATGAAGCATGGTGTATGATGGTCTTAGTTTATATGTGTGCATATGAGTGTGTATATTTACTCCAATTTTTGTCAATTGTTGACTAAACCAAGGGGAGTAAAATGTTGTTGCTACTGCTAAGGAAAGAGTAGTATTCTATAGTTGCAACTATTAAGGGAGAGCATGAGAGTTTGAGAGGCTGAATGGTTTTGAGAAAACTATGGTTGCTGCCTTGATAAGTTGTTTGGTTGTTTTAGCCAAAATTTGCCAAAGGGGGGAGATTGTTAGTTCCATGATTCTATGATTGTCCATGGTTCTATGATTGGCTAAATTTTGGTAAAACATGATTCTGCATTGATATTAAGAAGGATATTATAACATCTCCATCTGTTGTGGTGACATAACTGTTGTGGTGTGTTTTAATCTGAGTGTCATGCTGAATGTCGTGATGTCTATCTGCTGTGATGACAGAACTGCTGTCATGTGAATGTCATTCTGAATGTCGTGACATCCATCTGTTGTGGTGACAGAACTTTTGTCATGTGTTTTAATCAGGATGTCATTACCAATGTCACGACATCGTTGTCTGGTACAGTAGGAGCTGCTATCGCTTGACATAAGTGTTTTGGTTTGATGAGAACCTGTTGGATATACCTCATCAGTATGTGCAGGCCAAAGAGAATTATTAGGAACAAAGTGAAGATTTAATTGGTGTTCATAAAAAGGATCTTTGAGACTTTTTAGGAAACTATAATATGCTTGTTTCTACTGTTATGAAGAAGATTCTGCAAGAGTGTTCAGCAGGGAAAGTTTGGTTAGCTAGAGTCAAGTATGTTGGATGTCATGCTGGATGTTATGACATCAAGCGTATGACGTATGCGCGCGTGTTTTAGTTTTCTGGTATTTTACTTGATATATCTCAGGCTAGAATTCAGGAAACCTGTTATGGCTCCTTAGTTATCTCAGGCGAGATTCTAGTCAGGGTTGGGCATAACATGAAGCAGTTGTGACCTAATTTGACAGCACCTTGAATTATGGAAAGTGGTTTAACTTCGTTAAACCTAATGTTTGTTACTCTTGACCAGCCCAAGCCCAGTCTGCAGTACTATTTAAGGAGGAGCAAAAGCAAGGGAAATCAAGCACTCACATCAAGAACAACTAAAGTGTAAAATAAAGGTTTAGGGTTTGAGAGTCCCGTGTGTGTGTCTTTGTAAGTCACCCTTTGTATCTTTGGATACATTGTGGTAGACATATTTGTGAGTGAAGAGTTCTATTCTTCACGTATATTTTGGTGTCTTAGAATACTTGTGAACCAATCAATTATCTGCTGCATGATTGCATTGGTCTAGTGTTTTTAAGCTGATTGTTCACTCAAAGCTTTTAAGCAAGAGTGTATTGTCCTTGATTGAAGCTGTTAAGCAAAATCAAGTATTGTGACTTTGAAGAGTGTCTTATAAAGTCTTTTTTTTCTATTGAATTATTTATCACTGCGGTGATTGAGGGGGAGTGAGCGGGGTCTCTTGTCTAGTGGATTCTAGGCAGAAATTTGGGTAGAAATTAAGTGAGAAGTTGTAAATGGGGGAGTTTAGCTCTAAATTGATTATGCTAATAGTGGATTTCCTTTCTGGCTTGGTAGCCCCAAGATATAGGTGAGGTTGCACCGAACTGGGTAAACAATTCATTGTGTTATTTATCTTTCAACATTTACAATTCTGCATAATTTAAATGGTTAGATAAATAGTCTGTCTATCTGTTGATGTTACAACAGACGTCATGACATTGGTACAATTTAAAGTAATTTAAATTGGTCATGTTCTATCCTTGTTCTGTTTCAGCAGAGATCAATGTTCTTTGCATCTCTTAGAACATATGAGATCTGCATACCAGAATTTCATTCCTCTCCTTCGTGAGTAACCTTTAGATAATAACACCCATCAAAGCGAAGAGCAAGCAAAATAGTTCTCGTTGAGTTCGGCGGATGTGAGGAATGTTAATACCTTCCCCTCGCATAGCCTACTTCCTTAACCGTTTCTCTTCCCCTCAGGTTTTATTGATATTTTCCCTTTCCTTTGGAATAAATAAAGTCCGGTGGCTACTCTATTGTACTATTAAGCGTGCGACGCGCTCAGGTATATTCCTGCTAGCTTCAATGATGATGATGATGATTGAGGAGTAGGATTTGGAATGGTGAGAGATGGAGATGGAGATGGTATTGGTAAGACACTCGTAGAAATAATAGAATTAGAAACAGAAGAAGGTCATACCCTAGAAGACTTACGTGGAATAAGTGCGTCGGGGTCCTAGGATGATTTCTGGGTAGAACCAGAAGCATCCATCAGAAGGATGGCTCTTTGATGCTCACTGATAGAGATCTCATCTTTATCCAGAAATGAAGACACCTTCTTCTTCTTCTTCTTCTTCTTCTTCTTCTTCTTCTTCTTCTTCTTCTTCTTCTTCTTCTTCTTCTTTGGCCCATAATTTCCTTTTCCATCAATAGCTTTCTTTTTACTTGCTTTCTTCCTCCTTCTTTGAAGATCTGGAAGGTTTGATAGATCAGCCCAAATATCAGTTCCTTCATTCAAGCAACGAGCAATATAGAGAGTCAGCACTTCTGGAGGATCAATCTTAGAGAACAATGGGAAACCATAAACAAGTATTCTCATTCCATAGATTTCTTCTTGGGTAGGAAGATTCATTGGTCTAACAAGTTTGGGAATGTGACCCATGATTTTTAAATTCCTTCCCTATAAGACTTTCTCCATAACCTTAATCAGCTCTGAAGTAAACCCATGAACCAGAAGGTCTTTAACCAAACCATTCTCCACGAGAATGTCAGAAATCAATCTTCCATTATGAATAGACTTTCTCTTTTTGGAGATTACAGTTCTGAATTCTGCAATCAAATCCCTTAGATATCTGAACAAGATAGCTGAGAGCGCCACCTTAACATATTTTGCCAAAAGAAACAACAGGAACTTTTGGGAAGTGTTAATGTAATCATCTAAGTTGGTACTAGATCAGTGATAAATGCTAGACATGATAATCTTGAACCATACCCTTAAGGTATCCTTCAAATCCTTAGCACTGGGACTCTTTTCTTCCTCAATCACAGTTCCTTCCTTGAAGATTGTTGAAGCCACCATTGCTTCTCTCTTAGGATCAGTTTTGATGTTGTAAACCATTTTTCCACTACCATCACAAGAAATCCAAACAACAATGGTCTTCTCCATAATCTCAAGTTTTCTGCCAAAGATGTAGGAAGTAATCTTCTCCTTTTCAGCCACAACATGGATCCAAAACTATTTGACAAGGACTGGGTAAACCAGACCGTTTAGCCTTTTAAAGAAAGTATTCCAACCCTGAAATTCCAGCATTACAATAAGATCAAGACCATTATCTTTAAGGTTTTGGAAATTTTCATACCCTAAATTTTACCCTTAGATTTTTTGATCTTCCGCATATCATTTATAGGTCAATCATATTGCATAGCTAACCAAATTTCATGTTTTATGGTCTTGTTTCTTTTGTGGAATTAGGGTTTTATACAAGAAAGGGAACACTATGATTAATCAAGATTTGAAGGAGGAATCAACCAAGAAAACCCTCACATGCTTCAAAGGTCCCTAAGATGCCTTTTAGTTCAATATAATTCATTTCAAGGGCTTCCTAGGTAAATGGGAGAGGTTTTGAATTCATTTGATTTAAAAGTCAACTATGGCTCCATAAAGTCAACCTTTGAGTTTTTTTGGTCAACCATGAACATTTCAAGTCATATTCCATGATCTTATGTGGTTAGATCAAGAAAAATCAACGTGTAACGATAAAATCATAAGATTTTGAAAATTAGGGTTTTTGATGAATTTTTTCTAAGTATGGAAATCGAGATTTCTTGCCATCTTTCAGAGATCGTATCTCATCCATCCTTCGGAATTTTGGAGCAAACTTTTGATCATTACAAAGAGGATATTCTAAAGAACAAGTTTGTAGAAGGAATCATGTTCAAAAGATGAATGGACTTGGAGTTATAGCGATTCAAAGTTAGAAAAACTTGAATTGGAATTCCATACTTAGAAAATTTTCTAAGTTATAAAATTTAGAATTTTGGAGTGATTTTCAAAGCCAAATTCAAGATCGTTCCAAGCATAAGTTGACTTTTCCATTAATATGAAAGTTGCAGGCTATCTTCTCATCTTTATTTTAATACCAAAAACATCTCAATATCATGTCTAGAACTCAAGTTATGATGTCTCAAAATTGAGGTCACAAAGTTGGCAAAGTTGACATTGTTTTGGTCAGCATTTTGGAACCAACTTCATATGGATTTTTCTTGATGATGCAAGCCTCAATTCAAAATTCCTAAATCATCAAAGTTGTTCCTCGTTCTTCAAGCTTTCTAAGCATACCGAAAAATCTCCATTTGGATCAACCAATCAAAAGTTATGATGCTCTAAAGTGAGGAATTTTCAAAGTTTGAAGTTGGTAACTTAGAGAATTTTGCTAGTCCTTTGAAGAACTATATTTTCCAAACTTCCATTCCATTTTTCATGTATGTCCAAGTCTCAACTCCAAATTACATTGACATGAAATTTGTAGAACTACATGCCTACTTTCCAAAGAGCTTAAAATCTCCCCAATTGAGCCATTATTCATGGAGATATGAGGTGCTAAAGTGAGTATCATGGGCATGTTCATGTCTTGCCACCATGACCAAACTTTGAACCAAAAGTTTTTGACAAATTTATGCAGCATCCAATACCTTTTTTCTTGTTCACCAACTTTGTATTTTAGAACCCAAAGATTGCAAAAATAAGCCCTCTTTCACCATGACATACAAAAAGTTATAATGACACACATCATGAAAACATGAAACACAAACCTTTGCATCATGTCATTAGTCTTTCTCTTTCATTTCATGCTGATACTTTGTTGCCACAAACCAACAAACACAACACTCAACAATTGTACTATGGCTAGCTTATAACATCACTTTTATGAGCCATACTCCAAAGTTTTGACTAAAGAAAAAAGCTGAATTTTGACCACAAGAGCACAAAAAGGTACGGGTGGGAAAAGGGAGTAAAAAAAAGGAGACTCATCTTTTTTCGTGGGGGGCTGGAGCTGATTTTCGCTTGAGTTTTTTTTAGATCTTATTACTCTCTTTCTCTCTCGTAAAAAAACCCTGGTGCATAAAATAAAAGAGGACAACCAACTTCTTCATACTACCATGACCATATCATCTACCATATCACTCAACTCCCTCCATCATTTTGCTCTATGTTGAAACTCCCTTTATCATCACCATCGTATCATTATTTTATTTTTTTCAACCTTCATGAACATCCCTTTCTCATAAAAGAAGTGCAGCACATGAATTCTTTTGACACAAAACATGAAGCAACCAAAACAACTATCATCTCATGTGGGCAACATAAACTCCCTGCACCACCATTTTTTCATGCTACCTTAATCTCCCTCCACCACCATTTTTCATGCTATGTTAAACCCCCTCATCACTTTCTTCACATGAAAACCACATAACATAACTCTTATTATGCTTGATCTTTCCATAACAAGGATACTACTTTTTTCATTTTAAAGAAAAGTTACGCATTATCATATCCAATAAGCAAAGCACTTTATTCGAATCAGCTTCGGTATTCCTAACTATGCGTATCATTCTAACTCATCATCGGTTCACGATTGTTTACCGGTTAGGAACAATATTGAGGTATGGTTTTCAAGTTTTAAATCACTTTTGTTCGTCAGTTTCTTTCGCTTTATCTTGCTATTTTGTTTGCTTCAAACGTTTATCGGTTTGATTTTTGCTTACTGTCAAGTGTGAGTGTCGAAGTGAAGAGTTGTCTTTATATGAAGGTCGTAATTTGGTTAGATGTCAACATCGTTTGTTTACGCTGTTTGTTGGTTTACATGAATGCTATAACTGTGATACATCGATTCGTTGATGTTGTATCTTAACATGCAGTTTGGTTCGTGTTAGCTATGTATGTATGTTTGCAGATAGGTAGATAGACATTTTACTTATGTTTGATTGTGTTTTATCATGTGAATGCATATGATAATGTAACACCCTTTTAAACCCCACATAATAAATATAAATAAATCAGAATAATTATCATGCATTTCACAAATGGGTGTCACATAAAATTTAAAAACATCACACAAAACCTGTCATGCTCATTAACACTTAAATTAAATTCATACTTTTCATAAACTTTCACCTTAACATGTAGTAGCGGATTTACTTCAATAATAAAAGATGTAATAAAGTCTCATGCTCATTACATTCATAATCAATACTTAGGCATAAAAGCCAGTATTCCACATAATTCAAATAAACATAACGACATAAAGAAGAGTACATAATGTATCTCTCAAACATAAATCAAAACAATCCCAGTGTTACATGATCAGAGCACGACTCGACCCAACATAAATAAAGACACAAATCAAGCTACTCCAACGACTACCTCGTGCTAGAAGCAACTCTACTCCTCGGTACCTGTGCGATGTCGTATAAAACATCATTCCAACAGAGGGTGAGAATTCACATAAATATTGAAATTATAAGATAATATATAATTTAAGGCATACAAGCATGATTACAAATATTCTCACACTTCAAAGTTTCATCAACATAGTATTGCTCAAGTAACCATACTATTCACAAGTATATATATACACAAGTTCATAATTCAACAATTCATATAAATATACATAATCTCATATAAAAAACATATACATAATGAGACTCAATGCAAGACTCAAATGTAACTCATGTCATGTGGTACCAACACTTGTTATTATTTTTCGGGTTTTACATTAAACCGGGTCCGTTCCCTAGCCCAATAACATGGAGTTATTTGTTTGTGTCTTGGTTGTATGTATGTATAATATGTTTTTGGTAACATGTGTAGTAGGATTGCATGACTTTTTGTGAGCATATTGAGTTTCCATGAGATATGTGTGTTGAAAGAAGGTAATGACATCCTTTATTTCTTGCTACGGCCCTACGACTCCCCATTGACAGTTTTTTCTCTTTGCTTTCATTCTATTGTCCGTCGATGGCTTCTCAAACTCTTATCAGTCATGCCCACAAAATGGATTGTTTTGCTAGTGGTTTCTGCAGAGAGTTGGTTTGATTTTTGGACTTGGCGCATACATTTTGTGATTTAGTTTGCCATGCAAACCCCCTCTCCAAGCGTATGCACTATTTTTCCTTTTAATTTCATTTATTTATTTATTATTTATTTTGTTATTTAGTTTAGTTAATCTTAATTATTTAGTTTTAACTAGGTTTAAATTAATTAGTTTTAACTAACTTTTAGTTTATTTAGTTAATTAATTTTTTTATAGTTTTTTAAATTAGAATTTTGTTTAATTAATTTTAATTATTTAGTTTTAATTAAGTTTTAGTTTAATTATTTAATTAGTTAATTAGTTTTTTTATAGTTTTTAATTAGAATTTAGTTATTTAATTTTTAGTTATTTAGCTTTTTAGGTTTTGGTTTAATTAGAATGTGGTTTAATTAGATTTTATTTTTATTTAATTCTTAAATTAAATTTGACAATCCTTGTTTTCATTTTAGTTAATTCTTGATGTTCAACGTTGAATTTAATTCTTGATGCATTTGGCCATGTTTGAGCCCCGATTTTTGAGGCCTATATTGTTTGATATTCTCTTGTGGCTTTTGGACCTTTTGTGATTTTCCTGTTTATCTATTCAAAAGAAGGGTTTCTCTTATTGACTTATAGGTCATAAGTTTAGGATAATTTAGTTGTTTTCCTACCCACCTTATGACCTTGTTAGGATGTTTTCCTTGGTCTTGTTAGAGCGAATTTGTCTTTGCAACTTAGAATTAGGTGTAGAGTTTGTAAACTCTATGTGAGTATCATTGTTATGAGTACTCACTTTCCCCTTCAACTTTTGTTAAAGTCAACCCTAGTTAGTCTTTCAACTTAGACTTAGAGAGGTTGTTAACTCTATATAAGTATCATAGTTATGAATACTTACTCCCCTTTAGAACCTTGACCATAATCAAGAGTTTCTCAACCATAGTTAGGTGAACTATGAATGCTCTGATTCTATCCTAGTTAGGATACGTAGGCACGAGATGCGATGTCTTGGCGAGCATACTTAGTGTATATACCCCTAGGTCTTTACCTTAGCACTTTCCCTTAGCAAGCAAACTTTAGCATAAAACAAATACTTACAAGAGGTTTCTGTAGAGTACTACAAATACTTAGTGTAACACCCCAAATTTTAATTGGAATATTTATTTAATTTATTTAAATAAGAATATTCGCATTTCAGTGATTTTCGGTGGTTGTTGTGGAATATTGAGAATTATGGAATTTGGTTTATTTATCTAAATAATATTATATAATATAAAAATATTATTATTATTATTAATCTAAATAAATATAATTTAACTAAGGGCAAATTGGACAATTGAGGAGGAGTTAGTGAGGGTAATATTGGAAAAACCCAAATTATAGACCCAAGGTTAGGTTTAACAAAAAGGGAATTGTGATGGGATTAGGATTCATTTTGTTAGACCGTGAGAAGAATTGAGGCTAGAGCTCTGAGGAGGAGGTTTGAGGCAAACGCTTCAAAAGGTTTTCTGAAAGATTTCAGAAGGCTTAGATTCAGCAATTAAGGTATGGGGAGTATTACCTTCATTGTTTTCAATGTGTAATTTCAATGTATTTAAGGCCGATTTAAGGGTTTAAGGGTTTGAGGCTGATTATGAGATAAAAGGTATTTGGCCTTCGTGGCCTAAATCTATTATTTAGATTTTAATCGTAGGGATTTCTTTGGGTTAAAGGAAATTAGGCCTTCGTGGACAAAGCTCTGATTTGACACTTGTCTAACCCTGTAGGGAAATTTGATAGTGAGAAACTCTGATGATTGTGGTGTGGTTGTAAGGATTTATGGGAATTAGAGCGTGAATATGATACGGGATTGGCCTAATAAGTCGTATGTCTTGTTCCTTTATCGTTGTAAGACCTTAGGGATGATTTAGGGATGTTTTATGGGCATTGGGGAAGTGAATCGTGAGACTTTTGGGTTGATATTAGGCTCTGGTGCATAGCAGTTTTTTGCTGTCATCGTGTGTTTGCACAACAAACGATTTCGTCCCAGACTCGCATTGCGAAGAATCCTTCGCACATCAAAGAAATTCTCCCCAGACTCGTACAACGAACTTGCTAGCAAACATAGCAGAGTTTCGCAAATTCTGATTTTGTTCAGTGATGCCTTGATGTTTTGATGTTGTGATTTCTTTGACGAATTAATATGAGTATGACTGTGATTTGTACATGATTATATGATGTTTCCTATGATGTAATGATTGATGAACTATGATGATATTTCCATGAGTTTTGATGATTCTATGATGATATGATTTTTGATGATGATGATTATGATGAATGATGATGCACCTATGATGTTATTATGAGGATGATTATTGACGTGTGCATCATGCATTCATGTGCATCTGGACTTCGGTTCAGGACCTTGATTTCTTTGGCTTCAATCCCATTGTGTGGATGTGAGGTATTTTGATGTGCTCCGGTTCTTGAGTAGAATCGATCCTATTGATGGGGATCTATGGAGGGTTGATGGCCCAGTGTCCATCGAGCTGTGGTGATTAGTACCACATGCATTGAATCTTATTGCATTTGCATTTATGAGATGATCTTGAGTAAATTATGATGTTGTGGCCTTTGATGTTCCTTGATGAATATGATGATGTTTAATATGAAAATGACGCCATTTTACATGTTGATTTCCTACATTGATTATTATGAATCATTTTACTCACCCTACCTGTTTGAATGTTGCCTCCACGTGGGTAACATGCAGATGACCAGGTTTAACCGTCGAGGGCTTTTGAAGTTTTGAGTTGTTGGCCTTTTGGTTAATGTAGAGGGTCTTACTCTGATAGTGTAACATCGGGTTGGGGTGTTTGAGTTAAACCATGATTTATTGATTTGGTTATTTTGATTATGTTCCCGTATAAGGAAAACTTTGCATTATTCCTTTTTGAGTTTCGTTGCAATTTTTGATATCTTTTGGGAAAACCCGTTGTTTATAGAGCTTGACTTATATTTGACTTATTGGGAAATGTACGCCCTTTGAGGTAATTTTATTGAGTTTAATATTTTACTCTGATATATGTGAATTTTTTTCCATTTAATTGTGGGGTAGAAAAGGGTGTTACATTAGTGGTACCAGAGCAGGTCGGTCCGTCCGTTCGACCAAGTTTTTATGTTGTTAGTCCCCTGTCAATCAATAGTGTGAGAACACTATTGGATAAGTTGTTTTCTTCTAACCCTGTTGGTGGTTGCAGATGGCTGGAAGAAATGATCGTGCTATTGCTGATGCGCTGGAATCACTTGCCCAAGTGATGGCCCAGAATGGTGGACCTCCAGATGAGTTTCGTACTTTGGGAATGTTCTAGAGGAACAATCCTTCAAATTTTGTGGGCACTCATGATCCTGATGGTGCGCAGAAGTGACTGAAGGTGATTGAGAAGATTTTCCGAGTTATGGCGTGCACTGACTTTGCATTATTAATGATGTCGAAATGATTGCTATGATTGATACTAGTGCTACTCATTTGTTTATTTTGCTTGAATGTGCTAAGAGGTTGGATTTGAAATTATCTTCTATGATTGGGAGTATGGTTATCGATACCATGGCTAATGGTTCTGTGACTACTGCGTTAGTCTGTTTGAGCTGCCCTTTGACCATTTATGATAAGAATTTTGCGATAGACTTGGTCTATCTACCTTTGCATCAAATCGATGTTATTCTCAGAATGAACTGGTTGAAGTACAACTATGTTCATATCGATTGCTACAGCAAAACTGTGAGGTTCCCAGAGTTTGGTGATGGTGGAAAGCTGATGTGTGTATTTGCCAAGCAAGTAGAAGAACTCTTGGAAGATGAGGCTCAGATGTTTGCATTGTTTGCATCACTTCAAGTTGATTATGAAGCAGTGAGCGTGGAACTTCCAATTTTTCGGGAATTTGCAGAAGTGTTTCCAAACGACGTGATACCTCCTGAGTAGGGATGGAAATGAGTCGAGTCGAGTCGAACTCACCTCAGCTCGGCTCGACTCGTTAAGAATTGTTCGAGTTCGAGTTTAAGTTCGACACGAGCTTTTTTTTAAGCTCAAACTCGACTCGTTATAAGTTCACGAACAGTTCGATTCAACTCGTTAGGCTCATCTCATTAGGTTCAGCTCACATGATTCACGGACTTAAAAACTATTTTTTAAATATATATATATATATATATATATATATATATATATATATATATATATATATATATATATATATATATATATATATATATATATATATATATATATATATATATATATATATATATATATATATATATATATATATATATATATATATATATATATATATATATATATATATATATATATATATATATATATATATATATATATATATATTTTAGTATATTTGACAATTTAAATAAATATATTTTTTTAAAATAAAATAAAATTTATCATATTGAAATTTAACTTTATCTTCGAAATCTACTAATTTAAAACCTACACAACTTTCAAGAGATACATTTGAGAGTCTAATTCAAAAACTACTAAAACTACTAAATTGAAGATTAAATTTGTCTAAAATTTGGAGTAAATATTTAAACCTAATCTTAAAGACAATATAATTCTTCTCATATGTAATCGAGTTGACTCATGAACCTAACGAGTCGAACTATGTATAGTTCAAGTTCAGCTCATTTAGTTAACGAACTTAATTTTTCGCTCATACTCAACTCATTTGGTTCATGAACCTAGTTTAACGATTTAATTGTTGACTCAAATTCCGAACTATTTTTGAGTTGGTTCGATTCATGCCAGTCCTACTCCTGAGCGTGATGTGGAGTTTACTGTTGATGTGATATCGGGCACTAGTCTTGTGTCGATGGCTCCAAAGTTGATGTTGTGTTGTAGTGGGAGACTCCAAAGTCTGCTACTAAGATTCAAAGTTTCCTTGGATTAGCTGGTCATTATCGTAGGTTTATAGAAGGCTTTTCGAAGTTGGCACTTCCATTGACTCAGTTGACTTGAAAGGGTCAAGCTTATGTGTGGGATGTTGCTTGTGAGAGGAGTCTTGTAGAACTCAAGAAGAAGTTGACGACTGCTCTAGTGTTGATTTTGCCAAATCCGAGTGAGCCTTTTGTAGTGTATTGTGATGCATCGAAGATGGGTCTTGGAGGTGTATTTATGCAAAATGGTCAGGTCGTTGCTTATGCTTCAGACAACTGAAGGTTCATGAAAGAAATTATCCTACGCATGGCTTAGAGTTGGCCGCCATGGTGTTTGTGTTGAAAATTTGGAGACATTATCTTTTTGGGTCTCGGTTCGAAGTGTTCAGTGATCACAAGAGCCTGAAGTATTTGTTTGATCAGAAAGAGTTGAACATGAGGCAGAGAATATGGCTTGAACTTTTGAAGGATTATGATTTTGAATTGAGTTACTATCCTGGTAAGGCTAATGTTGTGGCTGATGTGTTAAGCAGAAAGTCCTTACATATGCCGATGCTTATGGTTCGAGAGTTAGGAATGATTGAGCAATTCAGAGATATGAGTTTGGTTTGTGAAGAGACTCCTAACAGTGTGAAGTTGGGTATACTGAAGTTGACTAGTGGTATTCTCCAACAAATCAGAGAAGGTCAAAAATCTAATTTGAGACTGGTGGATCGTCTCACGTTAACCAATCAAGGTAACGGGGGTGATTTTCGGATCGATGAGAATGGTGTGATGAGGTTCAGAGATAAAGTGTGTGTTCCCGATGTGCCAGAAATCAAGAAGAGCATTCTTGAGGAAGGTCACTGAAGCGGGTTAAGTATTCATCCTGGTGCCACAAAGATGTATCAAGATTTGAAGAATTTGTTTTGGTGGCCGGGTATGAAGAAGGAAATTGTAGAGTTTGTATATGCTTGTTTGACTTGTCAGAAGTCAAAGATTGAACATCAGAGACCATCGGGTCTGATGCAATCGTTGAATATTCCATAATGGAAATGAGATAGCATTTCTATGAATTTTGTGATATGTTTACCGAAGACTCTGAAAGGGTATGATTCGATTTGGGTGATTGTTGATAGATTGACCAAATCGGCTCATTTTATACCGATGATGATCAGTTATTCGTTGCAGAAGCTTACCGAAGTATATATTGATCTGATTGTGAAACTGCATGGTATTCCTTCGAGTATTGTGTCTGATAGAGATCCAAGATTTACATCGAGGTTTTGGGAGAGTTTGCAGATAGCTTTGGGTACTAAGTTGAGGTCGAGTTCTGCCTATCATCCGCAGACGGATGGACAGACAGAGAGAATTATCCAGTCTTTAGAGGATCTGCTGAGAGCTTGTGTGTTGGATCAAGGTGGATCGTGGGATAGTCATTTGCCCTTGATTGAGTTTACCTACAACAAAATTTACCATTCTAGTATCGGGATGGTACCGTATGAGGCTTTGTATGGTAGGAGGTGTAGAACTCTTTTGTGTTGGTATGAGTCAGGCGAGAGTGTTATACTCGGACTTGAGATTGTGCAAGAGACGACTGAAAAGATCAAGATGATCCAAGAAAAGATGAAAGCGTCGCAGAGTCGTTAGAAGAGTTACCATGATAAGAGGAATAAAGTACTTGAGTTCCAAGAGGGAGATCACGTGTTTTTGAGAGTTACGCCGGTAACTGGTGTTGGCCGAGCTTTGAAGTCTCGAAAGCTTACGTCGCATTTTGTTTGTCCGTATCAGATTTCGCAAAAGGTGGGGGAAGTAGCATATTAGATTGCTTTACCTCCGTTGCTTACGAATTTACATGATGTGTTTCATGTGTCTCAGTTGAGGAAGTACATTCCATATCTGTCGCATGTGATTCAGATGGATAATGTACAAGTGAGAGATGACTTGACTGTTGAGGCGTTGCCAGTTCGGATTGATGAGAAAGAAGTGAAGCAACTGCGAGGTAAAGAGATTGCCTTGGTAAAGGTAGTTTGGGGAGGACCAGCTGGAGAAAGTTAGACTTGGGAGCAGGAAGATCAGATGGGGGAGTTGTATCCGACTCTGTTTCCTTGAGGTAATTTTCGAGGGCGAAAATTATTTTAAGGGGGGGAGAGTTGTAATACCCCAAATTTTAATTGGAATATTTATTTAATTTATTGAGTAATTTATTTAATTGGAATATTTATTTAATTATTTTAAGGGGGGAGTTGCATTTCGGTGATTTTCGGTGGTTGTTGTGGAATATTGAGAATTATGGAATTTGGGTTATTTATCTAAATAATAGTATATAATATAAATATATTAGTATTATTATTAATTTAAATAAATATAAGTTAACTAAGGGCAAATTGGACAATTGAGGAGGAGTTAGTGAGGGTAATATTGGAAAAGCCCAAATTATAGGCCCAAGGTTAGGTTTAACAAAAAGGGAATTGTGATGGGATTAGGATTCATTTTGTTAGACCATGAGAAGAATTGAGGCTAGAGCTCTAAGGAGGAGGTTTGAGGCAAAAGCTTCGAAAGGTTTTCTGAAAGATTTGAGAAGGCTTAGAGTCAGCAATTAAGGTATGGGGAGTATTACCTTCATTGTTTTCAATGTGTAATTTTAATGTATTTAAGGCCGATTTAAGGGTTTAAGGGTTTGAGGCTGATTATGAGATAAAGGGAATTTGGCCTTCGTGGCCTAAATCTATTATTGAGATTTTAACTGTAGGGATTTATTTGGGTTAAAGGAAATTAGGCCTTCCTGGCCAAAGCTCTGATTTCACACTTGTCTAACCCTGTAGGGAAATTTGATAGTGAGAAACTCTGATGATTGTGGTGTGGTTGTAAGGATTTATGGGAATTAGAGCATGAATATGATACGATATTGGCCTAATAAGTCGTAGGTTTGATGCCTTTATCGCCGTAAGACCTTAAGGATGATTTAAAGATGTTTTGGGGGCATTGGGGAAGTGAATCGTGGGATTTTTGGGTTGATTTTAGGTTCTGGTGCATAGCAGCGTTTTGCTGTCATCGCCTGTTCACACAACGAAGAATCCTTCGCACAACGAACGATTTCGTTCCAGACCCACACTGCGAAGAATCCTTCGTACAATGAAGAAACTCGCCCCAGACTCGCACAGTGAACTTGCTAGCGAACGTAGCAGAGTTTTGCAATTTCTGATTTTGTGCAGTGATGCCTTGATGTTTTGATGCTGTGATTTCTTTGAAGAATTAATATGAGTATGACTGTGATTTCTATGTGATTTGTACATGATTAATTGATGTTTCCTATGATGTAATGATTGATGAACTATGATGATATTTCCATGAGTTTTGATGATTCTATGATGATATGATTTTTGATGATGATTATGATGAATGATGATGCACCTATGATGTTATTATGAGGATGATTATTAAGGTGTGCGTCATGCATTCATGTGCATCCGGACTTCGGTTCAGGACCTTGATTTCTTTGACTTGAATCTTATTGTGTATGTGAGGTATTTTGATGTGCTCCAGTTCTCGAGTAAAATCGATCCTATTGATGGGGATTTATGGAGGGTTGATGGCCCAGTGTCCATCGAGCTGTGATGATTGGTACCACATGCATTGAGTCTTGTTGCATTTTCATTTATGAGATGATCTTGAGTAAATAATGTTATTGTGTCCTTTGATGTTCCTTGATGAATATAATGATGTTGAATATGAAAATGACGTCATTTTACATGTTGATTTCCTACATTGATTATTATGAATCGTTTTACTCACTCTGCCTGTTTGAATGTTGACTCCACGTGGGTAACATTTAGATGGCCAGGTTTAGCCGTGGACGCCGTTGAAGGCTTTTGAAGTTTTGAGTTGTTGGCCTTTTGGTTAATGTAGAGTGTCTTGCTCTGATAGTGTAACATCGGGTTGAGTCTTTGAGTTAAACAATGATTTATTGATTTGGTTATTTTGATTATGTTCCCGTAAAAGGAAAACTTTGGATTATGCCTTTTTGAGTTCCGTTGCAATTTTTGATATCTTGTGGGAAAACCCATTATTTACGGAGCTTTGACTTATATTTGATTTATTGGGAAATGTACGCCCTTTGCGGTGATTTTATTGAGTTTAATATTTTACTCTGATATATGTGAATATTTTTCCATTTAATTGTGGGGTAGAAAATCGTGTTACACTTAGGATGCTAACACCTTCCCTAGGTATAACCAACCCCTGAACCTTAGATCTCTAGCTGCGTTGTTACATAGCACACTTAGGGTTTTCATCGATCTTTACCCTTTCCTTTGGATAAATGAAAGCTCGGTGGTGAACTTCATAATTTGTGACTTAATTTAACTAATATCTTGATATCCGATTCTCAATGCAACAAAAATAAACAATGGTGTCACACAAAACCGACAGTTCATTTACCGGGGTATTGAGGGTGGTGACAGGTTCTTCAGGAATGAAAATGGAAGAAGCTTGTTGTTGAGATTCAACAATTGAAGATAGTTGAAGGTTGATGGAGAAAATGAACAGTTGTAGATAACATTTTTATGTTTGAAAGAGAGAAACATGTGGGAGTAATGCGTGCATAGTGTGGAATGTGAGTGAAGTGGGTTTATATAAATGTTTTAGTAATAAATACAATAATTACAAAACGTAAATGCACAGATATAAGGGGAATGCGTAAGGATTTAACCTATTTTCAAGAAATTACTAAACCGAACGTGTCACGTCATTAATACGCATGTTTGGAAATTGGGAAAGTTGTCGCCACTAAGAACCACACGTTATCAAACGAAAAGACAACCATTAAATGTTGTAACTATTCAGAATCAAGAAGAAAAATTGATAGAGTTGCTTCTAATCAGAACCTTTTTGATTCATGAAACTTCCTCACTTCAGAAAGCTCGTGTTTCAAAATCAAACAAACAACAACACAACTACATAATCTTGATCAAGAATTCTGAAAGCATAACATTCTGATAACATATTTTCATTATGGAGAAGATTTCAGAATTCTTGATCAAGATTCTGAGAACATCGTTTTTAGAATGAAAATGAATCTATCTTTAGCAAGGGGTTTTATAAAGATATCAACCCATTGATGGTCTGTATCAACAAATTTTAAATGGAAAATTGATAACGCGAAATCATATATATATAATGACGTACTTTTCTACTAATCGGCGACTGTTTTCACTCCGATTTCGGATATTTCCACACTATTTGTCCAGTATTTTGCAGGTATTCAAAGTCCATGCTCAAATGGAGCAAGATGAAGAAAAAAAGCATTTACAGGTGAAAACCAGGTGAAAATCAGGCCAAAAAGCAGCAAAAACGAGTTCTGCTGATATGACGACCGTCACAAGGGTGTGACGACTGTCATACGTGTGACGACCGTTACAGGTCCATGACGACCGTCATGGAGTTAAAATGCAGTTTTTCTGCACGTGCTGTGAAGTGCTGAAAATGCCAAAGAGGAGTGGACCACTAACTCCTATATTTTCTGATATCATTCCCACTTCCCGAAGAAATAAACCGTTGAAAATCCCATCTATAAAAGGAGGTAGCTGGTACCTGAAAAAGAGGAGCCGTATTGAAGAGAGGAAGTGATGCCAATTTACTTTCAGAGCAATATTCAGTTTCCCATTTTCTTATCGTTATTTTGTTTCCTTTTCCTTTCTTTCCTTGCAATTGTTGTTTTACTTTCCCATTTCTATTCTGTACGAGTAATTGGCATAAAGACTAAATCCTGCCGCCATTTTGGAGGATTTCCCAAAATCCAATCGAATTTGTTTACAGGTTTCTATTTTAATCGTTAATTGAATTTCTATTTCCCATTATAATGCATATTATTATTTTCTGCCATTATTTACGTGTTGTTAATTTATATTCCATGTCTGGCTAAATCTTAAGTAATCGGTATGTAATAAATAATCTGATGGGATTCGATAATTAACCGGTGTATACCTACCTTTTCAAAACTTATTTATGGCTTCAGTTTTTAAATCGATTTTTCTAAATAAACCTTCGTCGTGACAGCGAGAAATTAGTTACAGTAGTTTTGCCACGACAGTGGGAAATTCATAAAGGTACGAACCAACAAGCGACAGCTGAGGTTAAGTCCAAATAGTAAAAACTAAGCATTCATTTTAAAAACAGCGACAACGCTTTAAAAGGAATTAGAACTTAATAGTTTTCAAAAAGTAACTTTAACCCCGAACGGGATAGCGACAACATACGTTCCGCCTTAGAGTTGCGACTAGCGTCAACAACCATCGTGAGACAAAGGTCTTTAAACCATCATTTTCTTCTTAAACTATTTTTGAAAACCTAAAGACACTGGTGACCTGTAGAATCCCTGAAGAACTAACGTATTACATACCGATTCAAGTACTCATACCTTAATTAAAAGCTTTAGTTCCCTTTAGTTTACACACTTATTTTGTTTTTATTCCCCTAAAACATTACCAACCTAGCTAAACACCGTAACACCCGAAAATACTAGTTTGATTACGAATCCCTGTGGGATCGATATCTATTATTACTACACGATAGACTGTGCACTTGCAGTTAATTGAGTTAGACATAGAAAGTCGCGATCAAGTTTTTGGCGCCGTTATCGGGGACCCGTTTAGTCAATAGTGTAATCTTTTGTTACACAATATAGACTAGGTTAACTATTCTCTCTCCCTCTACTTGTTCTTCGATTGTATGCCAAGTACTCGCTCACAAGGCGACATCTTACAACCTACAATCGCCGAACTAGAGCGCTTCTTACATTTAAGAAAGCGCATCATCGAATATCAACGAAGACACAATATTCCTGATCTTCTAGCTCATCCTCCTGTTGAAGAAGCAAAGATGGCTGACAGACCTCAGAACAAACCACTGAAGGACTACGATACACCCTCTCAGTTGGAACCTCAAAGTAGCATTGTTGCCCCAGCTATCAATCGAACCGATTTCGAACTAAAACTGTCACTGCTGTCAGCTGTACAACAAAATCAATTCTCAGGAAATGCAACTGAGGATCCGAATGAACACTTAACGAAGTTTGTGCAATACGCAGACACAGTGAAGGCAAATGGAGTAACTCCAAACGCAATAAGACTTCGTCTTTTTCCTTTCTCTCTTAGAGATAGAGCTTGGACGTGGTTACAATCCTTACCATCCAACTCCGTTACGACGTGGGAATAGTTGAAGAACGTTTTCTTAGCGAGATACTTTCCGCCAAGCAAAACTGCTATGCTTAGAGCTCAAATTAACGGATTTCGACAAAAAGATACTGAATCTCTCTACGAAGCGTGGAAAAGGTTCAAAGATATGATGAGAGCATGTCCTCACCACGATTTAGAAGACTGGGTGACGATCCGTACTTTCTACAATGGGCTTCTGTATAACACCAGATTAACGATAGACGCCTCCGCGGGCGGTGCACTTATGGATAAGCCATACGACGAAGCCTATCAACTTATCGAAAACATGTCTCAGAACCACTGTCAATGGGAGGCGAACGAACTCCAGCAGAGAAACCCACAGCGAAAGGTGGGATGTACGAGATCAGCAGCCTTGAAAAGTTCAACGCTAAAGTAGATGCTCTAGCGCAGAAAATCAACAGTCTGACCGCTACCCCAACTGCAACCGTAGCTGCTGTAACTCCAAACTACGAGTTATGTGGAATCGCCACTCATAATGCGCCCGAGTGCCCATTGCTGGAAGGAATCCCACCAGACCAAGTAAACTATGCTCAAGGAAATCCTTACGCAAATACTTACAACCTAGGACGGAGGAACCACCCAAACTTTTCCTACAAGAATGATAATGCCTTGCAACCACCAGCTGCTCCGCCAGGATATCAGAAACCAGCCGCTGCTGCCCAGACTGCCCCTAGGAAATCAAACCTCGAAGTGATGATGGAAAAATTTATAGCTGCTCAAGCTCAAACAAATAAAGAATTCCTGAATCAAAACATACACACTAGCGAGCAGATTAAACAGCTGACCGGAAAAGTAGACGCTTTAGCCACCCACAATAAAATGCTCGAAACGCAGATATCACAAGTGGCTCAACAACAAGCCTCTGCAGCTGCCCCAGCTGGAACATTTCCAGGCCAGCCCGAACCTAATCCGAAAGGTCACGCAAACGCTGTTATATTGAGAAGTGGAAAAGAATTGGAAGGCCCAACAGATCCTAGGAATGAAGATTTAGTAATGCATCAGAAATCTGATAAACCAACAGAAAAGGAGTCTGAAATAGAAAAGAAGGAATGTGACGAGCAAAAAGCCGCCAAAGATGAAAAGTCATATGTGCCCCCAGCGCCATGTAAACCACCTATCCCTTATCCTCAAAGATTAATAAACTCCAAAACTTCAGGACAATTTAAGAAATTTGTTGAACTTCTGAAACAACTAAACATCACTATTCCTTTCACAGAAGCGATAACTCAAATGCCGTCATACGCTAAGTTTCTTAAAGAAATCTTGTCTAATAAAAGGAAAATAGAGGATAACGAGACAGTGACACTTACTGCCGAATGTAGCGCAATCATTCAAAACAACATGCCTCCTAAACTAAAAGACCCAGGTAGTTTCTCCATACCTTGCTGTAATACCCCAAATTTTGCCCTAAGATTTGTCGTCGCATTTCATTGCATTTTTATTGCATTTAATCAATTACTAACAAATTTGTGTAGTCGTTTGACTTTTTGCAGGTAAATATCATATGGCATGCATTTTTTTTCTAAAAAGTAAAAATGACATAATTGGCAAGAGGACATGTGTAAGGAGTTGTGAGTGTGAGAGGTTGAGAGTTCAAATCTCACCTTTGTCACTTTTTGTTTTTTATTATTTTTACTCTAAATTTTTCTATCTTTCATTAAAAAATAACAAAAATAGTTTTTTTATTATTATTTAATTATTATTTTCGTATTTTAATTAAATCATTTTTTAAAATATTATTTTTTTCACCTTTTTCTAAATTATTCATAAAAATATCCAAAAAATCATAAAATAAAAAATATTAGAAAAAATTTTGTTCTTTTTATAATATTTTTGATTTTAGGAATCAATAGGATTATTAGTTTTTATTTTAAGTTTATTTTAATTATTTTAAATTATTTAAATTTTATTTTTTCTTAACTAATTATTTAGTTTGGGCTTTAAAATGGGCTTTAGGGACATTATTGACAATTTGGTGTTAACCCTAATTTGTTCCCTATATATACATGTGTTGCCTGTTGAAAAAGGGGAGAATGAAAAAAACCTAAGAGGAGTGAGTGTCGTTTACCGTTATTTCTTTTTCTTCATCTATTACTGTTGTTTCTTTTTCTTCATCGTTTACCGTTATTTCTTTTCATTCATCTATTACTGTTGTTTCTTTTTCTTCATCTTTTACCGTTATTTTTTTTCTTCATCTATTACCGTTATTTCTTTTTCTTTATCTATTACTGTTACGTTTATATATTTATAATTTTTAAATTGTTAGAGTTTATATATATATATATATATATATATATATATATATATATATATATATATATATATATATATATATATATATATATATATATATATATATATATATATATATATATATATATATATATATATATATATATATATATATATATATATATATATATATATATATATATATATATATATATATATATATATAAGATTAACGATACGTTGTTTGCACATTTGTGTGCATGACGCGTGACATTTGTGTTAGTTCGATCTGGTTGCGATGATCGCATTTTTGCGTGAGCAATAATACTGTTTTTTTGCTTAATTTCTTTTTCTTTGCGATAAATTTTGTTTCGTCCGATTTAGATCTGGTTGCGCTGAGCGCATTTCTGCGTTAGCAACATTGTTGGGTTATTTGGCACATTTAAAATTCATTATTGCTTTATTATTATTATTATTATTATTATTATTATTAGTATTATTATTATTATCATTATTTATTATTATTATTATTAGTATTATTATTATTATTATCATTATTTATTATTATTATCATTATTATTATTATTATTACTATTATTATTATTATCATTAATTTATTAAAACTTGTTATAATATAAAAATCTGTTTTTTTAAAATAAATAACATTAACATCTTTTCCAAATTAATATGAAAACCTATTATTTTTAAGAAAAACTTTTTTTAGATAAATTTAAAATAATAACTAAAATCTTTTTTTAAAATAATAACTAGAACCGTTTTTAAAAAAAAATATATAATAATAACATTAAACCTTTTTTTTAAAAATAAAACCTTTTTGTTAGATAATTAAATTAAGACTATTTTTGAAAAGTTTTTTTTAATAATATTAAAACCTCTTTTTTAACTTAAATCAAAAGCTTTTTTATATATCACAAATAAACAACAAAGAATATCTATAACTTTCGCACTTCCGTTTCATAACTTGTCTGATTACTGTCTGACTCTGTCTACTAACCTTGTGTATTCAATGTGCAGCTTGTTACGTTGCTATTAGCTATTTTAATGTGTTTTTCAATTCAAGTTGTATTATAATTGTATCTGTTTCTCATTTGTAACTTCGCGAACAAATTATCGCGTTTACCTTTCCGCACTTTAATTTCTGCTGTTTGTATGGTTTAAATTCGCGCATTTGCATCGTTAATTTGTCCCATTGCATTCCTCCGAAGGATTAGGTCTAGCCGTTTGGCCGCCACGCCAATAGTCCTCAAAACTTCAAACCCTTACAAACCCTAACTTTTCACAAATGTCTCGCCGTGGACAAAAATTACAAAACTACCCCTAGCTTTAGGTCAAAGAGTCGCCGCACTCATTTTAGGGTTTCCCGCCGCGGAATCCCTAACCTAACCCTAATTCACTTAACAATTTACAACGTAGATATTGGAGTTTCTACACTCCGCGTAAGCGTGTCCCTAAGATACGTTTATTCCCCATTGAAACCTTGGCCACAGTCAAGACGTTTCTAACCTCCCTTTTGAGGGGAACTACAGTTACTCTGATTCCATTCCCGTAAGGATATGTAGGCACAAGATGCGATGTCTTGCCGAGTAAACTTAGAATTAACCCCTAGGTCTTTTTTAATTTTCAATCCTTTGTATATACCCTAAAGCAAAATAATTAATGAAATAAAAAAAAAATAAACAAAAGGTTCCCGTAGAGTACTACGGAAGTTTAGGGTGCTAATACCTTCCCTAAATTTAACCAACCCCCGAACCTTAGATCTCTCCCTTTTAGGTTTTTCCTTTCTTTAACCTTTCCTTCGGATAAATCAAAGACCGGTTGTAAATGAATTAAGATTCAAGTTAATCAATAGCTTGACATCCAAATTTCACCGCAACACTTGCGTCATAGGAAAATTCCTTATAGACAAAGCTCTATGCGATCTAGGAGCCAGTATAAGCGTCATGCCTTTATCCATATGCAAAAAGCTGAATATGGGAGAACTAAGACCAACTAAAATGTTCGTACAATTGGCTGACCGATCAGTCAAATATCCCGTCGGTGTACTGGAAAACGTTCCAGTACGCATATGCCAATTCTATATCCCAACTGACTTCATAATCATGGACATCAAAGAGGACTCTATTACCCCAATTATTCTAGGAAGACCGTTCCTAGCTACAGCCGGAGCTATCATAGACGTAAAGAAAGGAAGGCTAACATTCAAAGTAGGAGAAGAAAAGATAGAGTTCATCCTTACCAAGTTCTTGAAGGCACCAGCTATAGATGACACATGCTATATAGTAGATGTCATTGACGAATGCATACGAGAATTAGAGAAGGAAGAAATTACATATTCTTAAATCATGAAAATCCAGATCCCTGCTATTCATGAAGACGACAACTGGCGTGCACCATACGAAGATGATAGTCTGAGCGAGATCTTAACACTCACTCCAAATCACATGCCAGGTCCGAAAAACCCAGCTTTAGAACTTAAAGAGCTACCTAAAACCCTCAGGTACGAATTCCTAGATACAGAATTCAAAAGACCAGTAATAGTCAACGCTAATTTAGGACAATCAGAAACTGAGCAATTATTAGAAGTCCTAAGGAAATACCCAACTACGCTAGGCTATAATATAAGCGATCTAAAAGGCATATGTCCTTCCATCTGTACGCACCGTATCATGCTAGAGGAAGACTGCAAAACTTCAAGAGAACATCAGAGAAGGATAAACCCGATCCTAAGCACTGTAGTCAAAGACGAGGTGAAAAACTTACTAGACACAGGAATCATATACCCGATCTCCGACAGCCAATGGGTCAGCCCAGTACACGTAGTACCCAAGAAAGGAGGTGTTACTGTAGTGAAGAATGCGAAAGGTGAATTGATAACCCAAAGAGTTGTGACCGGTAACAGGATGTGTATCGATTACAAAAAACTGAACAAGGCAACTCGGAAAGATCACTTCCCTTTATCTTTCATAGACCAGATGTTGGAAAGACTAGCGAAACATTCATACTTCTGCTATCTAGATGGTTATTCGGGATTCTTTAAAATTCCTATTCACCCCGATGACCAGGAAAAGACAACATTCACCTGTCCTTATGGTACTTTTGCTTATCGCCGAATGCCGTTCAGACTGTGCAATGCTCCCGCAACCTTCCAAAGATGCATGATGACAATCTTTGCAGATTACATAGACGACATCATGGAAGTGTTCATGGATGAATTCTCTGTATGCGGAAAAAGTTTTGAAAGCTGTCTGTCAAATTTAGAGATGGTACTCAAAAGATGCGCTAAAGTGAACCTTGTCCTTAATTGGGAGAAATGTCATTTCATGGTCCGACAAGGCATCGTTTTAGGACACGTCATATCTGAAAAAGGGATCGAAGTTGACAATGCTAAAATAGAGATCATAAAGGATCTTCAACCTCCGAAAACCATACGAGAAATACGAAGCTTCTTAGGACACGCTGGATTCTACCGAAGATTCATAAAGGATTTCTCGAAAATCACAAAACCTCTTACAGGTTTATTAATGAAAGGTGTCTAGTTCATCTTCGACAAAGAATGCTTAGAAGCATTCGAAACTCTAAAGTTAGCACTTATCACCGCACCAATCATGCAACCCCCAAATTGGCGACTACCATTCGAAATCATGTGCGATGCGAGTGATTACGCTGTAGGCGCAGTTCTAGGACAAAGGAAAGACAAGAAGCTTCATGCTATCTACTACGCCAATAGAACTTTAGACCCTGCCCAAATGAACTACGCCACAACGGAAAAGGAACTTCTAGCAGTCGTGTTTGCTCTTGACAAATTTCGTTCCTACTTGGTAGGAGCCAAAATAATCATATACACAGATCACGCTGCCATTAGGTACCTAATAAGCAAAAAGGACGCCAAACCAAGATTATTGAGATGGATCCTATTATTACAAGAGTTCGACTTAGAAATAAAAGATAAGAAGGGGACCGAGAACGTAGTTGCAGATCACTTATCCCGTATAGAGGGCATTAAACAAGAACCAGTGCCTATCAATGACGAATTTCCCTACGAACGTCTGATAGCCAAATTGGAAAGCGATATGTCCAACTCAACTTCGGAAGAACCAAAACTGGAAAAAGCCGTGGAAGATGTCTATGCCCAAGCCACTTTGTCGTGGTTTGCCGACATCGTTAATTACTTGGCCGCAGGCGTGCTTCCACCGGACCTAACTTATCAACAAAAGAAGAAATTCTTCCACGACTTAAAGCATTACTACTGGGACGAACTTCTACTCTTCAAACGAGGCACCGACAACTTATATCGTCGCAGTGTCCCAGAGGAAGAAATAGAAGACATCATCTCCCAATGCCATTCAGCACCTTATGGTGGCCATGCTAGTACTTCAAAGACGCGCGCTAAAATTCTACAACCTGACCTATTTTGGCCCAGTCTCTGGAAGGATGTCCATATCGCTGTACTAAAATGTGACCGGTGCCAACGCACTGGCAACATCTCACGACGCGATGAAATGCCTCAGAAAGGAATTTTAGAAGTAGAAATCTTTGACGTCTGGGGAATAGACTTCATGGGACCTTTCCCGTCTTCTTTTGGAAACAAATATATACTCATCGCTGTCGATTATGTATCTAAATGGATAGAGGCCATTGCCGCTCCAACAAATGACACGCGAGTAGTCGTCAAACTCTTTAAAAACACAATCTTTCCTAGATTCGGTGTGCCCAGACTCGTCATTAGTGACAATGGTTCACACTTCATATCGCGAATCTTTGACACACTCCTCTCCAAATACGGAGTCAAACACCGCATAGCCACACCGTATCATCCACAAACTAGTGGACAAGTGGAGGTGTCGAACAGAGAAATAAAGCAAATTTTAGAAAAGACTGTCGCAACCTCCAGGAAAGATTGGTCATCAAATCTAAACGAAGCTTTATGGGCTTATAGGACCGCCTTTAAGACACCAGTAGGTACCACACCATTTAAACTAGTTTACGGAAAATCATGTCACCTGCCGGTAGAATTAGAGCATAAAGCCTTCTGGGCTATTAAGACGCTAAACTTCAACTATACTGCGGCAGGAGAGAAACGGATCTTGAACCTTCATGAATTGGAAGAGCTCAGATTGGACGCATACAAGAATGCACGTATCTACAAAGAAAGAACCAAGAAATGGCATGATAAACGTACGATCCGGAAACAATTCAGTGTGGGAGACATCGTGCTCCTATTCAACTCCAGATTAAAACTTTTCCATGGAAAATTAAAATCTAGATGGTCTGGACCTTTTGAGGTCACCAAAGTCCTTAAGAGTGGAGCTGTTGAAATCAAAAATCAAATCAACGCACCGTTTATAGTAAACGGACAACGTTTGAAGCATTATAATCAAAATGAACACAGCGACCACGTGAGCAATATGAAATTGCTCGAGCTTCCCGAATAGCTTATAGCCAAGCTATCGTCAGGCTTCTGACGTTAAAGACAGCGCTGATTGGGAGGCAACCCAATTTTTCCCATTTTTCCCTTCTAAATTTATTAAAACTATGTTTTCCCTTTAACTTATAATTTCTATAAATTTCTATTTTCTTATTTTCTACTAGTTATTTTATTTTACTTTTCTTTCTTTTATCACCCTTTCCTTCTTAAAAATATGATATGAGTGAATGTGATTTTAACTTTTCCAGGATTTTAAAGTCGTTCTACTTTTCTCCCGTTTTTATCCGACTAACGAGTATGGCTGACATCGACGTTACGACTGTTGTGTTTAGAGGACTAGCTCATAAGGCCAGATTTGAGGCACTGACTCAGAGAAGCTTTGCTTCGACTCTGTACTATGATAGACCCACCATGGACAAGCTAGGAATCCAGGATAGCATTCAGTATTTATTTAACCAATTAGGCTGGGAGCAAACTGCTCTAAAGACCCGATTTGCTACCTACCGCGAACTGACGTTCGAATTCCTTAGCTCCCTAAGTTACTTACCCGAACATGGCTATGGATCCACTAAAGAGCTGATAACCTTTAGAATGTTTGGAATGGACCAAACACACAACCGTACATCGTTAGCTAACATCCTAGGCTTCCCTAGCGGACCTTTTGTGTTTACCACCACTGAAGAGGATATTGATCTCGAGTTAGAACAATTCTGGGGTACCATCACTGGTAACTATCACCCTGAACCGAATGACATGCACAACAACGAGATACACAATCCAGCCTTCCGCTATTTCCATAGGATTTTAGCTTATACCCTCTTTGGGAAGGAGGAAAACATTACAACAGTCTCAAAGGAAGAGTTGTTCATCCTTCTCTGTGCTTCACAAGGCCGCCCTGTAAATGTTGTCCCTTTTATGATGAGAGCATTCACACGCCTTAATCAGGAACCACACTCACCTATTTTAATAGGAGGCCTAGTCACCATGATCGCCCACGAAATTGGCCTGAGGTATTACCTGAACAAAGCCGTTCGTTTCGGCAACCTCAGATCAATGGACATCCAGTTCTGCTTCAACAGACGTATCTTAGGTACCTTAGGACCAGGAGCCGACGAATACCTCATAGTTGATCAACCTGTCCACCTTTTCACATTGCCTAACCATGAGCTAACCAGTATCCATAACAAATACAATTGGCTTTATGAATTGGACGAGCCTATGGGACCCCCATCACCTCACTCCACACCCCATGCTTACATGTATGACAATGATCAAATCTCAGAAGCACATGACTATTTGTACTACCAAGATTATGAGTCCGAAGTGGAGATAGATCATGAGACCCCTCCTAACTACCATAACTTTCCTGACCCCACTCCTGAACAAAACACAGACAAGTTGGACACTGTTCTGAGAACTATGGACGACCTCAAGCTGGAAATAACCACTATAAAAGATGAATTAATGCAGCTTCACATGGATTTCGTTACTTACATGAAAGTAGTTAGCGACCAATTTAATGACGTTATTCAGCAGATCAACAACTTGAAGAAACCAAAGGAGTGATATTTTAGTTTTCTCTTTAATTTTAGTTTATTGCATTTCACATTGTTTCACATTATTCAATTTTTGCAATTGTTTCTTTTTGGATATTGTATTACTTTAAACTCATTTTTGATTCAATGTTATTTTAATTTCATTCCAGTATCTCCCTTAACTATGTTTCATGTTATTCTCTATTTTGTAATCACTCTATCATACTGCAAAAGTATTCAAAAATCATATTTTCTACTGTTAAAACACCCCCACGAGCGAATTTCTGCATTTCTGCAGAATTTGCTGCTGTGACGGTTGTCACACTCCCCTGACGGTCGTCACGCGTGTTACGACCGTCACACATCCCTGACAGTCGTCACGCAGATAAAACCCCAATTCTGTCAAAACAGAGGTCACGCACCTCTCCACCCCCACTCTCCTAATTCCCCACTCTCCTACATTTAAACCCCACTAAAAACCCTCTGAATCCCCCATTAAACCTCCACCATTTCAACTTCCATTCCCCTATTATATATTAACCTCCGCATTCCCATACCTCACCATCCTCAGAAACTTCCTATTCTCAAACCTCTGCACTTCTCTCACGAAAATGGCCAGACAAAATCGTGCAAACCCTGACTTGAGCACTATCACTTTCCGAGAAGGCGAGGCCGGCGAAAGGCAGTAGACCAACTTCATAGCTTTCCATCAGCGGTCGCTTCAGCCGACCCGGTATGCTCACCTGGATTCTCTGACAGAACTAGGGATTCTGGATGGCGTAACTTGGATGTTACAGAGAGCCGGCATCTGGCATCTCTGCACCAATCCCCAACCCACCTACGAGCAACTCACACTGGAGTTTCTCAGTTCCCTCGCGTACGCAACATCACCCGGCGATACCAACCAACTTACCGGCGCCGCCTGCTTTCGCTTGTTCGGCACCGAATATCAAGTCCCCCAGGACCGCATCACCGTCATTCTACAGTTCCCTCACAACGAAGATGCTCATTGCCGCATATCCGATCAGTTCTACCAAGAAGCTTTCCCTCTATGGAACCAACTGACTGGCACCACTCCAGAAAGTTGGGACACTCTGAACGCTACTCATAT
The DNA here is from genome assembly GCA_963859935.3 of Lathyrus sativus. Classification (NCBI taxonomy): domain Eukaryota; kingdom Viridiplantae; phylum Streptophyta; class Magnoliopsida; order Fabales; family Fabaceae; genus Lathyrus; species Lathyrus sativus. The sequence continues at coordinate 494,123,979 of OZ012738.1, forward strand.
CCACAACCCAATAATCCGCTACTTTCACCGCGTGTTGAGCAACACCATATTCGCTCGTGACAGTAACTGTCGCTTGCGCGAAAATAAGGTGCCGACACAACAGAAGAGTCGCCACCTTTCGTTATTTATCCCTCAGAGCGGGAAAGGAAACGATCGGAAAAACTTGACGAAAAAGGGTAAGACAAGGTCATCACATCCGTTGTCTGGATTCGGGAGTCGGTTACGCAAGGGGAAGGTATTAGCACCCCTCACGTCCGTCGTACTCGACGGGATCCTCGCTTGTTGTGTTTACTTGGACGGGTTGGTTTTATCTATCTACCTATCAAGGCTGGCTTAAACAGAAAAGAAAATGACTCGGCAAAGCGCCGCGCTTTATGCCTAAGTATTCTCATTAGAGAATGAGAAATCAGAGTCAACGTAGTTCGGCCTACGACGGGTTATGGGGGAAGGTAGCTCGCCAATACGTCAGTATTGTACCTACATACTCTCAACAGGTATGAGAGATCAGAGCTCACGTAGTTCGGGAAACTACGGTTTATTTCCTGTCTTTTACGAAAGAAGTGTTTCTTATTGTGTTTGCGATTTCAATCGCACTAGAGACTATGACCTGAGAGTGAATGCGTCGTATGTCACCCAAAGGGTACCATACTAAACATCCAGACTGTGGAAAAGAAACTCTCCCACAATCCTTTCTCAGATAGCTTAAGGCTCGTAACGTACGAAAGAAATCATTCATGATTACTGTATCTTAAACTGTTTTGAGATGAGAAGAGAACGGGCCCAACTAGGAGGGAGACTATCAAGTCCTACTGTTGTCATGCCATGGATTCATCCTATGGTTGAGGTTTGAATAGGGAACTCCTAGAAGTTGTCATGCATAGGTTTCAACCTAAAATTCTATCATCAATTCCTTATCAAAGGAAATGAGAGTCCTAAGGGATCATGTCAATGATACACCAAAACAGACAAAGCATCAGCTTAACAGTAAAATGCATGCAATGCAAGTGAGGGAGGAAATGTGTGTGGGGCTTCAGCCTCCACAAGCTCATCTCAACCTCAAGCCAGAATGGATAACAGTAATCATACTGAAATATAAACAACATGCTATCAAGCCAAAACAGTAAACTGCAATCATACAGATAAAATGAAGTGAAATAAAATGCCATCAGGCAAACCAACCACATGGGCAAGGGAGCTGGGCTCTACCGAATACCTACAAGCAAAGCCACACAGTAACAATACAAGCAGAGGGAGCAACTCAACCTCTAGTGCAATCATGCTCCTAGATTCTACCTATTCTAGATATGAACTTATTCTAATGCATCAAACAAGTCAAACAAAACACATCAATACAGAAAAAAGAAAAAAGCAGAAGAAAGCAGATCAACCCCTCTCTCAATTCCAAGCTACAGCTCTTCCAACAGCAACTCAGTCTTCAGACTTCCAATTACTCTTGACAATTGTCAATTTGCTTTTCCAGGTTTCAACCTTTCAACATAAGTTTCAACTTATCTTTTCCTTTAAGCTTCAACTTCTTGATCAGCTCCACCTTCAGGCTTCACTATCAATCATAAGTATCAACTTGGCTCCTTCAGGATCCCCAGGTATCAAAGCAGGTATCAACTTCCTTTGTTCTTCAAGCTTCAGCTCTTCAGAATCAATCTCAATCACTTAGAAGTGTCAACTTCATCCTTCAGTCTTTACTTCATCTTCAGGGGTCTTCAAGTATCAACTTGCTCTTGTTGCTTTTCAAGCTTCAGCTGGAATGGCAATGCTCAAGGATTCATCCTCTTCTACACTCTTCAATAAAGTCTTCATCTTCAAGCTCAAGCTCAACATCTCTCGAGAAAATCAAACCAGAGGAAATCACTTACTGGATAAGCTGGGGATATTGAACTGCTTATTGACCACCAAAGGTGACCTATAAGGGTTCAACATCAAAGGAATGGTTCCCTCAAAAGTTCCACTTCCTAGGTACAATCACTTATCCCTCCAAAGGAGATAGGTGTATACCATGGAAGGACTTTGAATCATAGGGAGGAATGGAGGTGAAAGATACCATCCATGTTTGAGAAAGAAGTTAACTAGGTCTAAGCTCTTCCTAATCCTAAAACAATCAACAAAACAAAAATATCAAGCTCTCAAGCTCCTCAATGCTCCTCAATTCTCCTACTATGCTCCTTAATGCTACTCCAAGCAATCTCAAGCTCTCCAAGCCCACAAAGCAAAGCAAACAAAATACAAGCCCACAAGGGCAACACAAACAACAATCAACTACAAAAATCAACTAAAAATAGTATATTACTATATTAAAATCTAATATAATTCCTAAGGGATCCTACATACCTACCCTTAATACCCTTATATGCCCCAATACCTATATTGACATAGAAACCCAAAATTCTAATGTTATTGTGGACCTATGTTAAGGATTGACCTAATTCTACACAACCTAATGTCATCTAATCAAAACTAACCTAAAATTCATCACAAAATTATGGAATAAATCCAGGGGGAACCTAAAGCTTATATCTAACTATCCTAAAAAGAATGGCCTAAAAATGTTAAGGGAACTACCTAAAAAAAATTCTACAAATTCATGTATCAACATAAAAGCAATAAAATGCAATAAAAGTATAAAATACACAAAAAATATCAAAAATGCATGAAATGAAAATATTTTTATTTGATAATTTTCTGGACATTATTATGAAATGGGAGCAAAAATTCCCATTAAAAAAGCTTTATTTTTCCATTTATTATGATTTTTCAAAGTTTAACAAAAAATGGAAGAAAATAAAAATGAAATATGAAATGAAGTGGTGCAGATAGTAATGCAATGCAATGTATTTCATTAATGGGCTAAAAATGAGGGGTGCAGGTAGTAACGCGCGCTGGGCCCAATTCAATCATAAAATCAATTAGAAAAATGAAAAGAAAATGGAAAATAAACGGTGCGAATAGAAACTAAATACAGTGTAAAATCCAAGTGGGCCATGACTGGGGGTGTGGATAGTGAATCCTGACTTAAGCCTAAGAAGCCACCGTTTAATGAAATGGTGCGTTTCACTCGTTTCCGAATTCCCTCTCAAAATGGAATTGAATCGTGGCCACTGGATCTTGCCAAAGTCAACGAGTCTTGCTTGATCTAAGGGCATGGAACTCATCTTCTTCCTCCAGCTAGGGTTCTTGGAACCTCCATGAAAATGCAGAGCTTCAAACACTCATCTTCCTCAACTCGGATTCCATTAATACCTCACCAAATGCAACAATTAAAAACCCTAGATTGCTCCAAATTTCACCAGGAATCTAGCCATGACATCAGAACTCATTGAAACTCTCTCAAACCTAAAACCCGATCGCAACTTCAAATAACTGATCAAGAACCAATCTTAGCAATTCTCACAATTAAAGGTCCTAATCTCATCCTCATGTTTCCCTGAACACTTCTTACTATCAAACTAAGATTATCCCCCAATATTCAGTGAGTTCTTGGTCCAAACAGAAATCTTGCCATTGCAAAAATCATCACCAAATCTCTTTAAACTCTCCAGAAATGATCTCCTAGTTATCCTTAACCATTCTAACCTATTAATTCTATCTAATAGCACTTAAATTAGAGTGTAGAGAGAAAGTTACAAACCTGTGTAATTGGGGTGAACAGGTGCACGAAACCTCCAATTCAGACCTTCAATCTTTCCCAATTCCTTCACTGAGTAGTATTCTAACTTCTGTATGCAAAAAGAAGGGTTGAAACTGCTTGATTCTTGGAAACCGATCTTGAGTTGCAAAGGTGAAAATCCAAAAGCTCATAGACGATTCATCAATGGAATTGCCCCCAATTTGATCTGCACACCCTCATTATGATCTATGGAATGTGTTTGTGTAGAAAAAAGGAATGGAAATGAAGAAGAATGTAGAATTGAAACTTGACTTGCAATGGAAGCAACAAGATGGCACTCTCTCTCTCAAACCTCTTTTCTCACCAACCTTTCTACTGAGCAAGCTCTAACCATTATATAGAACTTGTTAGAACTGTCCAGAACTTTCTGGAACAATCCAATGAGTATTTGAACTTCTCATCTCATGATATTTGATTTCACTTCTCACCATATGCTATCTCATGCCATAGTCCTTGTAACCTTTGTAACTGACTTGAAATTCTCCCCATATGAGATTTATGATGTGTTACAATGCATAACTAACTTGTTCATTGAGTTTCTTCATGTTTTGCTTTGGTACCTTAAGATGCAAGTAAGCCATTTCCAAAGCAGCCCTATGATCTAGGCCTCAAATCAAAATTGTGGCTGAACCATTGTTCTTAGAATGTCCTTTGGAGTCAAAATGACCTATTATATGACATGGTTTGGATGTATAACTTGTGATTTCCAATTTTCAATTTCAACTTATTTAACTTATGCCTCCATTTTAGGCCATTTTTATCACTTTTTGATACAAGCCTTTTCAACATCTCATGACCTCCCTACTAGTCTTAAAAGATCATTCTAATAAAGTTTGATGTTGAAGATTTTTCCATTTGAAGCTTGGAAATAGGAGATATGGCCTTATGCTTGAAATGACCTATAACCTCCAAATGACCAAAATGCCCTTGACTTGCCAAAGCCATAAGTTGAGTTCTACAAATCCTATCAAGGACTTCTAGTAATATCTAGAAAGCTAAGAAGATTATCTACAACATTCATGTTGACCAAGAGTTCATAGGAATCATCCTACTAGGGCAAAAGTTGGATGCAAGTTGGGTGACTTTCAAGGACCCAGATTCACATACCTCAGATGACCTGTAATTTGTCAAAGTCATAACATGAGCTCTACAAATCCTATCAAGGACTTCTAGTACTCAAATTAAAGCTAAGACCAAGCTCTACAACATTCATGTTGTAGGGAAGATGAGATGACAATCACATCTTGAGCTAAACTTCCTTGAAGATAGGGATCATACTAGGGGATTTTACACTATCAAGCCTTATAAACCCTAGCTTAAAGCTTCTCAAACTCCTCAATCATGATGAGTTGGTCTAGGAATCATCCTTATAGTATCTCAATGCCTTATTCCATGATCACATGGCTCTTGGATTAGGTCTCAACCCTCTCCACATCATCAGTTGACCTAGGGTTGACCCAGCCAAACCCTAATTCCACCACTCATGGTTGAATCTTCTGAATTCTTGTACAATGACCTCTCTAGGATTCATGATGGCTTTCAAGACATCTCATAAGCTTTCTCAAAGCTTCAAGTCCATCCTCATAGTCTCAGAATCATCTGAGGAGCTCCCACAACTCTCAAGTTATGAGACACACAACCTTGGTTTCAACCAATCTCTCTGAGGATCTCTTGAGTTCTCTGACAAAGGTATCAACCTTTGAATACTTGAACAACTTTCTTAGCTAGCTTCAAAGTCTCATATAACTCTTGCTGGGTAAATAAATGTTGGTCAAATTTTGGGGTGCAACAGCTGCCCCTATTCAGACGGCTTGAACCTGACTGGGTGAGGAGCGAACGACTCTCAGCCAATCAAGGTGCGAGACGGTTGAATACCGATAAACCCCGAAATTTGCCAACTGTACGAGTACACGGTACTCTGGTGGGAACAAATCTTCGAAAATTGAAATAATAGCTGCACGACAACTAGCTGGAGACATACTGATCTGAACCTTGTCGTCAGTTATCCACATTAAATTCCTCTGACATTGTCATCAGACACCGGACCTCGCCGTCAGGCATTCATGAAAATAAAGCGTCTGACATCGCCGTCGGACAACCAAAACACCCAACATCGCCGCTGGAAAACTAAATCACCTGACATCGCCGCCAGAAACAAACATCCAACATCGCCGCTGGAGAACTAAGTCACCTGACATCGCCGCCAGAAACAAACATCCAACATCGCCGCTGGAGAACTAAATCACCTGACATCGCCGCCAGAAACAAACATCCAACATCGCCGATGGAGAACTAAATCACCTGACATCGCCGCCAGAAACAAACATCCAACATCGCCGCTGGAGAACTAAATCACCTGACATCGCCGCCAGAAACAAACATCCAACATCGCTGCTGGAGGACTAAATCACTTGACATCGCCGCCAGAAACAAGCATCCAACATCGCCGCTGGAGAACTAAATCACCTGAGATCGCCGCCAGCCCACTATAACTCTGGGGAACACCCGACATCGCCTTCAAGTACTCAAAATAATCTGACTTCGCCGTCAAGTTCTCAAATATAGTCTTCTGACTTCGCCGTCAACTCTCAACATCGTCTGACCTCGCTGTCAACTCTCGACATCGTCTGACCTCGCCGTCAGGGTGAAGAAAATCCATTGGGGAAATATGAACTTGAATAATAGACTCTGTTGGAGAGAATAATAAGATGAACACGTGTCAATGATCTTGCTGGAGGCCTGGATACCACACACAGGTGAACGATACTCTAGTTGGTAGGAACATCTTCGACACAGAGCATAACAGTTGCACGACACCCCTACTGGGGGATTGGTCACACGGTAACTGGTAATACATAGTCGATCATGCCATCAGGCATTCAAAGAAACTGTCGGGCATCAGCCGGACTTCAACCATCAGGTTGATCATGCCATCAGGCATTCAAAGACATCTGTCGGGCATCAGTCGGACTTCAACCATCAGGTTGATCATGCCATCAGGCATTCAAAGACATCTGTCGGGCATCAGCCGGACTTCAACCATCAGGTTGATCATGCCATCAGGCACTCAAAGACATCTGTCGGGCATCAGCCGGACTTCAACCATCAGGTTGATCATGCCATCAGGCATTCCGCATTACTGTCGGGCATCAGCCGGACTTCATCAGCAAGTCGGGAATAGAATTCTTGGTCAATCATGAGCCAACTGGGAACATCTAAACCTCTGCCATCAGGAACTCCGCATCAGCTGAGAGAACTGCTTCATTAACACGGTCAGACTTCAATCATGGAGTCTTCAAGGGAGGTTTCAACTTCGCCGTTAGAAACCTGCTGGGGATGACGCTTCGCCGCTGGGGAATTTGGAGAACTATCAAGTAACTCCACTCCGGGGGTCCAGAAATCATTCTGGAGGAATCAACTCTACTGAGGACTTCAAGAATCATCTTGGACAAATAACTCCGCCGGGGACCTTCAAGAATCATCTTGAACCGATAACCATTCTGGAGATTTCAGGAATCATCCTGAGCGAACACTCTGTTGGGGATTTCAGGAATCATCCTGGGCAACCTTTACTGGGGACTCTTAGCATCAGCTTGAGCAACCAACTCTGGAGACTGCACTGGGTACTTAAGAATCATCTTAAGCAAACGACCCTGCTGAGGAATTCAAGAATCATCTTGAACCGAAGACTTCGCTGGGATCTCGAGAATCATCTTGAGCAAGCGACTTCGTTGGGGAGAATGTCAGGAATCATCCTGAGCAATTAATTTTGTGGCGGAACACCTACAAAACAAGAACGGTAGCAACCTAGATCATGTTTATTATGCGTATGCTTCGGCAATGGCGCAATGCTCCACACGGTGGAAATGCTATGCGTTTATGATAAATGTTACGCAGTCCTGCAAAATGATGCGATCCCGTCAGCAAAATAAATGCCGAAGGGGGAATCCTCCTGTCAAGGAGAAAGAACTACTCAGATAGAGGAATCATCCTGCTGAGGAGAATATGGTCCCGCCAATATCAATTGGACTCCGCAGGGGACACAACTTCAGTCGACTGCTGCGGGGGAAACAACTTCAGTGGATTGCTGCAGGGGACGAAGCTCTACGAGAACTAGGACCTGCTGAGGGAAAGTGATGTCAATCGCGGGAATAAACTGCGTGGCCTTCATGGCTACTTCTCTGGAGATAACGGCTATGTGGGGAAACAACATCAACTGTTCAACAACTTTCCACTGGGGAAAACCAATCATGGCTTGAGCAGCTTCCAAGGATTCGGCTCTCTTGGGGATCTGCAGACTCGGTTGAGGAAGGAGAAATCATTTTGCTTCGCTGGGGAGAGTATGACTCTGCGGGGGAATCTCAATTCCGCTGGGGAAGAAGGAGTCATCCGACTTCGGGGGAGAGTACGACTCTGGTGAGGAATTTCAATTCCGCTGGAGACTTTAGTCTTGCACCATCATTTGCTGCATACTTCGGCGTACGAATAGTTTCCTACGAAACCTGCACTTGTGACCCGGTGCTGGGGGATGAACATACGCTTCGGCGCCTGATTCAGCTGAGGAGATGACGTTCCTTTAGGATACATCTGATTGGGGAGATAATCATCTCTGCCTGGGGAGACATATTAATGCTCACTATCTCGCGTTCAGACTCTGCGGGGAGAGGCTACTGAACTCTGCTGGAGAAAGAGGAATCATCCTGCTTCAGGGATGCGCACGGCGCACTGTCTGGAATATGCTACACCTGTAACAACACAAACAAACAGACAAAGATACCCTTCTCAAAGGGACCTATCAAGGTTATTATCTCGTGACAATATTCAAGTAATTAATTGTTTCAACAATCAGTGGCCTAGGCCAGTAAGTTTATGTATGCGCATTTTATCAAAAACATCGGCGTTCTTTTTCGTAAGCAAAACAGATAAATGCTAAACAGGCAAACAAAATTGCTGAATAGTATGCATTTTATTGATAACGAACCCCTGAATGGGTAAAAAATGTTTTACAACAGATGCAAGCTCCTGGAATGAGGAAGCCGCACAAAAATAAAACATAAATATACATCAGTATATACAAATGTCGGCAACGAGGCGTAGACGAACACCATGAGTTGATCCCTCTATGACCCACTCGACTTCGATACTTCTCCGACGCTTCAGCTTCGGAAGAGATTGATTCAGATGAACGACCCTAAGGTCTTCTGAGCCACTAAACAAAGAAAGTCCACACGCGGAACACAGTCATTTGCTTTTTCAAATCCCTAACTTTTGCGTGAACCGCCCTTTGCGGGTTTTCGGTTCACCGGGATACCCTTTTTTGCCGAAGCCGCCCAGTGTAGGTTTTCGACTTCGCGGGTGTACATTTTTTCAATTTATATCCCTAATTTTTGCCCGAACCTTTTATTCTGTTTTTGGTTCGCCGGGATGCCCCTTTTTTGCCTGGACTCTCCTTTTTTGTCCAGCGGGTCGCTTTCAAGCAAAGTATTTTTTAACTGCGTCCGCGTTCACCGGGGATGCAAAATCTTCACCATCCATCGTGGATAACAACAAATCTCCTCCCGAGAAGACCTTGCTGACGACGTACGGACCTTCGTACTCTTTCTTTCGAATTTTCAATTTAAAGTATTTTTAATTTTCGGCAAATAAGCTCTTATATATATATATATATATATATATATATATATATATCTCCGTTACGTGAACTCCCCGCGCTTCATCTGACATATACAAAGAAACTTTTATCCTCTCCAAAGCATCACGTGACACGCCTAAACTTTACCAAGTTGGAATTTCCGAGAAGAAAATTTTAACAAAGCTCCTACGCCTTGACACCTTAGACCTCTGGTTTATGCGAGTCAGTCTCACTACTTACTCGTACCAAAGCCTCAAGTTTCGACTCGAACGGAGCCCTAGTAGTTTATACGAGCAGCCAACACCATCCTAAACACTTCTAAGCAAGAAACCGATGCAAATAAGTGTATGATCTCTAGTAAGAATTCAATAATCTTGAAAGAAAAGAAAAGCCATATAGCATGAATATAGAGATATGTCCCTTCTAAGTTAGGTGCTCCTCGCCCGAGCATTTAGCCCAACGGCACGAAACTCTTGCAGATTTATAGCAGAATGAGCATATGTGCAAAAGAAAAAAATCAAACTAGCAAAGAGATCATAGTCACCAACAGGTTTTCTTGCCATGAACATGTATGGATAACGGGCTTAATGTGACTGCGCCAGAGCGAAGCCGGGTAAAATTTGTTGCGAGAAACTTGAAGCCGAGATGCAGTAACATGATTGGGACTGGCTTGCATAAAAGAGAGGCCTTCGAAGACTTACGATCCAGTGTCGTTGCCGTATACGCTTTGTTTCCTTTGGACCCCCGGTTTTTCCTAACTTGACGCCCGAGAAATCTTATCAAAGAAAGAGCGTGTCACGTGCCTGCCAAACTTTAAATTTTTCCTACCTTTACTTGAGGACAAGCAAAGATTCAAGTTTAGGGGAGTTTGATAACGCGAAATCATATATATATAATGACGTACTTTTCTACTAATCGGCGACCATTTTCACTCCGATTTCGGATATTTCCACACTACTTGTCCAGTATTTTGCAGGTATTCAAAGTCCATGCTCAAATGGAGCAAGATGAAGAAAAAAAACATTTACAGGTGAAAACCAGGTGAAAATCAGGCCAAAAAGCAGCAAAAACGAGTTCTACTGATATGACGACCGTCACAACGGTGTGACGACCGTCATACGTGTGACGACCGTCACAGGTCCATGACGACCGTCATGGAGTTAAAATGCAGTTTTTCTGCACGTGCTGTGAAGTGCTGAAAATGCCAAAGAGGAGTGGTCCACTAACTCCTATATTTTCTGATATCATTCCCACTTCCCGAAGAAATAAACCGTTGAAAATCCCATCTATAAAAGGAGGTAGCTGGTACCAGAAAAAGAGGAGCCGCATTGAAGAGACGAAGTGCTGCCAATTTACTTTTAGAGCAATATTCAGTTTCCCATTTTCTTATCGTTATTTTGTTTCCTTTTCCTTTCTTTCCTTGCAATTGTTGTTTTACTTTCCCATTTCTATTCTATACGAGTAATTGGCATAAAGACTAAATCCTGCCGCCATTTTGGAGGATTTCCCAAAAGCCAATCGAATTTGTTTACAGGTTTCTATTTTAATCGTTAATTGAATTGCTATTTCCCATTATAATGATTATTATTATTTTCTGCCGTTATTTATGTGTTGTTAATTTATATTCCATGTCTGGCTAAATCTTAAGTAATCGGTATGTAATAAATAATCTGATGGGATTCGATAATTAGCCGGTGTATACCTACCTTTCAAAACTTATTTATGGCTTCAGTTTTTAAATCGATTTTTCTAAATAAAACTTCGTCGCGACATCGAGAAATTATTTACAGTAGTTTTGCCACGACAGTGGGAAATTCATAAAGGTACGAACCAACAAGCGACAACTGAGGTTAAGTCCAGATAGTAAAAACTAAGCATTCATTTTAAAAACAGCGACAACGCTTTAAAAGGAATTAGAACTTAATAGTTTTCAAAAAGTAACTTTAACCTCGAACGGGATAGCGACAGCATACGTTCCGCCTTAGAGTTGCGACTAGCGTCAACAACCATCGTGAGACAAAGGTCTTTAAACCATCATTTTCTTCTTAAACTATATTTGAAAACCTAAAGACACCGGTGACCTGTAGAATCCCTGAAGAACTAACATATTACATACCGATTCAAGTACTCATACCTTAATTAAAAGCTTTAGTTCCCTTTAGTTTACACACTTATTTTGTTTTTATTCCCCTAAAACATTACCAACCTAGCTAAACACCGTAACACCCAAAAATACTAGTTTGATTACGAGTCCCTGTGGGATCGATATCTATTATTACTACGCGATAGACTGTGCACTTGCAGTTAATTGAGTTAGACATAGAAAGTCGCGATCAAAAATACCCTTATGGACATAGTCACGTAGAAAGTGATGTTTAATCTCAATATCTTTAGCCCTAGAATGCAAGATAAGGTCCTTAGATAAACAAATAGCAGAATTATCATCACAAAAGATAGGAATATTACTCTCAAAGATCTGATAATCTTCCAGCTGACTTTTCATCCAGAGTATCTGAGTGCTGCATCGAGAAGGTGCTCTATACTCAGCTTCAACTATTGAAAGCACAATTGTTGATTGCTTCTTTGTTATGATGAGAATCAGATATCAAGCTATTAATTAACTTGAATAAAAAATCTTTAAATATTTACCACCGAACTTTGATTTATCCAAAGGAAAGGGTAAAGATCGAAGAAAACCCTAAGTGCGCTACGTAACAACGAAGTTAAGAGATCAGGGGTTGGTTATACTAAGGGAAGTTATTAGCACCCTAAGTATTTGTAGTACTATACAGGAGCCTCTTGTTTGGTAGTTATGTTTGTGTTAATGTCTATCTGCTAATGGTTATGTGCTAGGGTAAGGACTTCTAAAGGTAAAGACCTATGGGTTTGTACACTAAGTATGTTCGCCAAGACGTTGCATCTCGTGCCTACGTATCGTAACAAGGATGGAATCAGAGCAACCGTAGTTCTTCTAACTTGGGTGAAGAACAGTTGACTATGGTCAAGGCTCAAGGGGAATAAGTATCCATAACAATGATACTTATATAGAGTTGACAAACTCTATAAGTTTAGGTTGAGGCTAGCTGGGGGTTTGACTTTATCAAAAGCCAAAAGGGGAAAAGTGAGTATCCATAACTATGGTACACACATAGAGTTAACAAACTCTAGACCTAAGCTCTAAGTTATAGGATTCTTAACAAGGTATGCTAAAGGTCTTAACTTGACAAAGTCAAAAGGATAAGGTTCTCTAAAAGTCCTAATGGCTCTAACAAGGTCAAAGGGAGATGGGAATAAAATGAGCTATCTATGACATTGAGTCAATAGAGAGACTTTCCTTTGGAACTAGGAACACAAGGAAACTCTTGAGAATGAGAGCTAACAAGCTACATCACTTGGGGAAAATTATCAAAGTTAAGCATACATACATTCATTCAAACATGATGAATATATAATAACATGGTAACAAACAAGAAAGTAAATGCAAGCATGTAACAACATCTGTAACACCCCACTTTACCCCGTACGCGTAATATAATAAATATATAGAAACAATTCATGAAATTCATCAGAGTTCTCCAACACAGTGGGATATCACACTAAGTCACTTCATTTCATTAAAATAATCAATATTATTTAGTTTTCAAGTAAGCAGCGGAATACAAATCAATTCTCCAATATAATTCTCCTCGACACGAGGTCATGCAACATAAGTCCAATAAATGAAGATACGTAACAATAAACAAATAAAGTAGTCAAATAACAACGTAATCCCATCATCCCATGTTACGTATCAGAGCGACTCCTAAGACTCAATCAAATAGCAACACACTTCAAGCACTACTCAGGTACCTGATCACCTGTACTCCCAAGAGAGCAGATACACAACAACAAAAAGGGGTGAGAACTACATTCAATAAATAAACGGTGAAATACACATGCTAAGGAGTAGTTACACACCACACATACAATCATACATAATTAACACATATACACGTGCCACCTCAATCACTTGGCATTCATAGCCCACATTCAATTACAATAATGCAATGTGACACACTGACTCGACACAATGCATGTGGTACCAACACAATCTCATACGGTTCACACTAGAACTCGATTCCCGTCGGAATCCGGATAAGTCGTATATACGTTCCTCTGAACTACAACTTATCTCCACAATAACTTCCACAATGAAGTCCGGATGAAACTAGGCACCCATCATGGATTCCCACCTAGCCATCTCCACAAGACACATGATATGAAATGCATGTCAACACAATTATGCAATGTAATACATCATGCATAATTCACGATCAATCTTGATTCATATGAGCCATCCGCTAACCGTAATCCTCTCGGGAATTACCATACTCGCACAAGATTGTCCATATTCGACCATCTTGGCCTACATCTATCAAAACACCAAGACATCATTGAACCAGAACATGATTCGTTACTAAAACATATACACAATTGACTTTTCAAACATAATTAGATATAAAATATTGGGAAAACAATTCCATTATCTATCCTATGTTATAGCTCTGTTCATTAGCTTTCCAACACTTCGAACGGGGATCAAAACGGACTTACGGATCCAAAGTTACGTCCAAAACAATTTCGACCGAAAACATGAACATCCGTGACGGACAGAAAGACGCTGTTACGCTCCGGAACTGATTTTCGCTCAATTATTCTTGCGAATTACTTAATCAAAGCACCCAAAACATCACTAAAACATTCCTAAGGTTATACGACAATAACTGCACAACTTCTATGGTTTATTAGGCTCATCTGGTAACATTTGCAACACATAAAACACTATTTTCCTGCAATTGCTCTGAGTACTTCAGAGTTAGTCACATTTGAATATTCCTATTCCTATAGGGACAACATATTACAATTTTTCCTTCAATTACACCCTACGACATTAAAATTACTCACTATCTAATATTTAATCCCTTCAGGGTCAGACATATAACAATGTCAAGGTTCTGGCCACGAAGGTTCAATTTCCCATAAGTTTTACCTATATTAATATTCAACGACACATATCATTTGGCAATTTGGTCATAACCTCAGATTCTTACGGTTACTTCCCTATTTCCCACAATTAACCCAAATCCCGAAACCTTAGGGAAACCTTAGAGTATCGTACTAATAACGATATAACACATTCATTTCTCCATATTTACTCAAATCCCTAAAAGTTGAGATTTCCAGATCTACTACTCACTAGTATTCTATGACAACATCAAGCATTTCTCACACGAATTCTGTATTAATTATGGTTTCGGATACACAAAACATCATACAAACAGTATTCAACAATAACAGAAAATTTGAGAACAAATCAAGTTACGAAAATTGGATTCAAGAATCCTCAAGAACACATAATTCCTATGAAAGAAATGACCTCTCACTACCCTCTCATGTTAATTCACCCATATTGAAATCCATTCTCCCCCCTTACCTCGATTAATTGCTCAATCATTGAAGAATCTTGAAGGATTGACAGCTCTAGCCTCCTTCTCTTCCTCCTTGTTCTTCTTCTCACTTTTTCTCCCAAAACCTTTCTCTGCCAGTTTATCGTGTTCTAATTCTCTTTCCCCAAAAAACTTCTCTATTTCCTTTAATCCCTTATTTCTTATTTTATTATTTAAATCCTATAATAATAATAATAATAATATTATTATTCTCCCACTAATAATAATATTCCACCAAATAATATTATTATTATTAATAATAATAATAATAATAATAATAATGATAATCTCATTAACATTATTATTAATAATAGTTGGAATAATATTAATCACTATAATGCTCTCGATATCATAATTAACTTACTCCTTTATCTAGGTCCACAGTACCCCAACTAAGGTCACCTCTCTCCCTTACTCCTAACCTCATACCCTTAATTAAGGACACCACACAACTACACATCACAGAAAATACCAAAGCGACTGAATAATTTAAATGGGGTGTTACAACATCAAGCAAAGATAATAACAGAGTTACAACCAAGTATTCATTCATAAAAGTTTAGAATCAAACCAAATGGTTACAACCAAAGGTAAACATAGATGTAACAAAATCTAAAAGGGGATGAGATAAGGTTCTTACAAGACCAAACATCACAAGCATAATTGAATCATGCATAAGTCAAGAAATTACTTATCATGGCAAAGTTCAAAGATCAACATGCACAAATCATAACAATATTTAAGCATGGATACAAGTCAAGGTAAGTGTCATGTATAAGTCAAAACATTACTTATAACAAAGATCAAAGGATCAAGATTGACATGCATAAATCATAAAAATATTTAAGCATGGAACACACAGAGGATCATGTATAAGTCAAAACATTACTTATCATGGATAGAAATCAAGTAGAGGTAACAACCAAAATAACTTGAACATATGTGAATAATTATGTGATTTATGGTGAATCATGTTAGACAAGTAGGTAACAACCAAACATGTAAAGGGATTCAATCATGGATTTGTAAATTATGAGAAACAACTCAAAGAGAATTCATGTACACTTGAACATTTTCCAAAGATAAAATAACAAGTGTATGAGAACACTCAAAGTAAGGTAACAACCAAGGTTTTAAGATATGTGTTCATATGTGAAAATGAACTTGAAAAAGGTAACAACTATTATGTAATAACAAGAGTGTGTAAATTCACACATCAAGTGAGATTCATACAAAGTATATTGGATGCATACAAGCAAAGAGAATCAAAAGGAATCAATCACAAAGGTCAAAGGAAAGCCTAAGAAACCCTAAAAAGTCATAAACTTTGGACATGCAAAAGGGCAAGAAAAATAATTCTTTTTGTAATTTTCTTGATATCGATAGAAATAGACATACTCATGAACATTTAGCAAATAGAATGGGGCAAAAAAGATAAAAATCAAAGAAGTTATGATTAAATAAATTTGTGAAGAAAACCATAAAAATTAGGTATTAAAAATAAGGAAATGTACTCCAAGGGACTTGAACCCACAGACTCAAACTAATGGCTTAAAACCTTAGCCAACTGAACCATATGTGCCTTGTGAAATACAAGTGGAAGAAAGTTAAAATATGCATTCAGCTTTGAAAATGAAAAAAAAGCACAAAAGGGTTTATCAGCAGGATCAAACCCAGGTCAGACAAGACAAAAGGGTTCTAAAGCGCGCATGGTAAACCACTGGGGTGGTGATATATCCATTGTATCATCTCTCAAAATTAAGTCATAACCCTAAACATGCCCTGAGGCCTTCTCAAATGTGCCATGGCTATACCTTGACCTCACAAAACCAGTTTGCAAGAGCACCTGTAACTCTCTTATTTCTTCATGAAAATGGACGATCCAAAGATCAAACTCACTCAAAATTTCACAAGGAATTCAGTGGTACCATTGGTTTTTACTAATAATGCTTCTATTTCAAAACCCGGTAGTAAGATAAAAAAAGTCATATTCTTGCACTTTCCATAACACAACCTTATTGAAACATGATAAGCATCAAGTAATAGTTTAAACATGTCACAAATATCATACAAAACATGTCCATGATCAGTGTATATCAAAGCATAACATGGTTTAAAGAATTTAAGTTCAAGTGAACTTACCTCTTGGAGCTAACTTGGAATCTTCAAGAGAGTTGCTTACAGAAGTGCTTTGTGGATTTGAACAACTCCAATATACCTTCAAGAACCTCTTTGAATGCTTGGAATCAAATGGAAACACTTGGAGTAGAATGTCCTTTACTTCTTGCAAAATGTAAAAAGTGACCAAAATGAAACTTCAAGTGAATGAAGTTACAAATGGAAAACCAGGTTTGGAACAACTTGAGGATGATTTATAGTGTATGTTTGAAGTGTTTGAAAGTTTGGAAATGGACTGGATAAGGTTTTGGATATCAAAATGCAGAAAGTCAACAAAAATGAGGTTTGAGAGTTGACTTTTGGATTTGCTGGTCTTTTGATGATTGCGATGATTTGAACAATTCTAACACATGTTTTGTGATGTGTTAGAATGATTGGTTTGGTGGTTTTGGATATCAAAATGCAGAAAGTCAACAAAAATGAGGTTTGAGAGTTGACTTTTGGAGGCTCAAGAAGCTGGTTTTGTGCATAAAGTTACCTTTATCAAAATGGAAGTCATGCCCTTATGCCAAAAATGGAAAAATCCTTGAAATAAAGCTTTAACCTTTTGGATAATGCACCAAAGCAATGTGTACTTATCTGATTTAAACCAAATCAACAAGTAATAGGGTCTGACACATGAGATCTTCGAGATTTGGATGGTTTTGCAAATTGAACTCATGAGGTCATGACCTAGAAATCAAGTTTTGGACCCCAACTTCTTCTCTTCGAAACTCCTAGCTCACAAATGCTATGAAGGAGTTATTTTACTTTTTGGAAAGACCTAAACATGCTCTACAACTTTCATGTTTTGAGAATTCCTTTAATCCAAAGGGATCTTGGTGAAAATTGACCTTGAAGTTGACTGAAAATTGGAGTAACAAAGTTGTCTTGAAAATTTTCTAAGTGTTTTGAAATTCATCCAAACTTTGAAGCTCCATAACTCAAAATATAAGTATCTTTTGCTTATAGGTCACAAGGACACTTTTGTAGTACATGAGGAAATCTTAAAATTGATCGTTGGAACTTACAAAATGAATGTATGGATTGGAAGTTATGGCCTTTTAAAGTTGGCACCAAAACTAGGGTTTTTCTACACTTAGAAAAATTTCAAGTTTGTCCAAGTTTTCTTCTTTTGCAAGAAACCTCTCAAATCTTGATTTCTCATAATCACACTCATGGGTTGAACATATCTTGATGAAATTTGGCTTGGAAGCTCCAATTTGAACCAAAAACCCCAAAAGCCAAGAAGTTGACTTTGTCAGATGAATTTTGAATCAGATGAATTCAACTATGTGATCTTCAATGAAATTGAATCTTGAGACTTCCCAAACATCATGAGTAGATTTCAATAAGGTATATGAGCATGTTTAATCATTTCCCAAGGCTTTGGATTAGGCTTGGATCAAAAGTCAAAGGCACAATTGACTTTTCCTAACAAAACTCTAATTTGGGGCCAGATGAAAATTGGTTTTCAATTGACTTGTAGTGAGATCAATTAGCACTTGACTCTTGTTGAATATGAGCTTATTGAATGTATGGGGACTTAATTTTATGGTGATCAATCCAAAACATTGACTGATCAAGCAATAGTCCTTTTGATTCCACAGATGTAAAACCCTTATTCAGATGAACTTCAACAACAACAAGCTTGAAACAAGGTTAGGGTTAGGAAACCATGTGTGATGCTCCTAGAATGATAATAGAATCTAGGGGTCAATGTTGGAGTATGACAACTTGCCCTATTTAAATAGCTTTACCAGATGGTATGAGAGATGACAATCTCCATAGAATCATGGTGAAAGGTATTTAAATATAGCAAACCGAAAATTTTGTCCCTTAGATGTGATGGTATGTTAAGGACAACAAAACTATGCAAGTGCTGACATGCCATGAACTCTACAATGATGCTTTATGATGAGAAATGCATAAATTCAAGATGCAAATAGACACGCAAGCAAATAGAAGAAAGCCAACACAATGAATAACCATTTACTGGGGATAGTCAACAACCCCGAGGAAGTTGAAACAAACTGAGGAAATCTAAAGTGATCAGGCACGAGGTCCAAACATGACCAATGTAACACTCTAGAGGAAAAAATCTCCTAAGAGGGGCAAGGAAACAACCCTACTGGGCTTTCAAGGCAGATATGGTGACGACCGAAACCGGGATGCCAATAACAATTGGACTTTGAGGGATGCCAGTCAAAACATTACTGGACTTTCAAAAAGATATGGTGACAACCAAATCAGCAATACTAATAACAATTGGATTTTAGACAATGTTAGTAACTACTGGGCTTTCAAAGGGGATATGGTGATGACCAAAATCGGGATGCCAATAACAATTGAACTTAAAAGAAGGCCATTCAAAACATTATTGGACTTTGAATAGATATGGTAACGACCAAATCAGCAATACCAATAACAATTGGATTTAAAGCATTTATTGCTAGTGACAACTAGACTTTAAAAGGACTGGTAATGACCATATTAACAATACCAATAACAATTAGGTTCACACAAATCCAGTCAAAATATTACTGTACTTCGAGGGAGTTAGCGATGGCTAAACTTCATGGGGAAAATGTTGGTGAGCACCAAATAGCAGCAGCAATTTGAGGGACTAGTAACAACTAGACTCACCAGGTAATACTGGTAACTACCAGACAACAAGCACCGATGAAAATTGGGTTTTCTGTTGGAAATTGCTAGTTATAACTAGACTTCATAGGGGAATCTGGAGATGACCAGACAAGCCAAAACAATAGGGGGCTAGTAACAACTAGACCATAGGGGAAAATTGGTAACAACCAAATGTTAAAAGATGACAGGAGCAACTGATCTAGAAAGGTCTGGTGATAACTAAAGATCTCGAAAGGGGAGCCAGACGACTCTGCGGGAGACAAAGGTGGACGACAGCCACAACAGACACGAAAGATTTCCAGTTACAATTGGGCTTAGAAGCGAAAACAACAACCAAGCAAACGCAACCCAAAAGATATGCTAAATGAGAATGTTATAATATGATGGAAATTCTTAAAGACGCGCAAGGACCGACCCTAACAAGGGACACAAAAACAGCTGACTCATAGGGGAAGGCAAATCACAATCTACTTCACTGGGGAAAACAAGTTTCACATTGAATCCAGGGAACGAAGGTGTCCTTGACAACACGCAGACGTTGAAATCTATTCACTTCATTGGGGACCGTACGAGGCTTAGCACAAATCTCTTTGGAGAGTCAAAGTTCCTACTCTGAGGATGGGTATTTAAAACTTCCATTAGTGAGTGATACTAGAGAAATTGTCCTTTAGTGGGGCCTACATTGCTTGAGGTGACATTACCAAGATTTTGGCTAATTTTAGACGTTCTGGGAAGGAAATTAATTTCCACTAAAATCCTTCATAAACTAAAGTAAATACTTGTTCTGTTTTAGTTTTCTTTAAAATCGTTTTTGATTCAAAACATGCTTTCAAAAATCATTATTAACAAATAAATGATATTTTACATGACAAAGAAAAGTAAAGAATGCAGTAGACCAGAAATATTTGAATGGTTCAAACTGATTTTATTTCATGAATGGTAGCTTGCTAATGGCAAAGCTCCATGGAATATTTACAATTTGAAAATGGCAAAAAGAGAAAAGGTACATCAAATCCAATGACTATCCTGCCCTAATGACCGAGAGTCCTCCAGATCTTCGCCTCTGATAAGAGTGGTGGAAGTGGATTTCTTTAGTAATCTTCATAGTGGTAACAACCTATGATGCAGCGAAATGCTTTTTGTCCCTAACTGTTGCCTGAATTTCCCTTTCGGGTTTTCGACTCACCGGGACGCACATTTTTGCCTAAGCCGCCCTTTCGGGTTTTCGACTTAGAGAGCTTTCTCTTTTTTTGTTTCATCCCTATTTTTTTCCTGGAACTCCTTCATAGGTTATGATCCACCGGGATACCCATTCTTGCCTAAGTCGTCTTTTCAGGTTTTCAACTTATCAGATTTTTAAGCATAATATTTCCTTACTGCATCAGAATTCACAAGATGGGCGAGTTGTTTCCTATCCATTGTTGTGAGAATGAGCTAACCTCTAGAGAAGGTTGTATTCACAACAAATGGGCCATCATAATTGGACATCCACTTTCCACGTGAGTCTTTATGAGTTAGCAATATCTTCCTGAGTACAAGTTCTCCTTCTCGGAATTCTCGAACACGGACCTTCTTGTCAAAGGCTCTTTTGATCCTTTTCTGATATAACTGGTCATGGCAAATGGAAATCATTTGTTTCTTGTTGATGAGGTTCAACTGATCGAACCTTTCTCTGACCCATTCAACTTCCTTCAACTTAGCTTCCATCAGGACTCTCAAAGAAGGTATCTCTACTTTAATGGGAAGGACCGCATCCATTCCATATACTAAGGAAAAGGGGTTGCCCCTGTTGAAGTGCAAGCAGAGGTTCTATACCTGTCGCACCTTGAAAAATCTCACAGAGATAATTGCCGCTACTTCGAAAAAAAGGGCCGACAAAGACAGAAGAGTCGCCACCGTTCGTTATTTATCCTAAAGAGAGGGAAAGGAACGATAAGAGAAAACCTACGAAAAAGGGAAAAGACAGGTCATCGCAACCAAATCTGGGGTTCGAGAGTCGATTACACAAGGGGAAGGTATGAACACCCCTCACGTCCGTTGTACTCAACGGGATCCATGCTTGTTGTTTATCTAAAAGGGTGTTAATCTATCAAAAGGCGGGCTCATAAGGACAAAAGAAAAGAAAAGAGACTCGATAGAGCATCGCCGCTTAATGCCTACGTATTCCCTCGTGCAATGGGAAAGTCAGAGTCAACGTAGTTCGGAAAACCACGGGTGAAAGGGGGGAAGGTTTCTCACCAAGATATCGTCGTCTTGTGCCTACATATCCTCATCTGGTATGAGAAATCAGAGCAAACGTAGTTCGAGCTGACACGGCCACTGGTTGGTTAAGTGTTTTAACTGAGTAGGGTTAAACCTTCGTTCTAGCAGTTAGGAACGATACGTGTTTGCGGTAGAACCAAGACTCAATACACTCTTTCTGAAAATGATTTTCAAACAATCCTGAAGGATAAAAAGTTTTGATTTTTTGTTTTTTGTTTTTTAACAAGAAGTGAATTGAGTTAAGTTTGTAACTCATGTTGCACTAAAGACTATGACTTGAGAGCGAATGCATCGTATATCGCCCAAAGGGCATACGCTAAACACTCTAGACAGTATGAGAGGAGGCCCCCAACCATCATTCCTCAAGTACTTAAGGCTCGTAGCATACAACATTTATTATCCTTTATTAGGTGTCTTAAGATATTATGAGATGAGAAGAGAAGACACAAACTCTAAGGGGAAACTAGATCAACCCTAATGTTATCATGTAAAATGCTCCTAAAGTTAGGATTGAAAGGGGAAATATATCCTAATGTTATCATGCAAAGGATTAAACACCTAATGTCTCTCATACTTCCATCTTAAATAGAGGGACTAGGAATCCTAAGGGATCATGGATAAAGACCAAGTAAACATTGAATAATTCAATCACAGATGAAGTAGAGACAGGGATAAGAATAACTTAAACAAATCAAAGAAAATGCAAACATGGAATGCAAAGATGCAATAAGGACTCAACAACATGAGACTCAAACATAAACAAGTTGACTTAAACAAGTCAAGAAAAGTGAGATGAAATGGGACAAGTAACAATTCCTACAACCATCAAACAACAATCACTTAAGCAAAAGCTAAACACCAAGCAAGGGAAAAGGACAATGATCAAAGAAATGATGTGAGAAAGGAGCTTGGGCAGAAATCATGTATGAATTAACTCAACCAAACATCTCAAATTGATCATGCATAGAAACAACCAAAACAAATGCAAGAAGTGATCCATTATTCAAGACAAACTCAAAGCATAGATCATGAACACCAAATCATATTGAATAATGATCAAAGCACAAAGGGCAGAGGTGTATCAATAAGGAGAAAGCTCAAATCAAGATTGGAAACAAAGCACAATCAAAACCCAAGTCATGGTAAGTGAAAGAATCAAAGTTCTATCACAAATTCAACACTTAAAACCAAGTGGAAATACATGACCTCTATGTAACTTGCAAAACAAGTTACATAAGTGTATGACCTAAAACAAAAGAACCAGCTCCTTAATCATGTTAGAAACAAGTATCAAAACTCATAAGGTGCATATGGGATCCATGGAAGTTATTTCCCAAAGGAACTAGGTCAAACTAGTTTGTATGGATACCCTCAAAGATGACTTGACTTGCAAGCTTCACCAAAAATAGAAGGAATGTCCAATAAATTTCAAATAAAAAACACAACAAAGCTAGGTCAAGTGAAAAATAGAAACCAATATCTCATGGATAAATTCCACTCAAGGCATCACCAAATGATTCAATCATCAATGGTGCTCCACCTTATCGAGCATATGTCGAGGGACAACAAAAGTCAACTCAAAGTCAAATGAAAAATGATCAATCATGAACCAAATCAACCCTCAAAGGCACTTCAATTCATCCTCCAAATGGTGAAGAAGCATTAATCATAAGGGATTTGCATTAGGGGTTCAAATGAATAAGATTAAGCAAAGCATGCACCATAAAAGACCTTTAATTGCAAAATTAAAATAAAGTAGCGAAATAAAATAAAAACATAAATAAAAATAAAGGAAAATTAAATAATATTTCAAAGTATGAGAAAAATAATTTTTGGGAATTTTTTGATAATTTGAAGTATTTTTAAAAAGATAAAATGAAAATATAAAAGAAAATAAAATAAATAAGTGAAATACTCAAAGGGAGTGTCATCAGTAATATGGAAATACACTGAATCCTTCACAAAGTGCGTGTGGGCCAAATGAAATAGGGGTGTGGATAGCAATACAGGCCCAATGCAACCCAACTCAAATCACAAAATGAAACGCTGCATTTCATTAATCTAACAGGAGTTCAACGCGCGCGTCGCACCAGGTCAAGCCAATTAGAACAAAACAACTCACATGGTCAAAGATTCATAGCCAGCCAACTCAGCTTGGACCAGACAGGTGACTGGATGCCGGAGCTAGGGCTCTGATCGTCTTCTCTGGCCGGCTCGCCAGAGACTAGTCACCAAATCTCCATAAAATGAACAAATCTGGTACAAAATGAAAGCTACGCTCTCAAGGGTTTCAAATCTAACAACCATTTTTCAAAAAGCCTCTTGGATGAAGGGAAAACGAAGCACGAAAATCATGATGCTCATTCTGAAATCTCAATAAACAGCCATGAAAATGCAACAAAGATTGCCTATGATACATAGGGCTTCAGATGCAGTCCACCATGAGCCTATTACATGCCTAGAATGAAAGAAAAATGTTGAAGAAATTTACTGAATGGAGCTGCTCCGTTGGCTCTTGAAATGGCAAGCAAGCTTCTGTTTGACACTTCCAATCCCTTCCTTGAGCTCTAGTGAAGATGATAGGCACCAAAACTTGTAGAAATCTCTTCAAAGTAACCAGATTCAAAAGGAATAATTTTATGAAAATTTTGGAGCTTTTCCTTCTCTCTCATGTAGCCATCATCATTCTGAACAATTAGGGCAAGTTTATGGCTTTTATGTGATGGGTCCTCAGCAACCATGCAGGCCCATGTTGATCATAATATGTGATTTCAATTCTTGCCAAAAAAAAAGTTCCACTTATGCATACACACGGTTTAGGCAACACACACACCATTTTGGGTCAGCAACTAGACATGTGAGGTGTGTAGAAAACAATTGGATTGTTTTGGCTCATGTAGAAAAGATTTGTACAAGGTTTTAATTCAACACTTCTTAAGTAAGAAATTTGAAAAAAAATGGCATGTAAATGGTATTCTTGTTGGTCCAATTATGGCAAAGAATAGCATGAACAATATGTGATAACTGTAAGAGCACAGATTGTGTCTTAGTAATACCTCTATGTTTTGATGATAACATTAATGATAATTTGTATACAAGAATTATACTCTCTAAATTTGTTCTAAACTGTTTTCTACAGGCACAAAAGATTTTAATCTTAAAGAGCAAATTTGAAGTGAACAATGAATTCTGAATGGCTCAAGAGCATCTGAAGATTAGAAGAATCTGAAGTATAAGAGCTTAGTCATCAAGATTCTACACGCTGCATATATTATCAAGAATCTGAATGAAAGAAGACTCTGAGTGAAGAGACTCTGAATGAGAAAAGACTCTGATCTGAGTGAAGACTCTGATCTAAGAGCATGTTACGCTACAAGCACATAGCTGCACCAGACTCTGATTCATCAACATCTGAAGAACATCTTAGGCTCTGAAGTTTCCAGAAGAATCTGAAGACTGAAGACTCTGATATTGATTGTTGATCTGAACTATCTGAAGAATTATTTGAAGAAGATTATTTTAATATATCCGTTGGAATATGCCAGCAAATCTTTCCTTAATTGGGATAGACATAATTCTCTGCAAGAATATTATTCCTCTGGTACATTCCACATATGGTAAACTCACAGCTCAACAGACAATTGCTACACCCACATTTTGTGCGCCGTCCCTCTGCTGCAATAGTACAAAGGACAGTACTATTTGATATTGGAAATATCTTCTCCAACGGTAAAATATTCTCTCCAATATTCAAGTGGCTATATAAAGGATATCATAGCTCATTCTTCAAGTGACGAAATTGACGAACTTATTGCAAGAACTCTCTCACGCTAAAAGCTCTCATATTCTTCATAGTTCATACATTGTTCTAAACTTAGAGAAATAACACAGTTGTGTTTATAGCTTTCATAGAAGCATTTCTTACTCTTACATTGTATTACATTAATTTGTAAAGGAAGTTTTCCTTAAGAGGATCTAGGTTAGATCAGTAGCTCTTGAGAAGACTAAGAACAGTTGTTCTTAGGTGTTGCTATTTGTAATCAGTTGATTTGAATAGTGGATTAAGTCCTTGTTGAGAAAGGCAAATCACTCTTGAAAAGGGTGGACTGGAGTAGTTGAGTTCAACGAACCAGGATAAAAATACTTGTGTTTTTATCTTTGATTATTTTCTGTCATACTTATTCAACCCCCCCCCCCCCCCCCTTCTAAGTATTTTCTCACCTTCAGTTGGCATCAGAGCTCCGGTTCTGAGTGTGCATTCGCTTAACCGTGACAGATAAAGATCCAGTGAGAAAAATACTCTGTTATTTATTTGGTTGCTAATATGGGTGATATTCCTACATCAAGCAACAAATATGAAGGAGACAGAATCAGCACCAAACCTCCAATGTTTGATGGAGAAAAATTTGATTATTGGAAGGATAGACTTGAAAGTTTTTTCTTGGGGTATGATGCTGATCTCTGGGATTTAGTCATTGATGGGTATGAACATCCTACTAAGGATGGCAAAAAGATTGATAGAAAATCAATGACTGAGGAGCAGAAGAAAGAATTCAAGAATCATCACAAAGCCAGAACCATACTTCTTAATGCAATATCTCATACAGAGTATGAGAAGATTACCAACAGAGAAACTGCTCATGATATGTTTGAGTCTCTCAAAATGACTCATGAGGGAAACACTCAGGTGAAAGAAACAAAGGCTCTGGCGCTGATACAGAAGTATGAAGCGTTCAAAATGGAAGAATCTGAGAACATTGAGACTATGTTTTCCAGATTTCAGATTCTAACAGCTGGGTTGAAAGTTCTGGACAAGGGCTACTCAACATCTGATCATGTCAAGAAGATCATCAGAAGTCTTCCTACCAGATGGAGACCTATGGTGACTGCATTGAAGCTGGCCAAGGATCTGAACAAAATCTCATTAGAAGAACTCATCAGTTCTTTGAGAAGTCATGAGATTGAGCTGGAGGAAGATGAACCCCAGAAGAAAGATAAAGGTAAATCCTTAGCTTTTAAATCTAACAAATCTGTTAAAGCTTTGCAGGTTAATGAAGAAAGCTCTGAGGAATCTTCTTCTGAAGAAGAAGATGAACTATCTATGCTGTCCAGAAGGATCAACAAACTCTGGAAGCACAAAGGGAAGAAGTTCAACAACTTCAGAAGATCTGATCAAAAGAGAGAATCTTCTGGACACAGAAGATCTGGCAAGAAAGAGGTCACTTGCTTTGAATGTAAAGAACCTGGACACTACAAGAGTGAATGTCCCAAACTTCAAAAGGAAAAACCCAAAAGGAAGTTTGATAAAAAGAAAAAGGTTCTGATGGCCACATGGGATGACTCAGATGAATCTGAATCATCTTCTGAATCTGAGGAAGAATGTGCAAATGTTGCGCTGATGGCCAACACAAATGATCAAGATGAAGGAACGTCATCATCTGAATCTGAGTCAGAATCAGACTCTGACTCTGAAGAGGTATTTTCTGAACTCTCCAGAGCTGAACTTATTGAAAGTTTATCTGACATGTTGGAAAGCTACAGCAAGATTAAACTCAAATACAAGAAGCTGAAAAGCAATCTTGAATCTGAGATTGATCTTCTGAGAACAGAACTTGTTGAGCAGAAAGAAATAAATTTAAAACTCAAAAATGATTTAGAAACAACTCAACAAGAATCTGATACTGAAACTGAGTCAAGTGAAAATATTTTAGAAAAATATGACTCCAGTTTTAAAAGATTCCTCACTAAAAGCATAGACAGAAGCAAAATGGCTTCTATGATCTATGGTGTTAGTGGGAACAACAGAAGAGGCATTGGATGTGAATCTTCCTCTGGAAGCAATCCAAAGTCTGTTGATAAACTCTTCATCAAGAAGACTCCTCTGTATTCTCATTTTAAGTTTGGTCATCTGAATGATATTAAACATACAAGCTCTGAAAAGAGTACTTATGTGTTTAAGCCAAGGGTTAGCCAGAATAAACACTATGTTGAAAAACAGAAGTTTAGGCAAAACCACAGAACATCTAACCCCAAAGGACCCAAGAAGATCTGGGTACCTAAAAGTCAAATAATACCTGTTGCAGATGTTCTTAGCAGCAAAATCCAGACACCAATCATGGTACCTGGACTCTGGATGCTCACGACATATGACGGGCGAAAGGTCTATGTTCCAAAGCCTGGAACTTAAATCTGGAGGGGACGTGAAATTTGGAGGGAACCAGAAGGGCAAGATCATTGGCTCTGGTACAATAGGTAATGGTAACCTACCCTCTATTTCTAATGTTCTGTTAGTTGAAGGATTGAAACATAATCTATTGTCCATAAGTCAATTAAGTGACAATGGTTATGATATCATCTTTAATCAAAAATGTTGCAAAGCTGTATGTCAAAAGAATGGTTCAATCCTGTTCAGTGGAAAGAGGAAAAACAACATTTACAAAATTAACCTTTCAGAACTTAAAGTTCAAAATGTAAAATGCCTTTTATCTGTGAATGATGAGCAATGGGTCTGGCATAGAAGATTGGGACATATTAATATGAGACGTATATCTCAGATTAATAAACTCAATCTGGTCAGAGGACTCCCTAATCTGAAGTTTAATTCAGATGCTCTGTGTGGCGCATGTCAAAAGGGTAAATTTTCAAAATCCCATTTTAAACCAAAAAATGTTGTTTCCACCTCTAGACCATTGGAATTACTTCATATTGATCTGTTTGGACCAGTGAAAACTGCATCCATCAGAGGCAAGAAGTATGGGTTAGTCATTGTAGATGACTACAGCAGATGGACATGGGTAAAGTTTCTAAAACACAAGGATGAGTCTCATTCTGTGTTCATTGACTTCTGCAATCAAGTCCAGACTGAAAAAGAATGCAAAATTATTAAAGTCAGAAGTGATCATGGTGGTGAATTTGAAAACAAATATTTTGAAAAATATTTTTCTGAAAAAGGAATTGCACATGATTTCTCCTGTCCTAGAACTCCACAACAAAATGGAGTTGTAGAGAGGAAAAATAGAACATTGCAAGAAATGGCCAGAACCATGATCAACGAGACAAATCTGGCAAAATACTTTTGGGCAGAAGCAATAAATACAGCATGTTATATTCAGAACAGAGTGTCTGTAAGACCTCTTCTGGAAAAGACTCCCTATGAATTGTGGAGAAACAGAAAGCCCAACATTGCTTATTTTCATCCATTTGGATGTATTTGTTATATGCTTAACACTAAAGATCATCTGAACAAGTTTGATTCCAAAGCACAGAAGTGTTTCATGCTTGGTTATTCTGAACGCTCTAAAGGCTACAGAGTATTCAATACTGAAACACAGATTGTGGAAGAATCTATTCATGTTAGATTTGATGATAAGCTTGGCTCTGAAAAGCCAAAGCAAGTTGAAAGTTCTGCAGATAGAGAAGTTATTCTCACAGACTCTGAAGGCTCAGAGGCAGACAAGACTAAAGACAAAGACTCTGAAGCAAACCCAGATGCTACTCCTCTAACTTCCCAACTTGACAATCTGCATATTTCTGAAAGACCAACAGTCAGAGGATCTTCTTCCAGAATGAAAGCTTCTCATCCAGAGGATGTGATAATTGGAAAGAAAGATGATCCAATAAGGACAAGAGCATTTCTCAGAACTTCTGAATCTTCCTTCTGTGGCTTAGTGTCAATTATAGAACCAACATCTGTTGATGAGGCTCTGGAAGATAATGAATGGATTTTAGCTATGCAAGAGGAGCTGAATCAATTCACAAGGAATGAAGTCTGGGATCTGGTTCCAAGACCTAAAGGTTTCAATGTCATTGGAACAAAATGGGTTTTCAGAAATAAACTTAATGAAAAAGGAGAAGTTGAAAGGAACAAAGCAAGACTGGTAGCTCAAGGCTACAGTCAACAAGAAGGCATAGACTACACAGAAACATATGCTCCTGTTGCAAGGTTAGAGTCTATACGCTTGCTTATTTCATTTGCTGCACAACATAACATCACTCTTTATCAGATGGATGTTAAAAGTGCTTTTCTTAATGGAATTATAGAAGAGGAAGTGTATGTCCACCAACCTCCTGGTTTTGAAAATGAAAATTTTCCAGATCATGTTTACAAACTGAAAAAATCTCTTTATGGACTAAAACAAGCTCCCAGAGCTTGGTATGAGAGGTTGAGTAATTTTCTTCTGAAGAAAAATTTCATCAGAGGAAAAGTGGATACCACACTATTTTGTAAAACCATTAAGAAAGATTTGTTGATTTGTCAAATTTATGTAGATGATATTATTTTTGGATCAACAAATATTATGCTTGGAAAGGAGTTTGCTAAATGTATGCAGGAAGAATTTGAGATGAGCATGATGGGAGAACTGAGATTCTTTCTGGGAATCCAAGTAAATCAGACTCCAGAGTGCACCTACATACATCAGACCAAGTATGTTAAAGAACTTCTGAAGAAGTTTAACATGCTGGATAGCAAAATGGCAAAGACTCCAATGCATCCTACAAGCACTCTAGGTAAGGAAGAGGTAAGTAAGAAGGTAGATCAGAAACTCTACAGAGGTATGATAGGATCTCTTCTTTATTTGACTGCTTCTAGACCAGACATTCTGTTTAGTGTTTGTTTATGTGCTAGATTCCAATCAGATCCTAGAGAATCACACTTAACTGCTGTTAAGAGGATTCTAAGGTATCTGAAAGGTACTGCTAATGTTGGTTTGTGTTACAGAAGATCTGACAAATATTCACTAGTTGGATTCTGTGATGCTGACTATGCTGGAGATAGAGTTGAGCGCAAAAGTACTTCTGGAAGCTGTCAGTTTCTTGGAAGTCATCTGATCTCGTGGTACAGCAAGAAGCAACCAACAATTGCACTATCAACCACAGAGGCAGAATACATTGCTGCTGCTGGGTGTTCCACTCAGATGCTCTGGATGAAGAGTCAACTAGAAGATTATCAAATCTATGAGAGTAATCTTTCTATCTTCTGTGACAATACTTCAGCTATATGTTTATCCAAAAATCCAATTTTACACTCTAAGGCCAAACATATAGAGATTAAACATCATTTCATCAGAGACTATGTTCAGAAGGGTGTAATAAATTTAGCCTTTGTTGATACAGATCATCAATGGGGAGATATTTTCACAAAACCCCTTGCTGAAGATAGGTTTAAGTTTATTCTGAAAAATATTTGTATGGATTTTTGTCCAGAGTAATATTTCTCAGAGTCAACTTCTCAGATGCTAAGTGTTTAACACTCTGAAGTATTTCATCCGTATTGCCTGTTTATTTTATCTGTGATTTATTTTTTGTGTGAAACTCTGTACTGACCATCTCAGAGGATCTGAAAGTTGAAAACGTTTCATTTCTTAAGAGTTACAGAATCACATGCAAGCAAACACGTGTCACTCAGAATCTGAAAAGATGGAGTACACCTACTGATTATGACGTTTAAGGTATTGCTTTGAAAATCTCAATCTGTCTTGATTTTCCCCCAAATGTCATATCATAATTAAAAATGATTACTTTTCATTTAATGCAAACGTGCGTATGTGTCCTATGTGTGTCTGTTGTGTTTCCCATGCGTGCTTTATTTGGCTATATAAACCACTCTCTTAACACATTCACACTTTTCACATTCTCAAACACATATGCGCTTTTGTCTATTGTTCTCTCTCTTTTCAAACCCTAAAAGAACCCAGAAATCTTCATCTTCTTCATCATCATCAACAATGGCATCCACTTCAAAAGCAGTTACTACCAAAGATGCTACCACTGTCATAGAACCAGTACGCACTCTCCTAACTCCTGTTGATTCACTTGAAGTACTGTGTGAAAGTTTCGTGGATTTAGAAGATCTTGCTGAAAATGGGTTTGATCTGATTTCTTCAATCAAAGCACAAGGCTGGGACGGTTACTTTGACAGGCTTATGGGTCCTGTGTATCCAAAGTTAGTGAAGGAGTTCTGGATTCATGCATTTGCTACTCCAAAGTTCATTCACTCCTCTGTGCTGGGTAAAAAGATTGTTATCACTGAAAATCTGATAAGGAAACTCATTGGTTTTAAGGCAACTGATGGAGTAACCTCTCTGTCTTCTGCGCGTGAAGACCTGAAAGATGTCTGTCAAGAAATCTGCACTACTGGTGAACCTTGTAAGAAGGTTAAGTTCTTGAAACCCACTTACAAGATATGGGCTAAAATTTTCATGAACACCATTTTTCACAGACCCTCTTCAAACTCATCTGATTATGTTAATGCTGAACAACTTTACTTCATGTATTGTTTACACCAAAACATTCAGATTGATCTTCCATATCTGTTGTTTAATCATCTGGTATCTCACGTCAAGGAAACAAGGGAAACAGCTAGAGATAAATCTGGAAAAGTCAGAACATGGATTCCTATGGGAAGGCTGATTTCAGATATTCTGATAGAAAACCAACTTGTGGCGCATCTGCAAGAGGCTGGGTTGACAGAAGATCTGAATTATATCATTGGCTCTGAAATAAATGGTTTAACTCTGAGAAGGATGAAACTGGTTGAAGATTTATCTGAGAAACCAAGGAAAACTAACTCTGAAGAAGTTAAGGGAAGAAGGATTCCTGTTGAGGATTTTCCTTTATTCACCTCAGATGAACCTAGAGAACTTATTGCTGAGTATGTTGCTCGCTGCATAAGAGATGGTGTTGAGATTCCTGCCAATCTTGTGCAGAAGGAAGGCCAAGTTCTTCCTGATTTAACAAGGGAAAGAAGACGTAAGAGAAAAGCTGATAGTGAAGGTCATCAGAAGAAAAGGAAGCATTCAGATGCTGAAAAGAAGAAGAAAAGGAAGAAGCTGAAGAAGGTTCAACCAAATCCTCCTGCAGCAACTTTTGAAGAAATTAGAGATACTCTGAAACAGGTATTTAACACTGAATCTAATCCTGTTCATCATTCTGCTACCCCCACACCATCTGACTCACCCCTTATATTTAAAAGATCTAGACCATCTGAGACTCATACACCACAACCAACAAACATTCAAACAAACATTCCTCAACAAACTCAACAAACAACACCACAACCACAAAACACTATCCCAGAATCTACCATTCCAGAGGATGTTCACCCTGAACACTCTGACCAACCTGAAAACCTCATTAATCCTAATGAGATATTAGATATCACACCTTTAAACCGTTCTATCATTTTATCTTCAACTTCTGAAAAATCTAACCACTCTGATACATCATCTGATGATGAATCATCTGGTTACATTAATGAATGCTTGAATGATCTCAAACAACCTCGTTCTGAGAGTGTTTGGAAACAACTGTTTAAATCTCCAACTTCTGAACATCCACCTTCTCCACAAAATTCCCCAACTCAAACTCTCACTCCACAACCTCTTGAAATCCAAAACACTCCACAACCAACATCTGAACCACAAACCACCCAACAAACATCTGAACCACAAAACAACCAACCAACATCTGAACATCCATTTTCACAACCTCAACCTTCTAAACAAACACCACAAACACAACCAACCCAACCCAGAATCCCTGATGAAGCAGAATTGGGATCAAGTGTTTATACTATGTTAAGAGATTTTGATAAGGATAATGTCTCAGACTTTGCTGACATTATGGATGTTTGCATGACTACTATGGACAAAGAGGCTGCTAATGCTGTTTGGAAGAAATATCTTTACAGACTGAATAGGGAGGCTTTGAAAATCAGGACTCAATGTCTTAGATTGTCAAAAGTAAGGCTTGCTGCTTATCAAAAACGGATTAAGAGAAACCCTCCTCCTATTCTTCTTCTAGAAGCTCCTCCACCTCCAGAAATTCCTGCACCTGATGTTACTAAGATTGTTTCAGAATCTGCTATTTCAGAATCTACAGATCTTCAGAAGGATGTCAAAGAACTTAAAGACTTTATGGTTGATCAAAAGAAAACAAATGAAGAAATGAAAACTTGGATGGCTAAGCAAGATGAAAATTCAGAAAGGATTACAGCACTGCTGCAACTCATTGCTTCTCAACAAGCCTCATCTGCTAAACCTACTTGATGTTTTGCACAAGTCTTTCATGTTTTGTTTTGTTTTTGATTGTCTTCTGATATGTTTTGTTCTCTTGACTTAATGACAATGATCTTTTTGCTTATCTGGATATGTGTTTCTTCTGCATCTTTACTGTCTTTTAAAAATCTTTTTGATTATGACAAAAAGGGGGAGAAACAAAATAGAATCTGATTGTTCAAATCTATAAGCAATTATCTGAACTAAGTCAGACATGTTACTAACATTCTTTGAATCTAACCAGACTCTGACAAATTTATCTAACCAGACTCTGACAAATTTCATTGAAGTTTTTCCTGAGATCTATCTTTTCAGAACCTGATCAAAAATAGCTAAATCTGAGTAGACCAGACTCTGATATCTAACCTTGAGTACTATGATCTAAAAGATAACTCAAGACAGGAAATGGCAAGATAAACAACCAAGTGTTCTGAAGTTGTTCATCTGGCATCAAGCTTTAATATGGCATCAAGCTTTGACTCTAGAAGTCAAACATATGTCAACCAGGCTTCAATCAGGATGTTAACCAGGATTCAATCAGGCTCTGAATCTGAAATGTAATCAGGCTCTGAATCTGAAATGTACTCAACCAGAAAGGGAAGTATCTAATTCCATTAGAGTATTCATTTCAGGGGGAGACTGTTAATCTCAGGGGGAGTAATTTTAATTCATACTTTTATTGAACAAATTGCTCATGTTTTGTCATCATCAAAAAGGGGGAGATTGTAAGAGCACAGATTGTGTCTTAGTAATACCTCTATGTTTTGATGATAACATTAATGATAATTTGTATACAAGAATTATACTCTCTAAATTTGTTCTAAACTGTTTTCTACAGGCACAAAAGATTTTAATCTTAAAGAGCAAATTTGAAGTGAACAATGAATTCTGAATGGCTCAAGAGCATCTGAAGATTAGAAGAATCTGAAGTATAAGAGCTTAGTCATCAAGATTCTACACGCTGCATATATTATCAAGAATCTGAATGAAAGAAGACTCTGAGTGAAGAGACTCTGAATGAGAAAAGACTCTGATCTGAGTGAAGACTCTGATCTAAGAGCATGTTACGCTACAAGCACATAGCTGCACCAGACTCTGATTCATCAACATCTGAAGAACATCTTAGGCTCTGAAGTTTCCAGAAGAATCTGAAGACTGAAGACTCTGATATTGATTGTTGATCTGAACTATCTGAAGAATTATTTGAAGAAGATTATTTTAATATATCCGTTGGAATATGCCAGCAAATCTTTCCTTAATTGGGATAGACATAATTCTCTGCAAGAATATTATTCCTCTGGTACATTCCACATATGGTAAACTCACAGCTCAGCAGACAATTGCTACACCCACATTTTGTGCGCCGTCTCTCTGCTGCAATAGTACAAAGGACAGTACTATTTGATATTGGAAATATCTTCTCCAACGGTAAAATATTCTCTCCAATATTCAAGTGGCTATATAAAGGATATCATAGCTCATTCTTCAAGTGACGAAATTGACGAACTTATTGCAAGAACTCTCTCACGCTAAAAGCTCTCATATTCTTCATAGTTCATACATTGTTCTAAACTTAGAGAAATAACACAGTTGTGTTTATAGCTTTCATAGAAGCATTTCTTACTCTTACATTGTATTACATTAATTTGTAAAGGAAGTTTTCCTTAAGAGGATCTAGGTTAGATCAGTAGCTCTTGAGAAGACTAAGAACAGTTGTTCTTAGGTGTTGCTATTTGTAATCAGTTGATTTGAATAGTGGATTAAGTCCTTGTTGAGAAAGGCAAATCACTCTTGAAAAGGGTGGACTGGAGTAGTTGAGTTCAACGAACCAGGATAAAAATACTTGTGTTTTTATCTTTGATTATTTTCTGTCATACTTATTCAACCCCCCCCCCCCCCCTTCTAAGTATTTTCTCACCTTCAATAACATCATGGTGCAAAAAGTTCAAAATTAAGTCATTTGATGACTTGTAAATGAAGAAAATCAATCCATGACCAAAAGTCTAATTTTCCACCTTAAAATGGTCCACATGATCATATAATCCATCAATATTCATGAGCTTTGGCTTTATTGTGGAGTTAAGACAATTAGACACAAGTTTCATGTTGGTTGAAAATGGATTAGAGGCCTTGAAGTGCATGAAAATGGTTATTGGAAAGAATGACCTATAATGGACTTTCCAAAAATATCCCTGCCTTGTGAGGTCCATAACTTGAGATGTACACATGATAAAAAGGACTTCTAGGAGTTTTTGGAAAGCTAATGTCATGAGGAACAACTTTCATGTTCACTTGAAGTTGAGGAGGAACTTGGTTCTAGGCCAAACATTCCTTGGAAGTAAGTTGACTTTAGGTTGACCAAGATTCTCTTCATCTGAGGACACCAACTTGTTGACATCATAACTTGAGATGTACAAACTCAATTGGTGAGTTCTTGTACTCAAACAAAATCTTGAAATATGCTCTACAAGTCTCATGTTTTCATGAAAATGAGATTGAGCTTGCATCATAGGGAAAATGTTCTTGAAGTTAGGCACTAAAGAAGGGGATTTTACACTGAAATCATCTAAAACTTTAATTTAGTAACTCCTTGAACTCTTAAATCCTCTTGATTTGATATTATCATGACATCCTAGATGCTTTAAGATGACTTCCCATGGCCTCAATGACTTAGAACCAAGTTGTGAACCTTCTCAAGTCCACAATTGACTTTGGGTTGACCAGATGAAACCCTAGCTCTACATCCTTTGACTGAGGCTCTTGCAGATGAATTGTATGACCACACAAACTTCATAAAGACATCTCAAGGCACACATTGAGCCTTTCAACCCCGCTTCATCCAAATAGGCAACCTCATGAACCTCTGATGACCCTCTGATGATCCTCAAGATAGGAGGTGACACTCATACACAAACTTCTCTTCTCAAAGAGTTTTGAAACCCAATCCTGATGGTAATGAAACCCTGATGACTTGCACAAATGCCCTTGATTGAGTTTGAAACCAAGAAGACTCTCCTCTTGAATGGCATAACACACCTCTTGATCCCCTGCTAAGAATAATGCTATGCAAATGCAAATGCTAAAATGAAATAAAACAAAAGCGAAGTACAATAAAAAGGTTGGTCAAATTTTGGGGTACAATAGCTT
Organism: Lathyrus sativus; assembly: GCA_963859935.3. Taxonomy (NCBI): domain Eukaryota; kingdom Viridiplantae; phylum Streptophyta; class Magnoliopsida; order Fabales; family Fabaceae; genus Lathyrus; species Lathyrus sativus. Next base: position 494,161,047 of record OZ012738.1, read on the forward strand.
CCCCTATTCAAACGACTTGGACCTGAAGGGATGAAAAGCGAACGACTTTCAAACATTCTAGGTAAAATACGGTTGAATACCAAAGAACCCATAAATTTGCCAACCGCAAAAAGAAACTGAATGCACTCTATTGGGGAGTGATGAAGATAAGATGAACGCATTCGTCAAAATCATCACAATCTGTCGGGGTCTGGATACCACACAAGAAAAACAAATCATCGGCCGAGGTCTAGATATTGCACGGGCTAAAGAAATGAACCGGTGTAAGCCGGGGTCTGGATACCGCACAGGCTAAAGAAACAAACCGGTGATACCGAGGTCTGGATACCGCACGGGTTAAAGAAATGAACCAGTAATAGCTGGGGTCTGGATACCGCACAGGCTAAAGAAATGAACCGGTGATAGCCGGGGTCTGGATACCGCATAGGAAAAATCAATAACCGGTGTTAGCCGGGATCTGGATACCGCACGGGATAAAGAAATAAACTGGTGTTAGCTGGGGTCTGGATACCGCACAGGTAAAATAAATATCCCGATATTAGCAGGGGTCTGGATACCGCACGGGCTAAAGAAATAAACCGGTGTTAGCCGGGGTCTGGATACAACATGGGATAAAGAAATAAACCGATGTTAGCCGGGGTCTGGATACCGCACAGGCAAAAGAAATAAATCGGTAATAGCCGGGGTCTGGATACCGCATGGGCTAAAGAAATAAACCGGTGTTAGTCGGGGTCTAGATACCGCACGGGCTAAAGAAATAAACCAGTGTTAGCCGGGGTCTGGATACCGCACAGGCTAAAGAAATAAATCGGTGTTAGCCGAGGTCTGGATACCGCACGAGCTAAAGAAATAAAGCGGTGTTAGCCGGGGTCTGGATACCGCACGGGCTAAAGAAATAAACCGGTGTTAGCCGGGGTCTGGATATCGCACGGGTTAAAGAAATAACCGGTAATAGTCGGGGTCTGGATACCGCACGGGTTAAAGAAATAACTGGTGTTAGCCGGGGTCTGGATACCACACGGGATAAAGAAATAAACCACTGTTAGCCAGGGTCTGGATACCGCACGGGCTAAAGAAATAAACCGGTGTTAGCCGGGGTCTGGATACCGCACGGGCTAAAGAAATATACTAGTGTTAGCCGGGGTCTGGATACTGCATGGGCTAAAGAAATAAACCGGTGTTAGCCAGGGTCTGGATACCGCATGGGTTAAAGAAATAAACCGGTGTTAGCCGGGGTCTGGATACCACACGGGCTAAAGAAATACACCATTAACTCTTGTTGGGGTCTGGATACCATACAGGCTTGAGAAAACACCACTGTCTGCTGGAGATACAACTGGAAACAAGAGGTAACAACCTGGCCCATGCTTCGAATGCATATGTTTAAAAATGGCGTAATGCTCCATACGAAATGGAAATGCTACGCATTTGGGAGGATGCTATGCACGATGCAAATGCAGAGGAACCACTCCAGCAAAATAAATGATGAAGAGACGAAACTAACTCCGCTGGGAAGGACCGGGTGCCAAGTACAATTGGACTTATGCTGGGGAAAACAAGCCTTGGATGGCCATCCTGGAAAAGAACTCTCCTGGGTAAAACTGCTCTACTGAGAATAAAATCCACTCCGTTGGGGATCAAATCGACTCTATTGAGGAAAACGCCTTGGATGGCCTACCAGAATATGACTCTTCTGGGGAACAAATGTCTCGGCTAGGGAAACAGATCCACTCTACTGGGGGACATCAGCCCTGGATGGCCTCATAGAAACCAAAACTCTTCTTGGATACAAAACAAATTGCTGAGGAATAGCTCCACCTTGCCGGAGATTCCGCTCTACTGGAAATTGAATCCGCTGTCTGCTAGGGATAATGAATAATATTTACTGGGAAGCTATCCCAAACTTCCTCTACTGAGGATGGAGAATAACAATCTCTGAGTCAATCCCACTCTGCAGGGAAGAAAACTACTCCGGCGACTTCGCTGGGGATTAGGCAATGAGGGAATCAACCTCGACCTCTGCTTGGGGAAAAAATGAGAAATAAAACTCAACAATATCAACCTCCGCTTGGGAATGAGTCAATGTCCTAGACTCTGAGGGGAAAGAAGTAAAAGGATTTAGATTCTGTGGGGAAACAAAACTCTGAACCCGCTTCATTGCTGGAGATAACCCCACATCTACGTGTCAAAAGATAGGTGCACTCCATAACTGGGGAACCTCAATTTCGACCCTCTAGGGATAACCCTGATATCAACCTGCTAGGGGATAAGATATATGCGTTTGAACTGTTGAGAATAGGTGTACACGCTCCACCTGCTGGGGATAGCTCTACTCTGTCGAGGATATCAATCTCGACCTGCTGAGGATAACCTTGATCACATGTAATCCCAACCTGCTGGGGAAGCACTAGTCTCAAACTACACATCTTCCTCTTGTGGGGGCAGAGACATGGTGATCTTACTGGGGATGCACCTCTGGAATAGCCTCAAGAACGAGAGCCCTGCAACAAATACAAACAAAGTATCCTGTATACAACAAGAGCTATCTCGGTTATCGTCCATGACATTGTTCAAGTAAATCAATGTTTTAATCATGATCAGCAGAGCCCACAAGTTTATGTATGCAAAGTTTTATCAAAAACATCACGCGTCTTTTGCAACAAAAAAAACAGTAAAAGCTAAAACAAGAACAAAAGCTTTCTGAATAGTATACTTCATTGATAAGTGGCCTGTAAATAGGCAGATTTACATCAGATGTAACTCCTGAAAAGAGAAAGTTGCGCAAAAAAGTACAAAAATGCAAAAAAATACAAAATGTCGGCAATGTGGTACAGACAACCACCATGCGTCGATTCGAATATGACATTCAAAGGACTTGGCGGTACATGCATCTTATCAGCATAAATCTGGCATTTATGGCATTTCTTGGCGTATTTGAAACAATCAAACTCCATCGTCATCCAATAATAGCCTGCCCTCAGCAGTTTCCGAGACATTGCATGTCCGCCTGCATGCGTACCAAAAGCACCCTCGTAGACCTCTTCCATAAGAAATCCTGCTTTCTTTTCGTCCATGCATCTTAGCAATACCAAGTCGAAGTTTCTTCAGTAGAGTACATCGTCCTTGTTCAGATAGAAGTTTCCCGACAATCTTCTCAAGGTCTTCTTATCCCGGCTAAATGCCCCAGGCGGATACCCCGTAAATCTTTTCACCCTACTGCACCTAATCCCAATAATCCCTCATGGGAAACCAGAAATAAAGCCTTACCAAATCCAGTTACCCGGTTACATTCTCATATGCATTTCATATCATTTGCATAAGCATCTTACATTCCCGAGTAGTTGCATTTTTAGTCGCATGTTTGTGCATCATAACGCATAGCATCGCTGTCCCCAGCGGCAAGGCATAACAGGATATAGGATCAGTTCAGCAAACATCTTGGCCAATCCTCCTCCAGTGAAGTCGGCAGTATTTCTTTGAACAAAGTGAATACTCCGTGCGTGCTTGTGGAATATTTATTCCCCAACAAGTCATTCTTCAACCATGCAGTAGATAATGATAATTCACAGCAGTTGTTGCTCTTGTTTCTCCCCAAGCGGAGTTTATTTTAAGAGTTTCTTGTGATCTTTTCCCCTCCTGTTATTTCTATATCTTCTTGCATTTGCACCTTTTTTTTCCTTTGTCGGACAAATTTTAGGGTCTTCTTATATCTAATTGACTTCCACCCTAAAAATGAACGCCATGCAGCTGTTCATTCTCTTAGGTTCAAGGCAATTAGATAGGGGCATCTGTCATACCCCAAATTTTGTCCTACCTTTTTCAAAATTTTAATTTGCCCGACTTTGTTTTTAATTTACCTCGCTTGTACAACGTAGCGTATTTTTCAACAAAAATAAGCATTTTCACTTTTTAGCCCAATAAGAGCGTGCCACGTGGCAGTTATTTTTGTATATATTTATTTCATAATTTCTTTTTTATGATATGTAATATATTTTTTAATATTAATTAATTAGGTTAGATTTTAGAATTAGAATTTTAGATTTTAATTAGAATTTAAAAATTAATTAGATTAGAATAGATTTAAATTAGAATTTAATTATAAATTTAGAAAAAATAGATTTAAAAAAGATAGAATTAAAATTTTAATTTTTATTAGAAATTAGAATTAAAATTGTTAGAATATAGTTAAAAAGTTAATTAAAAATAGATTTGTTAATTAATTAAAAAATAGAAAAATTAAAAGAAAAATAAAAGAATTGAAAATGAGAGGCACGATAGAGATATTTTGAGAATTAGGGTTATAGTTTGCTATAAAGGAGAATGGTCATTGTTCATCACCATCGAAAAAAAACCTAGCCGCATTAGTGTCTTTCCCAACTTCAGAAAACTCATCTCCTTCCTTTGCAAAACCCTAGCCGCAACCTTCACCCTTCCATCTCATTTCTCACTACCGCTTCCCACCATTATCATCTTCAATACCACACTAACCCATTTTCTTCCTCACCATGATTTAAACCCCTCACCACCATCATCTTTGACTCTCAACTGCCCTTAATCCTTGCATTCAATTTCTTCCATCGATTTCCGTCTCCGCCACGATTTTACCATGTAACCACATGTCCTCCAAAACTCTCGATAGCACCATGCCCAAACTTCACTACCCAGATGAATGACCTGGAAAATTGACTCGGAGCTTCACTCAGTAATCGCCACTGACGTCGGGTTATCATTCACACATAAGAAATTCTTTCTGTCTGTTGTTAATTACTTATGCAGGTATCGAGTCAGATGCAGAGCAAGAATCGATTACGTTTTTGTTGTTCAACCACCGGTTGTGCTCGTGTTGCTGCCGTAAGGGAGGGCTTTAGTCAAGATCTAAACCGTATTTGGGCCTTGTCGCCACATTCGTGGATTCCATCTTGCAGAGAAGTTTTCCCCAATAATTTTGTATCGTCTCCAAAGAACAACAACAAAAAATTTCAGATCATCCAAACAGATAACCCGCATGCTCTTGTTGCCGTTGCTGCTTTTTAAGTTCAATTTGGATCCATTGCGTGTCGGTAATTCTCGAACTATTATGTTTTTTAGGCTAACTCTGTTTTGTTATGCAAATGGCACAGAGGTGGTTGCCGGTGCATTTATGTTCACATCCATATTTAGTTTGAGTTGATTTCAATCATGTTATGGAAACTTCACATAGAGAAGTTGTTGCTCTAATTTTGTTGCTGGTTCTAAACTCACAAATTCCATGTTTATATCCTTCCATGTTTATATCTTGTAAGTAATAAATTGTTGTGCTGTGATGTTGAGTTATGGTTCTGTTAGGACATGAAGTTAGCCGCACATGATTAAGAACGGCCGATTTGGTTTCTGTTTCTGCATGATGGTTTCTATAGCGTAGCATTTTCAATATCATCGCCGAGTTATTTGTTATATAGCGACTGATATCATATTTCATAAGTGTTTTTTTTGCTGCAACTAACCCTTGGCGGTGTGCATATGCGGGTATCACTAAGGTTATGTATACGTGACTCGTGATAGTGCTTACAACATTACGCAAAACAAATAAATTGTGGATTATGCTATGCTCTGTGAATAAAGATTATTGTGGCTGCTGCTGTTTATTTTGATTCTACTGAGGCTTCTGTTTCTATCTTGATTTGTGAATTTTGACATAGGTGATCTAAAGCATAACAGATGCCGGTTACGTCTTATTTCCAGTTATAACATAAGGGTATGCTGGATTGTTGCTATTTTGTTAAATCCATTCATAAATTGCTTGTCGATGCTCATAATAATGCATGCCTGATGATTCATTAGCAGTACACTTAAATTGACAAAGTTCATCTTCTTTTTATTTTCATTTTTTTATTCTCTCACATTCACTCTATTTAATGGTTTTATGTATTGTTATCTTTTAAAAAAAATGTAACATTTCCTGTGATTTTGTTTGAATAACAATCTATTCCTTAAGAAAAAGTTTTTGGGTGTTTATTTACACTTTATTAATGTATGACAGTACGTGGTGTAGTCAACAATGCCATTGCAAGTGTTTCTATAACGTAATCATGCGGTATCCGACGTTTACATGGGTGCATAACGTTTTGGACTTCTATATTATAGAAATCATCATTAGACTAATCCATACTCTCCTAACTTATCCACTCATAGCTTTTTATTTATTCTCATATCAATATTAGTTGTGTTTATATTAACCAATGAAATAGTTTTTTCTTATATTTAAATTAAATTAGTTAATGAAATTTTGTTTCATTAATTAATTAATTAATGTGGTTAAGTGATGGGCTTAATTAGTTATTTAAAGTAGATTTATTTAATTAATTCTCTTGTTAATACTTGATTACCATAATTTTTTATTTTTACATTCATTGTTCATTCAAATTGAGTCCACGAAAGTAGTGAACTCTTGGGGTCTAGCACTCCTTGGGTCCTTGAACAACTGCTCTCGAGGCGTATGCTCGAGTTGTGGTTGTTCCGTCTTTCGGTTTTCAAAACTGTTTTTTTTCACTCAATTTAATTGAGATTTCTAAAAGATTTTTTTTAAATCAATTTATTTAATTAGATATTTTTATAAGGAATTCCAATTATTCTTTCTTTTAAAAAATATATTTCAAAATTATTACCAAATAATATTCTAAATATTAAACTTAAACAAAACTACTTTATTAATAAAGTTAAAATATTTTTCTAAGATATTAAACTTTTTTTTCAAAACAATTAATTATGATTAGCTTTTCTCAAAACGTTTTTATAAGCAATTGATTAATTTATTTTATATATGAAAATTAAAACTATTTTTCTTAATTAAATTAAACTATTTTTCTTAATCAAATTTCAAAACAATTGAATTCTTGGATCTCGCCTTCCTTGAATTCTCGAGTGACCACTCTTAAGGTGCACACCTTAAGTTATGGTCACTTTCAAAACAATTTTAAAAAAATAAATTTCTCGATTTAGTCAAGTCATTAACCTTTGATCACCATACACAATATTTTAAAGCTTAATCCTGGGCTTCCTTACAGTGACACCTATTTGATCAATTATTTCTAGTTGGTCACTTAGAAGACTAGCCCACTTTGCTAGTGCACACATTTAAAACTCGAATTTAAACCTTGATTCCTTTCGAGCCATATTTCAAAACATCAAAGAGGAGGAGCTTGGAACTAAAGCTTGCATGCAATTTCAAGGGTCAACGGAACCACTCCGTTCAGTAACTTTCCTTACTTTCAATCTTATATTTCTAGAATACCTAGCGCGCCTAGTCCGAGTACCCTAATCCATTCAAATTATTTTCTAAATTAAATTGCGAAAGAATTGAGTTCTTGGAGTCTTGCACTCCTTGAATTCTTGAGTGACAACTATTGAGGTGTACGCCTTGGTTAGCGTGTCATTCGAACTTTCGTTCCTAAAACACATGCCCTAACTATTTGGACAAATAATGTCATTGTCCATTCAAATACAATTTCATAATTAATGGAATGAAAAAGGTATCGTTGGGATCTAGCATTCGAATGATATCCCGACTAATTGATTACGAGATTGACGTCTCGTTTATCGAGTAGTTGTCATTCTCCATTAAAATATCCAACCATTCCAGTTCTTTTCTCGCCCCCGTGCGATCGAAACCTTAAACCTATTCAAATCTATCCTCTTTCCCAAACCGAAACATCCAATACGATAAACCTGATTCCTCGCCCTTGCGCGATCCCTACAACTCAAACAAATCTTCTCAAAGAACATTGTTTAGTCCTTTCTTCCGCGCATAACAAACTAGTGCTTCAGCCTCCCCTAGTGAGTAGACAAGCCAACGTTTAACAGTTAGAATGCGACCTAAACTCTCGTTCAACTCATACACTTTTTACCAAAGAACATTGTTTAGTCCTTCTTCCGCGCATAACAAACTCGTGCTTCAGCCTCCCTTAGTGAGCAGACAAGCCAACGTTTAGCAGTTAGAATTTGACCTAAACTCCCGTTCATTCCAAACACAAACCTTTTAGCAAACCGTAGGCCGAACTACGTCTGCTCTGATTTCTCACATCCATTGAGAATACGTAGGCATACGATTGCGATGATCCTAGCGAGCACTTTTCCACTTTTCTTTATTTCCCACCTTTAGGTTCTCATATACTTTTTGCCAAGAACATTGTTTAACCCATTCTTCCGCGCATAATAAACTAGTGCTTCAGCCTCCCCTAGCGAGCAGACAAGCCAATGTTTAGCAGTTAGAATGCGACCTAAACTCTCGTTCAACTCATACATCTTTGACCAAGAATATTGTTTAGTCCTTTCTTCCGCGCATATGAACTCGTGCTTCAGCCTCCCCTAGCGAGAAGACAAGCCAACGTTTAGCAGTTAGAATGCGACCTAAACACTCGTTCGCTCCCATACCAAACCCACAAACCGTAGTTAGCCGAACTACAACTGCTCTGATTTCTCATTTATCTATGAGAATACGTAGGCACAAGATTGTGATGATCTTGGCGAGCACAATCCCCTCTTTTTCCCGTAGTCCCACGAACTACGAATGCTCTGATTTTCCACTTCTTACAAGTGAAGATACATAGGCACAAGGGCCCCAATCCTTGGCGAGCACCCTATCTTAAAACCACCCATTCCCCCTATAGAATAAACCTTAGAAGAAAACTAACAAGCTAGCTGACTTTACTCTCAAATCAAATCAAGAGGTTCCCGTTGAGTACAACGGACGTAGAGGGTGCTAATACCTTCCCTCTCCGTAACCGACTCCCGAACCTAGAATATTGGTTGCGATGACCATGTTCTTATCCCTTTTAAGGTTTTATCGATATTTTCCTATTCCATCCTTGGAATGAATAGAGTTCGGTGGCGACTCTATTTCGAACGTATTTTCCGCGTCCATCGCGAGGATCGTATTTTTCGAGGTACGACAGATGGCGACTCTGCTGGGGAATCGCATTGCCCTATGCAAGAGAGAGTCAAGCCTAACTTGACTCGATTTGAGAGTACTAACCTTTTGCTTAACTGTTTTCTTTATGTTTATTTTCTCCTGTTCTTTATTTATTGCTTTCTCTTTCTATTATATGCTCTGTAGTATATTTGCTTGTTGGATTCTGGGAAAATATCACGAGTAAAGCTCTACACTCAAGATTTGGAAAAAGAAGAGAGAAAACATAGTTTAGAATTGGTAGTCGAGTAGTGTTAGTCCCCAAGGACTCGCTCCTTGTGTGCCTAGCATGAAAGCTCCTCCAGAATAGACCTTTTCGTAGATCCTATCGTAACGCAGCTAGCCTGTTGCACGATTTGATTCATGAGGGGTCCGTGACTCTGGGAACCACTCTTAGAACCAATTTCTATATTGGTAGTCGTGTAGTGTTAGTCTCCGAGGACCCGCTCCTCGTGTGCCTGGCATGAGGATTCCGCTCAGGAGAGACCTTTTTGTATTACTGTAATAATGCAGCTAGCCTGTTGCATGATGTTGATGTGGTTGGTGTCCGTGATCCTGGGAACCTTATCCGTCAACATAGAAGCTATCCTGTGAGTGGGTATGTGGGTAAAGAATCTAGAACTTGCCTAGTATAATCTACTGGTTAGGAGCTTTGACCTGTTTATGTTATCCTGGATCTCGTTTGTGCCTGCATTGCATTTGCATATCATCGCATTTGCATTTCATTTGCATTGCATATTTTCCCAAAACCAGAAAGCTCATCCATCCTTTGTCCATAATCCGCAGTAGATTTCCCGACACCCGTATCGGACTTGAAGCAACTTTGGGAAGAATCATGAGCTCAGAAGAACAGAACCAGTTTATGTCAAGAGCAGATGTTGACTTGATGAAGAACCAGTTGGACCAACTTGTGGAAGCTATGTTAGCCTTGACAAGGAGAGAGAACAACCCTCAATGACCTATAGTCACCGAGAACGACATACCTCGGCCTGTGAGGATTCCTGTTGAAGATCAGGTTATACAAGAGCGTCACACTATTCGGGATGAACATGCCTCGTCTCATGATGCTGTTGAATACCATAGCTTTGCATTCACTAAGCCGAATTCCCAAAGGACGAGCCTGGCGGGGAATAATGAGCGACCTCGAGATGTTGAGATTATGGAAAGATGTCGTATGTTGGAAGAGAAAATTGAAACCTTGATGGGGCGTGATACTTCTGATATGAATGCTTTGAATATGTGCTTAGTACCCCGACTGGTGATATCTCCAAAGTTCAAGATGCCAAATTTTGAAAAGTACAAAGGAGATAGCTGTCCGAAGCAACATTTGGTAATGTTTTGCAGAAAGATGACCTCTTATGCTCACAACGATAAACTTATGATTCACTGTTTCCAAGACAGTTTAAGTGGGGCATCGCTAAGTTGGTACATGCAGCTAGAAAGTAGCCATATACAGTCGTGGTCGGACTTAGCCAAAGCCTTTGTGAAACAATACCAATACAATCTTGATGTGGCTCCCAACTGTAACAGCCCAAATTTCATTAAATAATTAATTGTAGTAATTAATTGATTTAGTGGGATTTTATTTAATGTTGGAATTAATTTTTATTAATTGGAATTAATAGAGAATTGAAAGGAAATTGGAAGGAAAGAAAATAAAAGAAATATATAAGTGGGGAAGAAAAGAAAAGAAAGATAGAAAACATTTGGAAAGAAAGAGGAAAGAAGAAGAAAGGAGAGAAAGAGAGGAGAAGAAGAGGAAAAGTGGAAATCATCAAGAACCAACATCAAAGCTCCGAGTAATCGAGGTAAGGGTGAGAAATGTTTCTATTTGATCATTGCATGATGTTATATATGTTGGGTTGGGGTTTTGGTGTAGTTTCCATCCTTTTTCATTTAGGGCAAAAGTTGGAATAATCGGTAGATCTAGGATTTAATCGGTTAGAAACTGAATGTAATGCCGTAGAATAGTCGGGTAACATGTATTGATGCTATTTATACTGATTTGGATGTTCAAGAGTTGGTGGATGATGGATTGATGAAGGAGAGGCAGAATAGGGTTCTGTTCTGCGCAGGTTCGCTGGCTCTCGCCAGGCGAAGCCTAGCGAATGCTGGCGAATAATTAAGTTTAAGTCCCAGTGGACTTCGCTGGCGAGTTCGCCAAGCGAAGGTGGATAGCGAAGGTTCGCCCAGCGAAGGTGCTGGCGAATGGTGGCGAATGAAGTCAGTAGCTACTGACTTGGGCTCGCTGGGAAGTCTCTCCAGGCGAAGCCTAGCGAGTGCTCGCTGAGAGAGTTCGCCAGGCGAAGGCCAGGCGAAGATTCGCTGCGAGGGTTCGCCAGGCGAACGAAGGCGAACTTGACAGCATTTCTCTTTTGCTGTGTTGCTCCTGTGGTGATAGTCTGGGGGTTTCACATAGATTGATATTCTTATGATATGAGTATAGATATGATCTATTGTGATAGTGTATGCTGTGGGTAGCCTACGGGCGTGAATCCTAGAATTATGATTCAAAGGTTAATTGCATCAAGTGTAAATACATGTGAACATAATAAGTGATTATGTGTGTATTATTTAATGAATTTGCGAATGCTCGATGTGTATACAATTATGTAATGAGTATGCATGAGAACATTTTGAATATGTGTGCATAACTTATAATTGTATGATTGGTATTGCGATGTGAATACCTTGATTGTTGTGATAATTAGAGATACATGGGAATACAATGAGGAATGTATGTGTATCATCTAATGAATTGTGAGTGCATATATGTATGCGATTGTTGTATGAATGCATGGGAACATATGTGGTATGTGTGCATTGTTGTTGAATATGATGATATGTGAAATGAATACATTGATAAATGTTTGATATATATGTTGTATGTGCAATCATGATGAAATTCTCGAAGGGGTGAATTATTCGAATGCATGGGATTAAGACGCGGGAACGGTCTTAAGTGCATTTATTGTGATTGGTTGATTGTACATGCATCGTTCAGTCAAGAGGCAATGTCTGTTAGTTTCGTGGAAACTAGTGGCTTGTCCCAAACCTAGAAGGGTGGGTTTGAAGCCTAGGGGACGGGCTTGGTTGTTATCGGTCTAGAAGGGTGGACCCGGTTTAAAGTAAAAACCGAAAAATGATAACGAGTTATCGGTCTAGAAGGGTGGACCCGGTTTAGAGTGAAAACCGAAAAAAAAAAGATAACGAGAGTCGGTACCGCATTGCATGAGTTGCATTGAGTTGTTGAGTCACATTGATATATGACATATGCATGAAGGGATGCTTATGTGTGAATGATGAGATTGTGAAAATTGTAAGTGTATGCATAATGTGGGAATGCTTTGTGAATATCCATGTTTGTCTATATATGTGTGGTAAATATATATGACTAAGAGAATGAAGTGTGGTGAGAAATGTGAATATGTGTTATATGATTACCTATATATATATATATATATATATATATATATATATATATATATATATATATATATATATATATATATATATATATATATATATATATATATATATATATATATATATATATATATATATATATATATATATATATATATATATATATATATATATATATATATATATATATATATATATATATATATATATATATATAATCTTATGCTTGATTATTATGGTTATATTTCTCACCCTTCTGCTGTTTTATAATGCTCTATGAGGCATTGCAGGTTAGGATGCTGGAGTCCTTTGTGAATTTAATCTTCATTCTTTTGAGTCGGCTGCTCTGATATGTAACACCGGGTAGTTAGACTAGTATAGTCATTCTTTTGTGATACATTGCGATGTATCAGTTGATGTGATTGTGTAATCTAACTGATATGAAGTATTAATCTGGATGACTTATGTGCAATTGAATCAATATTTTGAAAACGATTAAATGATTTGATCTTCCGCTTAATTTTGAAAATGTTACATATCTTATGGAGGAAAATGTGAAAGTGTTTTATTGGTGAAGTTGTGGCATTCTTCTTTTATACCTTATTATAAAACCTTTTTACTCTGATAAATTGTATGTGCTTAATTATTTTATATGCATTTATTTGGGGTATAGAAGGGGGTGTTACAATAGTGGTATCTAAGCAGGTTGGTCCGTCCGGCCAAGTTGTTAGAGTGTTGTTCCCTGTGTGTTATTGATATGCGTGTGATGCATTATCAATATTGGTTGTTCTTACGTAGTTCTGTTGTTGGAATTAGTAAGATGGTTGCAGGGAGGAACGACGAAGCGATTGCGGAGGCATTGACGAGATTGGCGGGGGCAATTGGGCAGAATCCTCCGGCCAATGTGAATGTGAGGAATCATGCTGATGATGGATTCCGTGCTTTGGGGGAAATTCCAAAAGAATAACCCTCCGGTCTTCAAGGGAACTCATGAACCAGACAAGGCACAAATTTGGTTGAAAGTTGTGGAAAAGATTTTTCGAGTTATGAATTGCTCGGATGCACAGAAGGTGCAGTTTGGGACTCATATGCTCGAAGAAGAAGCTGAAGATTGGTGGGGTAATACTCGCCAAAGATTTGAGGAAGATGATATTGTGATTACGTGGGATTTGTTTAGAGAAACCTTTCTGGAGAAGTATTTTCCAGAGGATGTGCGGGGGAAGAAAGAGATCGAATTTCTTGAGTTGAAGCAAGGTAATTCGACGGTTGCTGAGTATGCGGCGAGATTTGAGGAGTTGATCAAATTTTGTTCTCACTATAATACTGGTAATGCTGAGAGGTCTAAGTGCCTCAAGTTTGTGAACGGTTTGAGACCCGAGATTAGACAAGCTATTGGATATCAGGAAATCAGGCGATTTTCTGAGTTGGTTAACAAGAGCAGAATCTATGATGAAGACAGTAGGGCTCGGTCTAGCCACTACAAGAGCCTAAATGATAAGAAAGGAAAAGGTCAATTTAGAGGAAAACCTTATGTGACTCCTGCAGACAAAGGGAAGCAGAGAATGGGTTATGGCAAGAGGCCAAGTGGGGGAGTTTCTACTCCGGTGAGATGTTATAGGTGCGGTGAAGAGGGACATCGTGCTCCTGAATGCAAAAGTGTTGAGAAGACGTGTTTTAAGTGTGGCAAGCCAGGCCACAAGGCTCTAGAGTGTAGAAGCGGTGCGGGTGTTACTTGCTATAACTGTGGTGAGCGAGGGCACATCAGTACCAAGTGCGATAAGCCGAAGAAGAATCAAGGGAGCGGGAAAGTGTTCGCTCTATCTGGATCTGAGACTGCTAGCGACGATCGATTGATCCGAGGTACGTGCTTCATTAATGGTACACCTTTGATCGCTATAATTGATACCGGAGCTACGCATTCTTTTATTTCTTTGGATTGTGTTAGAAGTTTGAATCTTGAGTTGTCTGTGATTGGTGGCGGTATGGTTATTGATACTCCTGCTATGGGTTCGGTAACTACACCGTATGTTTGCTTGAATTGCCCGTTGAGTATTTTCGGTAGAGATTTTGGGATTGATTTAGTGTGTCTTCATTTAGATCAACTGGATGTCATTCTTGGAATGAATTGGTTAAAATTCAATCGTGTGTATATTAACTGTTTTGACAAAACGGTTATTTTTCCCGACTCGGATGTTGAAAGGGAATTGTTTATGACGAGGAAACAAGTGAAGGAATCGGTGCAAGATGGGGCTAAGGTATTTATGCTTATGGCAACTTTGAGGACTAGTGAAAGTGAAGAGATTGATGCTTTGCCCATTGTTAGAGATTTTCCGGAAGTATTCCCTGATGAGATAAAGGATTTACCGCCGGAGCGAGAAGTGGAGTTTCGATAGATTTGATTCCTGGAACTAGTCCGATATCGATGGCTCCTTATCGTATGTCAGCATCGGAATTGAAAGAGTTGAAGAGTCAACTTGAGGATTTGCTTGAAAAGAGGTTTATTCGTCCGAGCGTGTCACCGTGGGGTGCACCGGTGTTGTTGGTTAAGAAGAAAGAGGGTTCTATGAGGCTCTGTGTGGATTACAGACAGTTGAACAAGGTGACTATTAAGAATAAGTATCCACTTCCAAGGATTGATGATCTGATGGATCAGTTGGTTGGTGCAAGCGTGTTCAACAAGATTGATTTGAGATCTGGGTATCATCAGATTCGTGTGAAAGCTGAGGATATTCAGAAGACGGCCTTTCGGACGAGGTATGGACACTATGAGTATTCCGTGATGCCATTTGGTGTGACTAATGCACCAGGTGTATTTATGGAGTACATGAATAGGATTTTCCATCCTTATTTGGATAAGTTTGTGGTGGTGTTTATCGACGACATCTTGGTTTATTCGAAGAGCAAAGGAGAGCATGCCGAGCATCTGAAGATTGTGTTATCTGTGCTGAGAGAGAAGCAGTTGTTCGCGAAGCTTTCTAAGTGTGAATTTTGGTTGAAGGAAGTTAGGTTCCTTGGTCATGTGATTTCTAGTAGTGGTATTGCGGTCGATCCGTCGAAGGTTGAAGCGGTGTCGCAATGGGAGACTCCGAAGTCAGTTTTTGAGATCAGAAGTTTTCTTGGTTTAGCCGGTTATTATCGGAAGTTTATTGAAGGATTTGCTAAGTTATCGTTGCCGTTGACACAGTTGACTAGGAAAGGTCAAGCCTTTGTTTGGGACGCCAAGTGTGAAACGAGTTTTCAAGAACTTAAGCGAAGGTTGACGACAGCTCCTGTTTTGATTCTGCCAAATCCAGAAGAACCATTCGTTGTGTATTGTGATGCTTCTTTGATGGGTTTAGGAGGTGTGTTGATGCAGAATAATCAAGTTGTGGCTTATGCTTCGAGGCAACTCAAAGTGCATGAGAAGAATTATCCAACGCATGACTTAGAGTTGGCCGCCGTTGTGTTTGTGTTGAAACTCTGAAGGCATTATTTATTTGGCGCAAGATTTGAAGTGTTCAGTGACCACAAGAGTTTGAGATATCTTTTTGATCAAAAGGAATTGAATGCGAGACAAAGAAGATGGCTTGAACTTTTGAAGGATTTTGATTTTGGCTTGAGCTACCATCCGGGTAAAGCGAATGTAGTAGCAGATGCATTGAGTCGGAAATCATTGCATATGTCGGCATTGATGGTGAAAGAGTTGGAATTGATTGAGCAATTTCGGGATTTGAGTTTGGTATGTAAGAGAACTTCTTTTGGATTTAAGTTGGGTATGTTAAAGCTTACAAGTGGTATTTTGGATGAAATTCGAGAAGGACAGAAATCGGATTTGAGCTTAACTGATCGGTTGACTTTAATCAACCAAGGCCAAGGTGGTGATTTCTGGATTGATGAGAATGGTATTATGAAATGTCGGGATCGAATTTGTGTTCCGAACATGGTTGAGCTTAAGAAGAGCATCCTTGAGGAAGGACATCGTAGCGGATTGAGTATTCATCCAGGTGCTACCAAGATGTATCAGGATTTGAGGAAAGTATTTTGGTGGCCTAGTATGAAGAAGGAGATCGCGGAATTTGTATATTCTTGTTTGACTTGCCAGAAGTCAAAGATTGAGCATCAGAAGCCATCGGGTTTGATGAAGCCGTTGTTTATTCCTGAGTGGAAATGGGATAGTATCTCCATGGATTTTGTATCGGGTTTGCCGAGGACGCCGAGTAATTTTGAGGCTATTTGGGTTATCGTGGATAGATTGACTAAATCTGCTCACTTTATTCCTATGCGTATGGATTACCCTTTGGAGAAGTTGTCTAAGTTGTATATTGAGAGGATTGTGTGTCTGCATGGTATTCCATTAAGTATTGTTTCGGATAGAGATCCGCGGTTTACTTCGAGATTTTGGGAGAGCCTGCAGAGTGTTTTGGGTACTAAGTTGCGTTTGAGTTCAGCGTATCATCCTCAGACTGATGGTCAGACGGAGAGGACGATTCAGTCGCTTGAAGATCTTTTGAGAGCTTGTGTATTGGAAAAAGGAGGAGCTTGGGATAGCTACTTGCCTTTGATTGAGTTTACCTACAACAACAGTTTCCATTCGAGTATTGGTATGGCACCATTTGAGGCGTTGTATGGTAGGCGGTGTAGGACACCATTGTGTTGGTTCGAGTCCGGAGAGAGTTCTGTTGTTG
Source organism: Lathyrus sativus (assembly GCA_963859935.3). Taxonomy (NCBI): domain Eukaryota; kingdom Viridiplantae; phylum Streptophyta; class Magnoliopsida; order Fabales; family Fabaceae; genus Lathyrus; species Lathyrus sativus. The sequence continues at coordinate 494,178,081 of OZ012738.1, forward strand.
GACCCGAGTTAGTTCAACAGACTACTGATAAGATCAAGATGATTCAAGAGAAGATGAGAGTTGCTCAGAGTCGTCAGAAGAGTTATTATGACAAGAGGAGGAAGGCACTTGAATTTCAAGAGGGAGATCATGTGTTTCTTCGAGTCACTCCGATGACAGGTGTTGGTAGGGCACTGAAGTCGCGCAAGTTGTCGCCGCGTTTCATTGGTCCTTATCAGATTTTGCAAAGGATAGGAGAAGTGGCCTATCGTGTGGCTTTACCACCGTCGCTTGCTAATCTTCACGACGTATTCCATGTATCTCAGTTGAGGAAATACATTGCGGATCCGTCTCATGTAGTCCAATTAGATGATGTGCAGGTGAGAGATAACCTGACTGTTGAGACATCACCTATGCGGATAGAGGATCGGAAATTGAAACAGCTTCGAGGTAAAAAGATTGCTTTAGTGAAGGTCGCTTGGGGAGGACCGACTGGTGGAAATGTTACTTGGGAGCTTGAGAGTCGGATGAAAGAGTCTTATCCAGAGTTGTTTGAATCAGGTAACATTTTCGAGGACGAAAATTCCTAAAGTGGGGGAGAGTTGTAACAACCCAAATTTCATTAAATAATTAATTGTAGTAATTAATTGATTTAGTGGGATTTTATTTAATGTTAGAATTAATTTTTATTAATTGGAATTAATAGAGAATTGAAAGGAAATTGGAAGGAAAGAAAATAAAAGAAATATATAAGTGGGGAAGAAAAGAAAAGAAAGATAGAAAACATTTGGAAAGAAAGAGGAAAGAAGAAGAAAGGAGAGAAAGAGAGGAGAAGAAGAGGAAAAGTGGAAATCATCAAGAACCAACATCAAAGCTCTGAGTAATCGAGGTAAGGGTGAGAAATGTTTCTATTTGATCATTGCATGATGTTATATATGTTGGGTTGGGGTTTTGGTGTAGTTTCCATCCTTTTTCATTTAGGGCAAAAGTTGGAATAATCGGTAGATCGAGGATTTAATCGGTTAGAAACTGAATGTAATGCCGTAGAATAGTCGGGTAACATGTATTGATGCTATTTGTATTGATTTGGATGTTCAAGAGTTGGTGGATGATGGATTGATGAAGGAGAGGCAGAATAGGGTTCTGTTCTGCGCAGGTTCGCTGGCTCTCGCTAGGCGAAGCCTAGCGAATGCTGGCGAATAATTAAGTTTAAGTCCCAGTGGACTTCGCTGGCGAGTTCGCCAAGCGAAGGTGGATAGCGAAGGTTCGCCCAGCGAAGGTGCTGGCGAATGGTGGCGAATGAAGTCAGTAGCTACTGACTTGGGCTCGCTGGGAAGTCTCTCCAGGCGAAGCCTAGCGAGTGCTCGCTGAGAGAGTTCGCCAGGCGAAGGCCAGGCGAAGGTTCGCTGCGAGGGTTCGCCAGGCGAACGAAGGCGAACTTGACAGCATTTCTCTTTTGCTGTGTTGCTCCTGTGGTGATAGTCTGGGGGTTTCACATAGATTGATATTCTTATGATATGAGTATAGATATGATCTATTGTGATAGTGTGTGCTGTGGGTAGCCTACAGGCGTGAATCCTAGAATTATGATTCAAAGGTTAATTGCATCAAGTGTAAATACATGTGAACATAATAAGTGATTATGTGTGTATTATTTAATGAATTTGCGAATGCTCGATGTGTATACAATTATGTAATGAGTATGCATGAGAACATTTTGAATATGTGTGCATAACTTATAATTGTATGATTGGTATTGCGATGTGAATACCTTGATTGTTGTGATAATTAGAGATACATGGGAATACAATGAGGAATGTATGTGTATCGTCTAATGAATTGTGAGTGCATATATGTATGCGATTGTTGTATGAATGCATGGGAACATATGTGGTATGTGTGCATTGTTGTTGAATATGATGATATGTGAAATGAATACATTGATAAATGTTTGATATATATGTTGTATGTGCAATCATGATGAAATTCTCGAAGGGGTGAATTATTCGAATGCATGGGATTAAGACGCGGGAACGGTCTTAAGTGCATTTATTGTGATTGGTTGATTGTACATGCATCGTTCAGTCAAGAGGCAATGTCTGTTAGTTTCGTGGAAACTAGTGGCTTGTCCCAAACCTAGAAGGGTGGGTTTGAAGCCTAGGGGACGGGCTTGGTTGTTATCGGTCTAGAAGGGTGGACCCGGTTTAAAGTAAAAACCGAAAAATGATAACGAGTTATCGGTCTAGAAGGGTGGACCCGGTTTAGAGTGAAAACCGGGAAAAAAAAAGATAACGAGAGTCGGTACCGCATTGCATGAGTTTCATTGAGTTGTTGAGTCACATTGATATATGACATATGCATGAAGGGATGCTTATGTGTGAATGATGAGATTGTGGAAATTGTAAGTGTATGCATAATGTGGGAATGCTTTGTGAATATCCATGTTTGTCTATATATGTGTGGTAAATATATATGACTAAGAGAATGAAGTGTGGTGAGAAATGTGAATATGTGTTATATGATTACCTATATATATATATATATATATATATATATATATATATATATATATATATATATATATATATATATATATATATATATATATATATATATATATATATATATATATATATATATATATATATATATATATATATATATATATATATATATATATATATATATATATATATATATATATATATATATATATATATATATATATATAATCTTATGCTTGATTATTATGGTTATATTTCTCACCCTTCTGCTGTTTTATAATGCTCTATGAGGCATTGCAGATTAGGATGCTGGAGTCCTTTGTGAAGTTAATCTTCATTCTTTTGAGTCGGCTGCTCTGATATGTAACACCGGGTAGTTAGACTAGTATAGTCATTCTTTTGTGATACATTGCGATGTATCAGTTGATGTGATTGTGTAATCTAACTGATATGAAGTGTTAATCTGGATGACTTATGTGCAATTGAATCAATATTTTGAAAACGATTAAATGATTTGATCTTCCGCTTAATTTTGAAAATGTTACATATCTTATGGAGGAAAGTGTGAAAGTGTTTTATTGGTGAAGTTGTGGCATTCTTCTTTTATACCTTATTATAAAACCTTTTTACTCTGATAAATTGTATGTGCTTAATTGTTTTATATGCATTTATTTGGGGTATAGAAGGGGGTGTTACACCAACCGCATACAGTTGCAAGGCCTATCTCAAGAGGAAAACGAGTCTTTCCGAGGGTATGCTCAAAGATGGAGAGAGGTAGCTGCTCGCGTTCAACCACCACTCTTAGAAAGGGAATTGGTTGACATGTTCATAGAGTCTTTGCAAGAACCCTACTTGGAAAAGATGATGGTAAATGGGACATCAAACTTCTCTGACTTGGTTTCAGTAGGAGAACATATTGAGAGCCATCTCAAGATTGGAAAGGTCCAAGACACCTCGAACATCCCAGCCAGTAAAAGTGAATCAGTTGTTAGCTCCCGAGAGGAAGAAGAGGATGAAATTAATACGATCAGGGACACTCCCCAGCCTCCATCCTCGGTACCTTACCTTCTGTACCCAAGCATCTCAACTGTTAAAAGTCAGCAATCCTATGGGTCTACCTGTGGGAATCCGGTCTCTTCACATGGTCAATATCCTCCGATTAATAGAGGTCCCCATTATTAACAGCAGGTTGCACATCAACATGCTCCACAACGACGACATTACTATAATCAAAGACCAAAGAGACACTTTGATCCATTACCAATGCCATACAATCACGTGCTACCACGTTTGATTAGTAGTGGACTGATAGTGCCAAAGGGCTTGGATCCTGTGGTTACTCCATACCCACCAGGCTTTGACGCCAATGTACGATGCGGCTACCATGCTGGAGCAATGGGGCACTCAATCAAAGATTGCAAACAGTTCAAGAACAAGGTTCAAGATCTGATTGATTCCAAGCTAATCTCGTTTACGCCTCAAGGTCTTCAGGTCCACATCAATCCTTCATATGATCAGGCAGGTCCATCAGTCCATGACATGGAAGAAGCTGCAGAGAGTAGACATGAAAAAGGTTATCATACCGGTCTCGATGAGGAAGAAGGGTAACCCAACTGTGAAACAAGAAAGAAAAACCTGGTCCTTAGTGCTGGCAATTTCCATATCATTTTTACACATTTGTAGTTTCTTTTCTGTTAAAGTGCTATTTGCTTTTAGACATTGTCGTTTATTAATGGTATTGTTAATGTGATAATTATGCATACTTTGAACAAATCCATTCGTATTCACTCACATTTTCTTGTTTATCGCAAAAAATCACAAAAAAAAATTTCACCCCACTTCCTTTATCGCACTGCTATTTAGCAAAGATTTGAGGGAGGATGACGAAAACTAAATACCCATAATTGCTGATAGTATGCTTTTGGATAAAATTCCGCTAATGATGTGCAGACATTATTTCAAATCCCTCATACACTGGAGAGATAAGGAGTTAGTCCCTAGTTAACCACTTCGATCCTAGAAGTAGGAGTTTCCTTCGGATTTCTAAAACCCTTACGCTTAACCTGGGGGCAGGGTAGTGTTTAGTTAACCCGATTACGCACTCGAATCACGAGATAAAATCCAAGAGATGACGGTTGTTTGTCAATGACCAATAATTTGGCAGTCACAAGCCTTTCAAAATACAAGAAAAAATCAAAAGCCTGCTAAGTTGAATACCTCAAGAGGAGACTTAGGCAAAAATCAAGGCAATCCCGATGGACTCGAAGAGCAAAATCAGTCTATGCAAAAGTTAAGGATCAAAAGAAAAATCAAAAGTGGTCCTCAAACCCTCAACAAAAACAAAATAAGATTCAGTGGCTACCCAAACCAAAGGTCACTGACATCCATCAAAAACAAAATAAGGGTGACTGTTATTTCAAGCATACCTTGAGTCATCAAGCTTACACCGTTAAGCTCTAAGTGCGTGTATAGAATTAACTGAATGTAGGACTGAAGTTCATCACGAAGAAGGGGTGGGTTAAAATTAAATTTTGAGCCTTATATCCTTTATTTCTATAACCGTGAACCAGACCACGCTACAACCCTCTAAAGACCTAATTGAGGTGGGGTTTATTCTTAAAGCATACTACATCAAGGTTGCGTAAACTGACTCCTACATATTTGCTAATCTTCTGTGTTGATGTCGTATTCTTGCTATATCTTTAACACACCAGCTAATTTAGCATTGCGTTTGGACTAACAGTCCATTCGTCACACACTTTCACATCATTTCAAATAAATGATCTTTTTAAAACATGCATGAATGTCGCATTAAAATTACCATTTTTAAATGAACAAATTTAATTGTAAACCCGTACTTGACATAATGGAAATTTCAACAAAGTGCAATCAAAGAGGAGCTTGAACATTCAATGGTGTTGGCTTGACTCAAGAATTACCTCATAACTTTATGAATCTGGGGCAGGTCCTTCCGAGGTTCAGATAGAGGCAGACTGCTGCAAAGTCCAGACACTGGGGCAAATCATCTCAAACTATGTCATGCCGAAATCACATGCCAGGAGAAATCCTTCAAATACCCTGCAGACTGGGGCAGACTAGTTGAACATGGGAAATTTCCCTCCTTACTTTCAAGTTGGTCAAGTTGACTGTGTAATTGTTGAGGTCAACAAGCGTCAAAAGCCTTGGGGGCAGAGCAAAAGCATGACCAACAAGCATTGGTTAAGTTGCTACGCTCGGACAATCAACAAGCATTGGTTAAGTTGCTACACTCGCACATTCAGATGCTTTGGTTACTTCGCTACGCTCATAATTTCCAAGCCGTCATGGCACATTGGCTAGAAGTTAAGGTTCTCCCAGGAACAAGCAGCCAACTTCTGCAAGGATCTAACTTGGGGCACCGAGTGTCTTCTGAGCATATCATTATCAGATACCGTGTGTCGGGAAGTCAAATACTTTCGCCAAATAAAGTCCACTTCTGTGGACATCCCATAAAACCTAAAAGTCCAATCTTTTATTGGCAACTACATAAAAGCCACTCCAGTTGGCATCTCAAAGTTATCCTAAAAGTCCAGTCTTCATTGGCAACCACCAAAAGTCCAACCCCGCTTGGCATCTCCTAAAGTCCAATTTGTATTGGCAACCATTAAAAGTCCAACCCCGCTTGGCATATCTTAAAGTCCAATCCTTTATTGGTAACTACCAAAGTCCACCCTTGTTGGCACCTTCATAAAACCAATCTCCTGCTTGCATTCACATATGCATCATATAATTGACATGTATCATACGCATACATAGCACGATCATTTCCTCTTTCAACCCCCGAGTTGATATGTCTTCATTTTCTCGACCCCCGAGTTGATATTTGCCTTTTCCTCCTTCAACCCCCGCGTTGATATTTTGTTTTTTCCGACCCCCGAGTCGATATTGTTCTTTATGTTCTCAACCCCCGCATTGATATTTTGTTTTCCTCGACCCCCGAGTCGATATTGCCTTTATTTTCCTCGGCCCCCGAGTCAATTTTGCTTTTCTTATTCAACCCTCGAATTAACTTGTTGTTTTGATTTATCCTCGACCCCCGAGTCGATAGTATATTTGTTTTTCTTCAACCCCCGAGTTGACATATCGATATACCCCGTAAATCTTTTCACCCTGCTACACCTAATCCCAATAATCCCTCATGGGAAACCAGAAATAAAGCCTTACCAAATCCAGTTACCCGGTTACATTCTCATATGCATTGCATATCATTTGCATATGCATCTTACATTCCCGAGTAGTTGCATTTTTAGTCGCATGTTTGTGCATCATAACGCATAGCATCGCTGTCCCCAGCGGCAAGGCATAACAGGATCCAGGATCAGTTCAGCAAACATCTTGGCCAATCCTCCTCCAGTGAAGTCGGCAGTATTTCTTTGAACACAGTGAATACCCCGTGCGTGCTTGTGGAATATTTATTCCCCAGCAAGTCATTCTTCAATCATGCAGTTGATAATGATAATTCACAGCAGTTGTTGCTCTTGTTTCTCCCCAAGCGGAGTTTATTTTAAGAGTTTCTTGTGATCTTTCCCCTCCTGTTATTTCTATATCTTCTTGCATTTGCACCTTTTTTTTCCTTTGTCGGACAAATTTTAGGGTCTTCTTATATCTAATTGACTTCCACCCTAAAAATGAACGCCATGCAGCTATTCATTCTCTCAGGTTCAAGGCAATTAGATAGGGGCATCTGTCATACCCCAAATTTGTCCTACCTTTTTCAAAATTTTAATTTTCCCGACTTTGTTTTTAATTTACCTCGCTTGTACAGCGTAGCGTATTTTTCAACAAAAATAAGCATTTTCACTTTTTAGCCCAATAAGAGCGTGCCACGTGGCAGTTGTTTTTGTATATATTTATTTCATAATTTCTTTTTAATGATATGTAATATATTTTTTAATATTAATTAATTAGGTTAGATTTTAGAATTAGAATTTTAGATTTTAATTAGAATTTAAAAATTAATTAGATTAAAATAGATTTAAATTAGAATTTAATTATAAATTTAGAAAAAATAGATTTAAAAAAAATAGAATTAAAATTGTTAGAATATAGTTAAAAAGTTAATTAAAAATAGATTTGTTAATTAATTAAAAAACAGAAAATTAAAAGAAAAATAAAAGAATTGAAAATGAGAGGCACGATAGAGATATTTTGAGAATTAGTGTTATAGTTTGCTATAAAGGAGAATGGTCATTGTTCATCACCATCGAAAAAAAACCTAGTCGCATTAGTGTCTTTCCCAACTTCAGAAAACTCATCTCCTTCCTTTGCAAAACCCTAGCCGCAGCCTTCACCCTTCCATCTCATTTCTCACTACCGCTTCCCACCATTATCATCTTGAATACAACACTAACCCATTTTCTTCCTCACCATGATTTAAACCCCTCACCACCATCATCTTTGACTCTCAACCGCCCTTAATCCTTGCATTCAATTTCTTCCATCGATTTCCGTCTCCGCCATGATTTTACCATGTAACCACATGTCCTCCAAAACTCCCGATAGCACCATGCCCAAACTTCACTGCCCAGATGAATGACCTGGAAAATTGACTCGGAGCTTCACTCAGTAATCGCCACTGACGTCGTGTTATCATTCACACATAAGAAATTATTTCTGTCTGTTGTTAATTACTTATGCAGGTATCGAGTCAGACGCAGAGCAGGAATCATTACATTTTTGTTGTTCAACCACCGGTTGTGCTCGTGTTGCTGCCGTAAGGGAGGGCTTTAGTCAAGATCTAAACCGTATTTGGGCCTTGTCGCCACATTCGTGGATTCCATCTTGCAGAGAAGTTTTACCCAATAATTTTGTATCGTCTCCAAAGAACAACAACAAAAAATTTCAGATCATCCAAACAGATAACCCACATGCTCTTGTTGTCGTTGCTGCTTTTTGAGTTCAATTTGGATCGATTGCGTGTCGGTAATTCTCGAACTATTATGTTTTTTAGGCTAACTCTGCTTTGTTATGCAAATGGCACAGAGGTGGTTGCCGGTGCATTTATGTTCACATCCATATTTGGTTTGAGTTGATTTCAATCATGTTATGGAAACTTCACATAGAGATGTTATTGCTCTAATTTTGTTGCTGGTTCTAAACTCACAAATTCCATGTTTATATCCTGTAAGTAATAAATTGTTGTGTTGTGATGTTGAGTTATGGTTCTGTTAGGACATGAAGTTAGCCGCACATGATTGATTTGGTTTCTGTTTCTGCATGATGGTTTCTATAGCGTAGCATTTTCAATATCATCGCCGAGTTATTTGTTATATAGCGACTGATATCATATTTCATAAGTGTTGTTTTTTGCTGCAACTAACCCTTGGCAGTGTGCATATGCGGGTATCACTAAGGTTATGTATATGTGACTCGTGATAGTACTTACGACATTACGCAAAACAAATAAATTGTGGATGACGCTATGCTCTGTGAATAAAGATTATTGTGGCTGCTGCTGTTTATTTTGATTCTACTGAGGCTTCTGTTTCTATCTTGATTTGTGAATTTTGACATAGGTGATCTAAAGCATAACAGATGTCGGTTACGTCTTATTTCCAGTTATAACATAAGGGTATGCTGGATTATTGCTATTTTGTTAAATCCATTCATAAATTGCTTGTCGATGCTCATAATAATGCATACCTGATGATTCATTAGCAGTACACATAAATTGACAAAGTTAATCTTCTTTTTATTTTCATTTTTTTTATTCTCTCACATTCACTCTATTTAATGGTTTTATGTATTGTTATCTTTTAAAAAAAATGTAACATTTCCTGTGAGTTTGTTTGAATAACAATCTATTCCTTAAGAAAAAGTTTTTGGGTGTTTATTTACACTTTATTAATGTATGACAGTACGTGGTGTAGTCAACAATGCCATTGCAAGTGTTTCTATAACGTAATCATGCGGTATTCGACGTTTAGGTGGGTGCATAACGTTTTGGACTTCTATATTATAGAAATCATCATTAAACTAATCCATACTCTCCTAACTTATCCACTCATAGCTTTTTATTTATTCTCATATCAATATTAGTTGTGTTTATATTAACCAATGAAATAGTTTTTTCTTATATTTAAATTAAATTAGTTAATAAAATTTTGTTTCATTAATTAATTAATTAATGTGGTTAAGTGATGGGCTTAATTAGTTATTTAAAGTAGATTTATTTAATTAATTCTCTTGTTAATACTTGATTACCACAATTTTTTATTTTTACATTCATTATTCATTCAAATTGAGTCCACGAAAGTAGTGAACTCTTGGGGTCTAGCACTCCTTGGGTCCTTGAACAACTGCTCTCGAGGCGTATGCCCTTGAGTTGTGGTTGTTCCGTCTTTCGGTTTTCAAAACTGTTTTTTTTCCACTCTATTTAATTGAGATTTCTAAAAGATATTTTTTAAATCAATTTATTTAATTAGATATTTTTATAAGGAATTCCAATTATTCTTTCTTTTAAAAAATATATTTCAAAATTATTACCAAATAATATTTTAAATATTAAACTTAAACAAAACTACTTTATTAATAAAGTTAAAATATTTTTCTAAGATATTAAACTTTTTTTTCAAAACAATTAATTATGATTAGCTTTTCTCAAAACCTTTTTATAAGCAATTGATTAATTTATTTTATATATGAAAATTAAAACTATTTTTCTTAATTAAATTAAACTATTTTTCTTAATCAAATTTCAAAACAATTGAATTCTTGGATCTCGCCTTCCTTGAATTCTCGAGGGACCACTCTTGAGGTGCACGCCTTAAGTTGTGGTCACTTTCAAAACAATTTTTAAAAAATAAATTTCTCGATTTAGTCAAGTCATTAACCTTTGATCACCATACACAATATTTTAAAGCTTAATCATGGGCTTCCTTACAGTGACACCTATTTGATCAATTATTTCTAGTTGGTTATTTAGAAGACTAGCCCACTTTGCTAGTGCACACGTTTAAAACTCGAATTTAAACCTTGATTCCTTTCGAGCCATATTTCAAAACATCAAAGAGGAGGAGCTTGGAACTAAAGCTTACACGCAATTTCAAGGGTCAACGGAACCACTCCGTTCAGTAACTTTCCTTACTTTCAATCTTATATTTCTAGAATACCTAGTGCGCCTAGTCCGAGTACCCTAATCCATTCAAATTATTTTCTAAATTAAATTGCGAAAGAATTGAGTTCTTGGAGTCTTGCACTCCTTGAGTTCTTGAGTGACAACTATTGAGGTGTACGCCTTGGTTAGCGTGTCATTTGAACTTTCATTCCTAAAACACATGCCCTAACTATTTGGACAAATACTGTCATTGTCCGTTCAAATACAATTTCATAATTAATGGAATGAAAAAGGTATTGTTGGGATCTAACACTCCAATGATATCACGACTAATTGGTTACGAGACTGACGTCTCGTTTATCGAGTAGTCGTCATTCTCCGTTAAAATATCCAACCATTCCAACTCTTTTCTCGCCCCGTGCGATCGAAACCTTAAACCTATTCAAATCTATCCTCTTTCCCAAACCGAAACATCCAATACGATAAACCTGATTCCTCGCCCTTGCGCGATCCCTACAACTCAAACAACTCTTCTCAAAGAAAATTGTTTAGTCCTTTCTTCCGCGCATAACAAACTAGTGCTTTAGCCTCCCCTAGTGAGCAGACAAGCCAATGTTTAGCAGTTAGAATGCGACCTAAACTCTCGTTCAACTCATACACTTTTTACCAAAGAACATTGTTTAGTCCTTCTTCCGCGCATAACAAACTCGTGCTTCAGCCTCCCCTAGCGAGCAGACAAGCCAATGTTTAGCAGTTAGAATGCGACCTAAACTCTCGTTCATTCCAAACACAAACCTTTTAGCAAACTGTAGGCCGAACTACATCTGCTCTGATTTCTCACATCCGTTGAGAATACGTAGGCATAGGATTGCGATGATCCTAGCGAGCACTTTTCCACTTTTCTTTATTTCCCACCTTTAGGTTCTCATATACTTTTTTGCCAAGAACATTGTTTAACCCATTCTTCCGCGCATAATAAACTAGTGCTTCAGCCTCTCCTAGCGAGCAGACAAGCCAATGTTTAGCAGTTAGAATGCGACCTAAACCCTCGTTCAACTCATACATCTTTGACCAAGAACATTGTTTAGTCCTTTCTTCCACGCATATGAACTCGTGCTTCAGCCTCCCCTAGCGAGAAGACAAGCCAATGTTTAGCAGTTAGAATGCGACCTAAACACTCGTTCGTTCCCATACCAAACCCATAAACCGTAGTTAGCCGAACTACGGCTGCTCTGATTTCTCATTTATCAATGAGAATACGTAGGCACAAGATTGTGATGATCTTGGCGAGCACAATCCCCTCTTTTTCCCGTAGTCCCACGAACTACGACTGCTCTAATTTTCCACTTCTTACAAGTGAAGATACGTAGGCACAAGGGCCCCAATCCTTGGCGAGCACCCTATCTTAAAACCACCCATTCCCCCTATAGAAGAAACCTTAGAAGAAAACTAACAAGCTAGCTGACTTTACTCTCGAATCGAATCAAGAGGTTCCCGTTGAGTACAACGGACGTAGAGGGTGCTAATACCTTCCCTCTGCGTAACCGACTCCCGAACCTAGAATATTGGTTGGGATGACCATGTTCTTATCCCTTTTAAGGTTTTATCGATATTTTCCTATTCCATCCTTGGAATGAATAAAGTTCGGTGGCGACTCTGTTTCGAACGTATTTTACGCGTCCATCGCGAGGATCGTATTTTTCAAGGTACGACACTATGATACATGCTTCATACTCAACTTCGTTGTTGGTGCAAGGAAAAGTTAACCTGGTAGTAAATGGTATGTGTGAGCCATGAGGAGTGGTAATGATTTCCCCAATTCCACTGCCATAGGAGTTAACAACACCGTCAAAAATCATTTGCCATTGGGAGCCTATCTCCGGACCTTCATCAGGTAACGACTCATCACAATATTTCATCTTCAAGAAAATGATATCCTCATCAGGAAATTCAAACTTCATCGGCTGATAGTCATCAATCGGTTGCTCCACGAGATTTTCTGACAGCACACTCCCCTTAATGGCCTTTTGGGAGACGTATTGAATATCATATTCTATCAGAACCATCTGCCACCTAGCAATTCTACTCGACAACGCTTGCTTCTCAAACACGTACTTAATTGGATCCATCTTTGAAATCAGCATGGTTGTGTGATTCAACATGTACTGCCTTAGGCGTTTGGCGGCCCAAGCAAGTGCATAACACGTCTTTTCTAACATTGAGTATCTAAATTCACAATCTGTGAACTTCTTACTCAAATAATAGATGACATGTTCTTTTTTTCCTGTCTCGTCGTGTTGACCGAGAACACAACCCATAGAGTTATCAAGAACCATCAAGTACATTATCAATGGTCTTCCTGCCACTGGGGGCATCTGTATCGGAGGCTCCTGCAAGTATTCTTTTATTTTTTCAAATGCCCTCTGGAAATTTTCATTCCAGACAACCTCCTGATCATTCTTTAACAGCTTGAACAATGGTTCACAGGTGGCTGTGAGGTGAGATATGAACTTTGCGATGTAGTTTAATCTACCCAGAAAACCACGAACCTCTTTCTCTGTTTTCGGTGCTGGGATTTCTTATATAGCTTTTATTTTTGTAGGATCGACCTCGATTTTTTTTCACTGACTATAAACCCCAATAAATTTCCTGACCGTACACCAAAAGTGTGTGAGGATAAACCCTCATGTAATATATGGTATTGAGTTTCAATGATAACAAAATGAAACCATGGATGAATCGGTCTTATCAGATCTACATATACAAGACAAATGCAATATTTCATCTCTCATATCCTTCTTATATCCTTCTAACTTGGCATATTCAATTCAATATATGTGGAAGATCATTGGTTATGTTTAAATGTGTTAAAATCATAAACATATGCATTTTTACAGATTTGCAGGCTTTGAGTCGACCACAGGTCGGCGCATAAAGCAGTACAAACTTCCACTGGTCGGCGCATGCTGACCTATGGTCGACCACAGGGTCAGCGCATGAAGCAGTGCAATTCATCACTGGTCGGTGCACGCCAACCTATGGTCGACATATGCAATCAACACTTTTCAGATTGCCTAAAACTGCAGGCTATGCGTCGATGCATAGTCTTGCTATGGTCGATCGTTCGCGCGTTTGTGCAGTTAGTGAAGTCTTTCTACTTTGGTTGAAAAGCTGTTAAGTGTGTTGGTTGGTTGGTTACTATATATAGAAGGTTTGTTCAATTTTAACAACAAAAATTGAGATTTTGAGTCAATTGTACAAGAAACAAGAAAAGTGAAACAGGTGCTACCTGTTGCACCCCAAAATTTGCCCAACCTTTTTCTTTAGTTGGCTTGTGTTTCATTTCATTTCTTTCTAGCATTTGCATTGCATAGCATTTTTCATTGAACAGGGGATCAAAAGGTTGTGCTTATCAAAAGGAGTCTACTCAGAATGTTGTGCCTAAGCAAGGGGTGTTACTCAGGTTTGAATGGTCATCAGGTCATCTGGAAATGGTCAATAGTCTTGTGAAAGGATGGATGGATGTATGTGGGTCAGCTCCTAACTTGGAGGCCAATTGAAGAGCATCAGAGGATTGTGATATGCATAATAATGGATATAGGGTGTTGATAGAGCTCATTGAGTTCCTTGAGAGCCATTTGGAGCTTTTTCAAGCTGTTTTGTGAAGTGGAACAAGCCACAGTCAAGAATGTTGCATCTAGGGTTTTCATCTGGTAAATCCTCAGTTAACTGTGAAATTGAAGGAGGTTACAATTCAATTCCAAGTCTCTATGGTCATGGGATGTTGTGTTAAGATACATGATATATCATTTCAAGATCAATTCATCAAGAATCAAGAGTGTGAGAAGTTACTAAATTAGGGTTCTCAGGGTAAAATCCCCTGTTTAGTGCCTAACTTCAAGACCACCTATCTCAAGATACAAGTCTCATCTCAACTTTTGGCAAACATGGAACTTGTAGAGCATGTTCTTAGATTTTGTTTGAGTATTATAAGTCCTTGATTGGATTTATAGAACTCAAGTTATGATCCATACAAGTTACATGTCATCAGATGAATGTGATTTTGGTCAACAAAAGTCAACCAACTTCCAAGCCATGTTTGACCTAGAAGGAAGTTTCTCCTCAACTTTTGGCCAACATGAACGTTTTAGGGCATGGTCTTATATTTCCAAAGAGTACTATAAGTCTTTCATATGATTTGTAGAACTCAAGTTATGAGGGTTACAAGTCAGGGGTATTTTGGGAAAGTAAGATTATAGGTCATAAAATTATAGGTCCATTTCACCAACTTGCACACTTCAAATGGAAATTTTTTCAACATGAAACTTGCTCCAAATAGGGCCATTTGCATTACCAAATCATCTCTTGTCATGGTTGAAGCTTAGATTGAAGAATTGGGATTTGAATTTTTCATAAAGAAGGCTTAAAATGAGAAAATGAGAATTAATTGATTTGGAACTTTTTCAAGGCAAATTGATGCACTTTTTGAGTGCAAATGATGTTCTAAATACAATGCCAATTTTAAATTTGTAATTTGAGGTCATTTGGTTATTTATTTTCATGGTTTATTCACCATGAAGTAACAAATGAGAAATCCACCATAGGATCAAAACAAGGACCAATTGTTGGCCCTTTGATCAACTCAGGCCATGTGCAAGTGATTGCAAGCAAGTTAGAGGCATGTGCAGTTGGTAATTCACGAGTTTGGCAAGCAAAAGTGAAGGAAAAAATTGAAATTTCATTCTCACAAATTAGTCACAATTGGGCCTCCATTTGAGGCTAAGTCCAACATATAAGTATTCTAGATGAAGAGTGGATTAAGAATCAGGTCATTTCATGCCCAGAGAGCAAGAACACATTGGAAAAAAGTGGAGTGAAGGTGAAAAACGATTTTCCAGATTTAGCCATTCTCAAGCCAAATCAAGCATCCAAATAGCTCTAATGAAGTTCATGGAATGATTCTGGGTATTTTTCCTCAAGTTTCAACACCATTTCAAGGCCTAGTGGAGGCACTCCACTAGGTAATCTTGAAATCAACTTTTCTCTCAATTCATGATGCCATTTCTTGCCATTTTTGCATATTTGTAATCTATGTAGTGTGTAGATGGTTTCTGGTTGCTTTTGGTTGATGTTTTTTGAGTTTTTGAATTTGATGCCTCCAACTGTGTTGCTTCGATTTGGCTTTGTTATGAGGTTTCTAGCCTAATTAATGGTAGATTAGTATTCTATGCAAAATGTAGATGAGTTTTGATATTTAATTCGTTGATTTTGGACGTGTTTATGTGACTGTGTGTTGCGTACGGTGGCAGGAGTTGTGAGGAAAATGACCGGAGCTTTTGTCCGGCCACCACCTGGTTTTGGTTATTTAAAATGGAGAAGATGCTTATGTGGCTTCGTGTGCACCGTGGGATTTGATTACTTCTGGCTTGAACGTGTTTGATTAAGACGTACGCTACTCCATGTTTGACTCTGCACCACACAATCACTTTCAAACTTCATTAATGCGTTGGCATGATTTCAGCCCCTTGATGAGATTATCAAGTGATAATGCGCTTCACAATGAGTCCCCACCGTGCGATGCCTTTGACTAATTGCACATGATTTTTGTTTGTCCTGATTCTGTTTGGACACGCCTGGGCCTCAATTGCTATTCATCCCCCCTTCTTGGCCCAATTTCATTTTCAACTGTTTTTTCTTGCTATTTACACCGCCTGTTCATTTATTTTATTTTTATTTTCTATTTCTTTTTTATTTATTATCTGTTTGCATTTAAATCAATTTTAATTACTTCCAATTATCCAAAAAAATCACAAAAATACTTTTTAGACACTTTGAGATGTCTTTTAATTTTAGAAAATTTTTATTTTATTTTTTGATTTATTTTTCAATTAAAATTGGATTTTAATATTGGAAGTGTATTAATTGATTTAAGTTGTGACATTGTGTGATCTTTTATTTGTTTCTTCCATTTCCTTTGGGTCCAATGAATGAAAATTGATCCTCATACACTTGATAAGTTGAAAACTTTTGAGGACCATTTTGCCCCTGTTTAGTTGACTTTAGGGTTAACTTTTGGTGCTTTCCTTTTGACCCTTGATTCTCCCATTTCAAAGTGGTACATCTTGAATTTAATTTTATTTTGATGGTTCTTTGAGGGGATATTGGCCTTGTGCTTTTGGTTTCTGTTTGCCAACTTGTTTAGCTTTCTTGTACATTTTATTTGGTAATTTTTGAACCATTTTCTTAATTTTGAAGTAACTTGCAAGTCAAGTTACCTCTAAGGGAAGTTCATACATCCACCTTGACCTAATTTGATTTGGATATGACATTTTTGGATCCTTTGAACTCTCAATCCCTTTTGTTTCATGTTGCTAACATGTGAAGGATGATGTGTGTTCAATTTTAGGTCATGATATTGTTTTTTCCTTATTCATTTGTTTGTTTGCTTTTGAGCTTTTAAGTAGGGTTTCATTGTGTTAGTTTGCTTGCATTTCTTTTTGTGATGATTGGTTTTTGCTTTTGAGCTTTCCTCTTCATCTTTACCTTTTGTCCAATGACCTTGGAGTGTCATTTAAGGTAGTTTGGTCCCTCCTTAGGAGGAACTTGAAGCTTACCTAAAGTGATGAATCCATGAGGAATTTTCTTAGTGACTTTGTCACACTTGTTTGTTTGCATTTGATGCATCTCCTTCTCTTTTCTCTTTGCATCCTCATATGCATGCTTGGTTGAGATGAGCTTGTGGTGGCTACTTCCCCACACATATTTTCCTCCCACTTTCATTCTATGTGTTCTTACTTGTGCATTCCATGTATGCATTCTCTCATTTGCATGTTTCCTTTGTTCTTTCTTCTTTTTCCTTTGTCTTCCTTCCCTTAGGATTTCTAATCTCTCTTATTTAAGAGAGGTTATGATAGACGTTAGGGTTCTAACCATGCATGATAACATTAGGTAGATGTTTCCCTTTTGTGATCCCAACTTTAGGTGCACTTTGCATGACAACTTCTAGGGTTTGGTCTAGTCCCCCTTTAGTTTGTCCCTTTCTCTTCTCATCTTCAAACAACTTCAATCCACTTAATAAAGATAATGAATATTGTGCCATGAGCCTTATACTTGGGAAATGGTGATTGAGTGGCTACCTCTCAATTGCCTAGAGTGTTTAGTATACGTCCTTAGGACGATATGCGACGCATTCGATCCTAGGTTTTAGACTTTGTTACAACCTACATTATGAACACTCAAATTCAAAACACTTCTTCTCTAAAAAACACAAAACACTTCAAACTTTTTTCATCCTTCGGGATTCTAATCAGGAAAAAATTTTCATAAGTAAGAGTGTTGTTAACTTTCAGTCCTATTGCAAACGGTAACACCTAAGTCTCCAATGGTCGAGCTGCATACACCAAACTGCTAGAACTGTTTGTTAACCTTACTCGGGTAAAACTTTTGAACCAACCTGTGGTCCTTTTAGCCCGAACTACTTTTTCTCTGATCTTTCATACCAAATGAAAGTACGTAGGCATAAGACGCGATGTCTTAGTGAGCAACCTTCCCCCTTCACTCGTAGTTGGTTGAACTACGTTGACTCTGATTTTCCCATTGCACGAGGGAGTACGTAGGCACAGAGCAGAGATGCTCTGCTGAGTCACTTCTCGTTTCTTTTTCTTTTTTCCCTAAGCCTTTAGCGCATATAGTTTACACACCCTTTTAGATAGACAACAATACATCGATCCCGTCGAGTACGACGCACGTGAGGGGTGCTAATACTTTCCCCTTACATAACCGACTCCCGAATCCAGACATGGTTGCGATGACTTTGTCTTTACCTTTTTCATTAGGTTTTTCCAATCGTTTCCTTTCCCTCTCTTTGGGATAAATAACGAAAGTGACGACTCTTCTGTTTTTTCGCCGGTTCTTTTTCGTGGTTGCTACACTACCAAATCTCTTCATCTTCATCCTCAATAATTCACAACACAACAATTCTTGTTGTGGTTTGTGTCTTGTTCAAGGTGATAAGGTCCGAAGTCATTGATTGGGAATCCGGTTCGGGTGGAGTTTGTAGCAGATTTTTCTTGAATAAAACCTTTAAGGTTTTACCCTCTAAGATTCGGAGAATTTAGGGGTTTTTGGTACGAATTGTCTTTACCAACTTCAGCTGAGCGAAGGTGATTGAGAAGCGGAAGGTTTCATCAGTCTAGTAGCAGGAATCATTGAAGTGTGCAAGAGAGTTACATGTTCGATTTGTGGTGATTGAGATCAGTCGGGCCGAGGGTTTGAAGAATGGAAGGTTTTCAACAAAGGGGCTGGAATCGGAGGTCTATTTACAACGATCGAAGAACTTGATTCGACTCGAATCAAGGAACAAGGAGAGAAAGCATCATCAACATCAAGAGAACTTGTTTGTATATTTTGCTTATCTATCCTTGTATAAACACTTCAACTCTACAGGTGATATCTATTATATTGATCTAAATTTTAGATTTATAATTGAGGGCAGACGTACCCCGAAGCGAGGACGGCGGGGGAACTGCCTCAACAAATCATTGTCTCCTTTATTTTTCAGCACTTTCATTTTGGAGTTAGAATTTGAGTAATTTTAGTTTAAGCAATTCCATCAAAATTTGCATTGAATTGAGTAAGTGGTTTTTACTATTTTGAACTCTAATACAATAATAGATTGTACAAGGAATTTGGAATTACTTACTCAAGCCAAAATTCACTTGGAGTGTCTCGCACACCAAGTGTTTGATAAATTTCCTAAACCAAAATTCACTTGGATTATTTGCATAGTTTGTGGTGATTGTGGAGCATTGGAACTAGTCCTACTTATTAGTGGTAAAATCAATTGATTAGCGTGACTAGTGTGTTGAATCTAATTTTTTCTCATTATCACTTCCATAAGGCTAGACGCATATCCGGTCTTCTAATAACAGTTCATTTTAGACGGTAATTTTTCCACGACCGCTTCCGCAAAAACAAATATTTTTAAATCTAATTTTTAATTGGTAAGCACCGACTGAATTTTTAATTGGGATCTATTAAACCCCCCCCCCCTTCTAGATCCAAGCCATCGTCTAACAAATGGTATAAGGAGCACTGGTTCACTCCGTGCTTCAAGTATAACTTTGATAGAAAATGGCAAACGAACCTAAAGGGGCTTGTAATAGAGCTCTCGTTTTTAATGGAGAAAATTATAGTTTTTGGAAGGAATGTATGCGGGTGCACATAAATTCCATAGATAGAAAAGTATGGAATGTTATTATCAATGGTCCAATGGAAATAACCATGATCAATGAAAATAATGAGATTGTGCCTAAGCCCGAAGCACAATGGACAGATGATGATGAAAAGAAGTATACCTATGATTGGAAAGCCAATAGTATTTTGATCTCCTCATTAGGAGTTGATGAATATTATCGGGTTTCTCATTGTCTTACGGAAAAATCTATGTGGGACTCATTACAAGTCGCCCATGAGGGGACTAATGATGTTAAGCTAGCTAGAACAACACATTAACACAAGAGTTTGATCTCTTTTACATGGAGCAAGGGGAAACTATTGCAGACATGCCAAAGAGATTTACTCATCTCATCAATAGATTGCATTCACTAGGTAGGCCAATGTCCAATGATGTTGCTACTAACAAAATTTTGAGATGTCTTAACAGGGAATGGCAGCCGAAGGTGACCGCCATCAAGGAAGCAAACAATCTCACTATTTTGGACCTAACAACATTATTTGGAAAGCTACAAGAGCACGAACAAGTGCTCCTAAGCCTAGAACAACATGAAAAGAAAGAAAAGAAGGACAAAATAAAGATAGTTGAAAAGAAATCTATTGCTCTTAAGACTTCCTCCTCAAAGTCTAAATCTAAGGAGCAAAGTGATTATTCATCAAGTGGCGATGAAGAAGATGACAAGAGTGAGGATATGGGGCTGTTTGTAAAGCGCTACAATCGCTACATAAGAAAGAATGGCATCCAACATTCCGAGAAGAACCTTGTCAACTTCCGAAATCAATCTAGGAACTCTAAAAATGACGACACAAAAGGGAATGAAACTAGAGGATCGTGCTACAAATTTGGAAAGACCGGGCATTATAAACCAGATTGTCCTTTGAACAAAAAGGGCAAAGAAAAGGAATCTAATAAATCATATAAGAAGACTTCAAAGCCGAGAAGAGCATATATAGCTTGGGAAAGCGATAGTGACTCCTCCGAAGATGAAAGCTCAAGTGATGAAGAAGAATCTGTGAACTTGTGTCTTTCTGCTCATCAAAAGAAAAAGAAGAAACAGGTGCGTCACTCTAAATATGAAAACTCCTCTAGTATGTCTCATTTTGAATTACAAGCTGCATTTAGTACTTTGCATTATGAAGCTAAAGAAGCCTTTAAAAGGCTTGTCTCGAATAAACAACTTTTTATTCACTTAGAACAAAAGATTCACGAGTCTGAAAGAAAACTCGAGGCACTTAAGACTTCCATAGTGGAAAGTACTAAATCAGGTTGTGAGGACCTTAGAAGTAGAATAATTAACTATGGGTGTGATACGTGTTATGTTTGGCAAAATGAAGTTAGAACTCTAAAGGCCAAACTTAACAAGGCTCTTGAGCCCAAAATTACCTTTGCTATCAATAAAGCCGATTTTAGAAAAAGTATGGTGAATCCATATCAAAAATACAAATACGTTATAAGGGATCAAGATAGAAAAGGCAATTCAAAAGTTAATTTTTCTTGTCTATATTGTTGCAAGAAAGGGTATTCCATTGCTAAGTGCCAGTTTAGGAGATTTCTAGTTCCTAAAGGCGTTTACCAATGGTTGCCCAAATGCGACTATTTTGTTACTCACAATTTAGGACCTAATAAGCCATTGGGTACCTCCACTTGTTGACTATTTTTCATAGGTACAATGTGTCGAGACCACCGAGAGAAGATAGGTTCTTGATAGTGGATGCTCAAGACACATGTCAGGAGACATATCCCTCTTCATCGACTTCATAGCAAAGAAGAAAGGATATGTAACCTATGGTGACAATAATCGCGGTGCAATACTTGGTAAAGGTAGTGTAGGTAACCCTTCTTCCACTACTATTTCCGATGTGTTGCTTGTCGAGGGTCTTAAAAATAATCTACTTAGCATTAGCCAATTATGCGACAAAGGATACGATGTATCATTTTCAAAAGATTGTTGCAAAATTGTGCATAGTGATGACAAGAAGAATATGTTTAATGGCCTAAGAGTAAACAACGTCTATATGTTAGACTTGAATGAAGTATCGTTAATAAGTGACAAATGTCTCATGACAATGAGTGAAGACTCATGGTTATGGCATAGGCGTTTAGCACATGTTAACTTTGACTTGCTAAATAAAGTAGTCTTAAAAGATCTAGTCCTAGGTCTCCCCAAGATAAAGTTTACCAAGGATCACTTTTGTGATGCTTGTCAAAAGGGAAAGCAAACGAGGATCTCTTTTAAATCTAAAAATATTGTTTCAACTACGAGACCTCTCGAGCTTCTCCATATGGAATTATTTGGGCCATCTAGAATTAAAAGCCTAGGTGGAAACTATTACGGTTTTGTAATAGTGGATGATTTCTGTAGATTTTGTTGGACTATCTTTTTGGCTAGCAAGAGCGATACGTTCGCCGCCTTTGAGAGATTTGCCAAGCTTTCCCAAAATAAATTAAGCACAAACATTGTGTCAATTAGAAGTGACCATGGAGGTGAGTTTGAAAATCATTTATTTGAAGAATATTGAGGTAACCATGGAAATGATCACAACTTCTCTGCTCCACGCACTACTCAACAAAATGGGGTTGTGGAGCGCAAAAATCACATTTTAGAAGAATTGGGGAGAACCATGATCAATGAAGGTGGATTACCGAAATATTTTTGGGCTGATGCCATAAGTACGGCTTGTTATGTTTTGAATAGGGTGTTAATCCGCCCCATTCTAAACAAAACACTGTATGAGCTTTTAAAAGGGCGCAAGCCAAACGTGTCTCACCTACATGTGTTCGGTTGCAAATGTTTCGTTTTGAACAATGGAAAGGAAAACTTGGGTAAATTTGACTCTAAGGCTGATGAAGGTATCTTCCTTGGATACTCTCAGTCAAGTAAAGCCTATAGAATCTACAATAAAAGATTACTTATTGTTGAAGAATCGGTACATGTAACATTTGATGAGTCTTATCCGAGAAATGTTGGAAAAGGTAGTGTTATTCATGGTGTAGGTACATCTTCAGAAGACATACTCAAAGGTGCCGAGCCGGGAATTGATCAGCCCGACCAGGCCAAAGTTAAGGAGGATAAAGATGACCGCCATGAGGAAACCGAGGAAGGTCATCCGCCCTCAAAAGATGATCTCCCTCCAGCTTGGAAGTCTTCCAAAGACCATCCAATTGACAACATTCTCGGAGATATATCAAAGGGTGTTACAACCCGTTCTCAAATAAGTAATTTCTGTTATCACTTCGCTTTCATTTTGTAAACTGAACCTAAGAACCCAAAAGACGCCTTACTCAATGAACACTGGTTTTTGTCAATGCAAGAGGAACTAAATCAGTTCACTAGAAATGAGGTTTGGGACCTTGTCCCTCCTCCGCGAGGACATCAAGTAATTGGCACCCGATGGGTGTTTAGGAACAAGTTGGACGAAAACGGGGTAATAACCCGAAATAAGGCGCGTTTAGTCGCGCAAGGCTATAACCAAGAGGATGGCATCGATTATGAGGAGACTTATACGCCGATTTACCGACTCGAGGCTATACGCCTTTTGCTTGCCTTCGCTTGTGCGAAGAACTTTAAGCTTTTTCAAATGGATGTTAAGAGTGCATTCCTTAACGGTTTTATTAATGAAGAATTTTATGTCGCACAACCTCCGGGTTTTGAGTCACACGAATATCCCGATCATGTCTATAAACTAAAAAGAGCCTTGTATGGACTCAAACAGGCTCCTAGAGCTTGGTATGAGCGCCTTAGCAAGTTCTTACTTGATCAAGGATATTCGAGAGGCAAAGTGGACACAACTCTCTTTATTAAGTGTCAAGGAAAACACTTGATATTGGTACAAATTTATGTTGATGATATTATATTTGGGTCAACTAACATCAATCTCGTGAGAGAGTTTTCTAACCTTATACAGGGTGAATTCGAGATGAGTATGATGGGGGAGCTCACATACTTTCTCGGATTTCAAATTAAACAGCTTGAGGATGGAACATTTGTGAGTCAAACTAAGTACAGTTTGGAACTTCTCAAGATATTTGACATGGCAAACTCCAAAGCCATAGACACACATATGCCTACATGCGCAAACTTGAATAAAGATGAAAATGGTAAGGGTGTAGAGGTAAAATGGTATCGAGGTATGATCGGTTCACTTCTTTATCTTACCGCATCTAGACCAGACATTATGTTTAGTGTGTGCATGTGTGCTCGATATCAATTGGCTCCTAAGGAATCCCATTTGAAAGCTATTAAGCGCATCCTTCATTACCTTTCTGGTACTCCGAAGTATGGGCTATAGTATTCCAAAGAAAATGATTACTCATTGGTAGGCTTCTCCGACTCCGATTTTTCCGGGTGCAAATCGGATAGGAAAAGTACTAGTGGTACTTGTCACCTATTTTCAAATTCTTTGCTAAGTTGGCATAGCAAGAAACAAGTTTCAGTTGCTTTGTCAACCGCTGAAGCGGAATATGTTGCCGCCGACAGTTGTTACGTTCAAGTCTTGTGGCTTAAGCAACAATTGTTGGATTTTAACCTCAAACTTGAACATATTCCTATTTTTTGTGACAACACAAGTGCCATTAATCTTACCAAAAATCCGGTATTACATTCACGCACCAAACATTTCGAAATTCGACACCATTTTCTTAGGGATCATGTAGAGAAAGGGGATGTTATTTTTGAACATGTGGATACTAAAAATCAACTAGCAGACATCTTCACAAAGACGCTAGCCACTGAACCTTTCTTTCATATCCGACAAGAACTTGGTATTCTCGATATTTCGGATCGCGCATCATAATATTACTTGTTCATCAGTTTATTCAGTTATGATTATATTCTCGTACATCTAACAATTTAAGGTTGTTATAAGTACAATTGTATAAGTCATCAAGCTATCCTTGGTTTTGAGGTGATGTTGTTCCTCTTCTTTCTCTCTTTCTCTTTCTCTCAAATGTCTCGTGTTAAAAGTTGTATCGTATGACAAATATTATCAATATGACATTTTCTATGTATTATATCTGTTTGTTTGCTTATTGTTGTATGGCATTGTATTTATGCATCAAATATCTGCTCATATATGCATAATTTTGAAAATCTGCACTTTTTGCCTGTATGATTCGACCATAACAGGACAACGGTCGATGCATACTTATTACTTTTACATTTATCAAAATTCCAACAGTATGCGTCGACACATACAAAGGGTATGGTCGACGGCTCGCCTGAAAACTCAGATTTTTTTAAAATCGTTCAAACTTCTTGTGCTTTTAAATTGTCTTCTCATTTGATTGTGCATATATCTAGAGTCATTGAAAATTGCATCTACCTAATGCCTAATGATTCTTGTTCTCTCCTCTTCCCAATAACCCTAAACTCCATCCTTAAATAGGGAAAACATCACCATCTCAGATCACTTCAACAATCTTCCACAAACTCTTACTCTCTATAATCACCAAACCTCCAACACTCTATCGATGGCATCATCATCTCGCAGAGTTACCGGTAATAGATCAAGGGCATCATCATCTGCCTCTATTCCAATCACAGTTGTATCATTGGTTCCACCATCTCTTATCGATAGTTTCAACAAGGATATTGGTAAAAGAGGGGTCGTTAAGCAACATGCATTCTACCGACTCACAACAGAGCGTATGCATCTCACCGAAATCATATCTCTGCTAGAGTTTCAAGGAATTGTCAACTTATTAGAATGCAATTCAAAGTACAGTGAAGATTTGGTACATGTATTCTACACATGCATCCATGACAAGTTCCAGGGTCTGGTATTTCACTCTCAAATTGGCTCAACAAAAGTAACTTTAAATTCTGCTGTATGGGGCAAATATTTTAAGTTGGTACTTGATGCTGGTGAAAATCCGCCTTCTGAGGTAACTGATTCTTGCACTATAGTTGGGTATGAGTTCAAGAGCGCTTTAAATTCAATGTTGAAGCGACCATATCCAGCATATCTCATTGAAAGCGATGCGTTCCCAAGAACCGTCACTGCTGGAAGACAGGTGATCGCATTCTCCAATGGATTATGGCGTGTATTCTGCGGCCCAAGAAAGGAGGTTTCTCCAGAGTCGAACAAGATAAAGTACACCTTATGTATCTTTTGAAGAATAAAATCAAAATCAACTGACCCTACTACATCGCGAGTAGGATGTTTGCGTTAAGAGATTCCGGAAGAGGGACAACTCTAGCTTATGGGTCCTTTATTCAAGAAGTTCTAAATGCTGCTGAAGTTGTTTTTCCAACTTTCCCATGCATATCTCTTACTTCTGACAGAATTTGGGACGAAAACCCTTTCAATGATGGGTTACTTTTGGTGTGAAGAACGCAGAAGTTACAGATTTGTTCGCAAGGCAACCACTCCTGAGACTGTTGAAGAATCTGATGAGAGTGAAGAAAGTAAATAAGGGGAAGAAGAGGAAGATGGAGAAGACAAAGAAGAACAACCTCATGAGGAGCATGCAAGTCATCACCAAATGGATACAAATGAGTACACAAATAACGATTGGGCTCAATACAACACTCCAACTGAAGAAGAAGAAACGAATAATCAAGGTTGGGGCGAGTGGCAATACACTGGATGGTCCACCTTAAGAGAGTATTATCATCCATATCAAGGAAGTTCGGAAGCACCTCCATCTCCACCACAACAAAAATACCTCTGAAATTCTCAGCATGATGCAGACTATGCAGTTAGATCAGCAAAATTTTATGCGAGCTCAGGATGATAGGTTCAGTCAAATACAAAGAGAGTTCCACACTCAAAATGAAAGGCTTAACAACTTTTCCACAAGGAAGGATGCTAGGTTTGAGGCACTCATTGCATCTAATGAAGTCCAAGAAACGACCATCACTCACAATATACGATATTTGAATAGTGTTGTGGAGGCGTTCACCGACATGGCCGATCCATATTGCAATCCTCATTTCGATGATAGGGGACAAGGACGAGGCCGAGGGCATTAGGATCATGCGTGCATTCCTATGTTATTTTTTGTGTTCTTATGTTTTCTATTTTGTTGTGTGCACAATGCTTGGTTTTCGCTTCTTATGTATTTTATGAGCTTTTTATTGTACTTTCTCTATTTATCCATTGAGTTACTTTTTCATTATCCATATTTTGTGTGAATATTGGTTAATGTTAGTTATTACCTGCTGAGTTTTTTTTGTTGAATTGAACATATTCTTCTTAACCTTTCTCTTTCTCTTTTTGATGTTGTCAAAGGGGGAGAAAAGAGTGTATCAAAGCCAAGAAGATCACACCATCTGTTCACAAGTATTTTTGTATAGGATTGCAAAAGAAAGGGGGAGTTTATAATACTATAGTATAAATATTACAAGTAGTTCTCATTGGCTTCGCATAGGTTGTCATCATCAAAAAGGGGGAGTATGTGAGGACAAACCCTTATGTAATATATGGTATTGAGTTTCGATGATGACAAAACGCAACCATGGATGAATCGGTCTTATCGGCTCTACATATACAAGACAATTGTAATATTTCATCTCTCATATGCTTCTTATATCCTTCTAACTTGGCATATTCGATTCAATATATGTGGAAGATCATTGGTTATGTTTAAATGTGTTAGAATCATAAATATATGCATTTTTACAGATTTGCAGGCTTTGAGTCGACCACAGGTCGGCGCATAAAGCAGTACAAACTCCCACTGGTCGGTGCACGCTGACCTATGGTTGACCACAAGGTCAACGCATGAAGCAGTGCAATTCCTCACTGGTTGGCGCATGCCGACCTATGGTCGACGCATGCAGTCAACACTTTTCAGATTGCCTAAAACTGCAGGCTATGCGTCGACTCATAGTCCTGCTATGGTCGACCGTTCGCGCGTTTGTGCAGTTAGTGAAGTCTTTCTACTTTGGTTGAAAAGTTGGTAAGTGTGGTGGTTGATTGGTTACTATATATAGAAGGTTTGTTCATTTTTAATAACAACAATTGAGATTTTGAGTCAATTATGCAAGAAACAAGAAAAGTGAAACAGGTGCTACCAAATCTCTTCATCTTCATCCTCAACAATTCACAACACAACAATTACACACAACAATTCTTGTTGTGGTTTGTGTCTCATTCAAGGTGATAAGGTCCGAAGCCGTTTATTGGGAATCTGGTTCAGGTGGAGTTTGTAGCAGGTTTTTCTTGAATAAAACCTTTAAGGCTTTACCCTCCAAGATTCGGAGAATTTGGGGGTTTTTGGTACGGATCGTCTTTACCAACTTCAGCTGAGCGAAGGTGATTGAGAAGCGAAAGGTTTCATCAGTCTAGTAGCGGGAATCAGTGAAGTGAGCAAGAGAGTTCCGAGTTCGATTTGTTGTTATTGAGATCAGTCGGGCCGAGGGTTTGAAGAACGGAAGGTTGTTCAAAAAAGGGGCTAGAATCGGAGGTCTACTCACAATGATCAAAGAACTTGATTCGACTCGAATCAAGGAACAAGGAGAGAAAAGCATCATCAACATCAAGAGAACTTGTTTATATATTTTGCTTATCTATCCTTGTATAAACACTTCAACTCTACAGGTGATATCTATTATATTTATCTCAATTCTAGATTTAGAATTGAGGGCGGGCGTACCCCAAAACGAGGACGGTGGGGGAACTGCCTCAACAAATATTTGTCTCCTTTATTTTTTAGCACTTTCATTTTGGAGTTAGAATTTGAGTAATTTTAGTTTAAGCAATTCCATCAAAATTTGCATTGAATTGAGTAAGTGGTTTTTACTGTTTTGAACTCTAGTACAATAATAGATTGTACAAGGAATTTGGAATTACTTACTCAAGCCAAAATTCACTTGGAGTGTCTCGCACACTAAGTGTTTGATAAATTGCCTAAACCAAAATTCACTTGGATTATTTGCATAGTTTGTGGTGATTGTGGAGCAGTGGAACTAGTCCTACTTATTAGTGGTAAAATCAATTGATTAGTGTGACTAGTGTGTTGAATCTAATTTTTGCTCATTATCACTTCCATAAGGCTAGACGCATATCCGGTCTTCTAATAACAGTTCGTTTTAGACGGTAATTTTTCCAAGGCCGCTTCCACAAAAACAAATATTTTTAAATCCAATTTTTAATTGGTAAGCGCCGACTGAATTTTTAATTGGGATCTATTCAACCCCCCTTCTAGATCCAAGCCATCGTCTAACAAAGTGCATTTGTTCAGATTCAACCTCAATCTGAATTTCCTTAACCTCTCTAATAGCTTCAAAAGATTCACCAAATGCTCTTCCTCCATTTGTGACTTTGCGATCATGTCATCAACATAGACCTCAATCTCATGATGAATCATAGTATGAAACAAAGTCACCATCGCCCGCTAATAGGTTTCCTCTGCATTCTTCAATCCAAAAGGCATGACCTTATAGCAAAAAGTCCCCTACGGCATGATAAAGGTTGTTTTCTCCATGTCTTCCGGGGCCATCTTGATCTAGTTATACCCGGAGAAACAATCCATGAAGGAAAACACTGAATATTGGGCCGTATTATCAACTAACACATCAATGTGGGGGAGCGGGAAATTGTCTTTCAGGCTCGCTCTGTTTAGATCATGGTAATCTACACACATCCTTACCTTACCATCTTTCTTAGGTACAGGTACAATGTTAGGCACCCATGGAGGGTAATTCGTCACGGTAAGAAATCCGTCGTCCAACCGCTTCTGGACCTCCTCTTTAATCTTAACTGCCATATCTGGTATGGTTCTCCTCAGCTTCTGTTTTACAGGTGGACACTCTTCTCAAAGGGGTAAACGATGAACCACAATATCCGTATCCAGCCCGGGCATATCCTCGTATGACCAAGCGAAGACGTCTCTATACTCTCGGAGCATCTCAACAAGTCTTCTCTTGATGTCATCTTCTAAAGCAGCCCCTATCCTGACCTCTTTTCTGTCTTCTTCTGTACCCAGGTTGCCGACTTCAATCTCCTCTCGATGAGGCAGAATCACCTTCTCCTCTTGTCTCAACAGCCTGGAGAGCTCTTCAGGCAGGTCTTCATCTTCTTCAATCTCTTCTTCAGCTTGAAAGATTGGATTATCAAAGTCATACCGAGTCATAGATGAGTCTAAATCGGTGGCATCTGCAATGTGAAACCTGCATGATGATGATTTGATGCTTAAAATGATATGCAAACAAGCACAAACCACATTGCCATTTTATTGTTAAAATAAAACAAGAAAAACAAGGATCACAATATTTGAATGCAAAAAAAGCATTTTGATTAATGATACAAGCAATTGTTCAAACATAAACAGGATAAGGCCCTACAAAGAAAACCACTACGTTTCGGGCAGAACGCAAGGCTACACATAATCAGAAAACAAGATAATTACTCTTCACAGGTCACTTGGACAACTTCTTCAATAGTCCAGTTGCTCAGACTTTGTCCGGGAACACATGGACGGACCCATGTATCCAAATCACTATCCTCTTCATCCTCAGACACAACATTGATTCGGTCGAAGATAACCCCATCACTTGTAAACTGAACTGGTCCTCTGTAACATGGAGCGTTCTATGAGGAAGAAGACGACGAGTTGTACCCCAATCTGAACTTATCTTGCTTATTGGGGATACTCAACACCTGCCCCCATCCTTGAGATGAACCTGACTCCACCACCGTACACACTTCCTTGAAAGAAGACATAGAAACCTCAGGAATTCTGTCTACAACTAGCGCCTTTTCTCTGACCTGAAAAGTTTCAAATACTTGGCATAGGGTCTCATGAATTTCTCCATCAACCTCAACATACTTGAATGAGGATAAATGGCTGATCATTATATCCTCCTCACCATAGACGGTGACAATATTACCCTCAACCATGTACTTTAACTTTTGATGTAAGGTCGACGTCACTGCCCCTACAGAGTGGATCCAAGGTCGACCTAACAAACAACTGTATGCAGGTTGGATATCCATTATATAAAAGACAGCGTCGAAAATCTCTGGGCCAACTTGTATAGGAAGAGTAACTTCACCAAAAACCAACCTCATCATTCCATCAAACGCTCGTACAACCAAGTCACTAGGAGTACACATCACGCCTTGGGTGTCAAGCTTCATCAAAGCCTTTTTGGGCAACACATTGAGTGAACACCCAGTGTCCACCAGAACATGTGATAATACGACTCCTCTGCACTCAATGGAAATGTGCAAAGCGTGATTGTGATTTCTTCCTTTAGGCGTCAGGTCCAAATCTGTAAATCCCAATCCATTTTCAGCATTTACATGGGCCACAACTCCCTCGAGCTGGTTCACTGAAATCTCTTGTGGCACATATGTTGTGTTCTGAATCCTCAAAAGGGCATTCCAGTATGCCTCAGAGCACAGTAATAGAGATAGAATTGAAATCTTGGATATTGTAGGTGATCAACAATTTTGTAATCGCTCTTTCTAATCAGACGTATGAACTCCTCAGCGTCTTTCAACAGAGCATCCTTCTTACCTTGTTGAGAACTTTCCTCTACAGCAACCTTTCCCTTCCCTTTATCTGGCTTCTCAACATTAGCTTCCGGAGGTGAAAACACTCTCCCACTCCTTGTCATTCCACTGGTTCCAATCAAATTATCAACAAATGAACTATCTGACAACGTCCCCCTCAATTCTTGTTTTTGGCCATTACAAAAGACCTCAGCCCCATAGTTCCACGAGATTGCTTTAGTGCTTTCATAAGGCACCGGCCCTGCCTTAGTGATTATAACAGCTTTTGGCCTTGGCGGCGCATATATGTTAATCGTTCTAAAAGGGATTGAGATTGTAGCAATCTCATCCCGCTATTGACCAATCACCTTCTCTTCCTTCTCTTCACCAATCCTGTCAAATTGTAACACGCCTTCATTCATTAACCGCTGAACATGATTCTTCAAGTCCTCACATCCCTCGGGATGAGCCAAACAACCTTCACAATCTTCCCCACAACCTGGAAAAACTCCAACTTTTAACAACCTACTCTTGACAAAACTTAAAGGAGTTCTCAACTCTTCAACGCCAGTCACTAAATTAAGATTCTCTTCTTCAACAATAGCATTGACACCAGCCACTTTGTGGTTGGGCATAGGGTTTTGAACAACATTAGGCGCGTCATTTGTAAAATTGATGAATTTGCTATCAATAAGGTCTTGCAACTTATGTTTGAAAGCCTTACAGTTGTATATATGATGACCAGGGGAGCCTGAATGAAAACCACATATGGCGTTTGCGTCATACCCCGGGGGTGGCGTGCCAGTCAAAGGTGCCAATGTCCTTTTTTGAATCAATTGAAGCTGCAACACATTTGCGAATATGGCATAGGAGGAGCCTCAAAATTTCTATTCATTGTTCTCCTACAGTCTTGAAACTGTCGTGGTGCGTAATTCTGTTGTTGTTGTTGTGGACGTTGTTGTTGTTATTGTTGAGGTTGTACGGCTGGAATAGTAATACTCATAACCTATGGTTTTTGCTGATGGTATTGTTGTTGTTGTTGATTTCTATTTCTGTTCCTGTTCCTGAAGCTGGACACCGCATTGGTCTCACCTTCCCTTCTCTTGTTACCAAAGTTCTTTCTTCCTCCCCCAGATGAGGATCCCTCTCCCACTTGGATTTTTCCCAATTTAATACCATTCTCGACTCGTTCACCAGTGATAATTAAATCTGAAAAGCTACCAGACATATTCCCTATCAGCTTTTCATAGTACACCCCAGACAATGTAGCTACAAACATATCAATGAGTTCTCTCTCCACCATTGGAGGTTGAACCCTTGCAGCCAACTCACGCCACCTCTGTGCGTACTCTTTAAATCCCTCGTTACTCCTTTGCGACATATTCTGCAATTGTACACGGTTGGGCGCCAAATCACTATTGTATTGATAGTGCTGGACGAAGGCCTCCCCAAGGTCTCTCTAGCTTCTAATATTGGTTGGCTTCAAGCCCATGTACCACTCCAAAGATGGTCCAGACAGACTGTCTTGGAAGAAGTGCATTAACAACTTGTCATCATCAGAATATGCAGCATCTTCCTGTAGTAAGATTGGAGGTGTACTCTAGGATAAGTCGTCCCTTTGTACTTGTCAAAGTCGGGCACTTTGAAGTTTGGCGGAATTTTCAGGCCTGGGATTAGCCCCAACTTAGACATATTAAGACCAAGAGAATTTTGATTCTCCAAATTCCTCATTTTCTCGTCTATCATTTTGAACCTCTTGTCTGCATCAGACTGCAAGCTCGTATCTAGGTCCCTCATCGAGAAAATATCATCCTATTCGTCCTCCTTCCACTGAGGACCAGCATTTCCATGTACAACGCCCGATGCGCCTGGAATATGACCTCCGGGTGGATTACCTCCGCCCGAAGGAATAACAACTGTTGGGATAGCATTGGCATGAGGAGCATCATTGTCAGCTGGAGGAGGAACAACAACAGTATCACCATGGAGAACCCCACTTCCATATACTCTAGCAATCAAAGGTTGCACAAGCATCCTCAATTGTTCCTGACCATTAGCAACCCCTTGCATCAGGTCCATGAATTGCGCTATGCAGTCTCGGAACTTTTGTAACTCAAGTTGGATCTGATCCATTACCTTCTGCTGATTTCCCCTAGTTGAATAACGGTGAATTTCCTGGTCTTCAATCCTGAAACACTGCTGAGAGAAAAATCATAGAGAGAATAAGGTAAACGTAACTGGAACACCTGCAATGCAATATGAAAAAAAATGCAAAATGCAGACATGTAAATATAGTCCAGGGAAATTTTCCCCTTTATTCTAGTTCCACGGAAACAATAGGAGAATGGAAAGCAGACAGATGAAGCCACAAAATCTCTCTCATAAATAAAATGAGAAATAGAGTCGACATACAACATATCACCAAGGAAATACATTAGAGTCAACACGACCTCATCCAATAATCCTGGTGATGGTCGAAGTACAAGATAACAAGCAAGTACAAAAAGAGAAACTGCATCAAGTACGACAGCGAGTCTGGAACTCTTCCAACAACTCCTTCATATCAAGATGATCAGGCCGGGCAATTAATCCCTGAATAAGAAACTCTCTCCTACTGATGGTAACCTGCAAGCTTTGAGTGTAGTCTTCCCAAGCGCCCTCTCCAAATGCATCCTCCAATCTGGGCTCCTTCAACTCTGCTCTCAACTTGTACTCTCCTAACGTTGCAAGAGCTTCTCGTAGCTTACGGTCGCTTTCATACTGATGCGAGGATTCACTTGTATCTTTCTCATCTTTGACTCGAAGTTGAGTCTTCAACCTAACAATCTGTTGACGAAGCCCATCTTCTCTTTCTTTGTTGTTAGTCAAGATGGCATTGCACTGAGCGTTGAATTTTGATATCTCTAGGTGTGCTTTCTCTAGCTCCTTCTTCTTATCCTTGAGAATATCACTGGCGCTTTTCAAGTCTCAACCTACTCGCTCTCGGGCGCGAATCTCTTCAGTCAGTTCTCTACCCATCTTATTCAGAGTCTCTGTTTGCTTCTTGGACAAGTAAGCAACTTCATTCTTTTCACTTCTAAGTTGAATAATCTCCTTCTCCAACCCTTCACTCACTTTGCGTAGTTTTTCTTTTTCAGCCCACAGTTGATTGTACTTCTGGATGTCAACTGTCGTCGGTTCTTCAACTACCAAAGGATACAATGGCTCCTTGGTCGGGAAAGGTAGAAACAACCTTTCAACTCTCTCTTAGACCCATTCAACATATGACCCATAAGCTCTACAATCGCTTCTACCCAAAGAAGCTTTTCCTTTACGGTGAATTCTTCCCCATGATTTTTCCAATCTGGCTAAGCTCTCACTACCAACCAAACCGGTGAAATACAGAGATTCCTGTACTTCCTCCTTCCTCGGGGGTGCCTTCAAAGCATAGCCAAATTTTCGGACGGCGAGAGCATGGTTATAATTAATTCCACCTTTCCTCCCAATCAAAGGAACATTGGGGAAGTTCCCACAACTGTAGATAATCTCCATACCCAGTAGGTCTCTGTTAAACCATACAATATTCTCTGATGTTAAGCCCATAAGCCTCTCTGACCAATCAATAGCATCTGAGATGTCAACAAATGAACCAGACTTAGGAAGGTGATCCAAAAACCATCTGTACAGGAGAGGCATACAACAGGAGACATTTTCCCCCCTCCTGTTCTCATTCTTGTAGTGGATATAATGATAAACATCTCCTAAGAGTGTTGGCACAGGAATCTTGGAGACAAAGATATGGAAGGCGTCCAAGTCAACAAAATCTGGGATATTAGGAAACAATATTATACCATAGACGCAGAGGGCCAAGATTGCACTGAAGACAATCCAACATCCCTCATTTGCAAAATGATGAGCTTTGCTCACCATGAATGGTAATGGGAAGCCATGTACTCCACTCCTCCAAACTATCTTTTCATCCAACTCAGAAACATCCAAATGGAGAGAATTTGCAAGCTTTGTCAAGTTGGGCTCTGCTTCAGAATAGTAGAAAGGCATCTGTTCTAAGACTGGAACTCCTAGAAGCATGGAAAATTCTTCCAAAGTAGGCATCAATACATATCCTGGGAAGGTGAAACATCTCTGCTGAGGACCATAAAAATGAGGCAGTGTATGAAGACCTCCTAACTCAAACCTTGAAGCTTTGCAGACATAACTCAGAATTTTCCCATAGTCTTTCTTGAAATCCTCCATCACACTATGATCAACTGCAGAAATCAAACTAAGCAAGGACCTTATATCTAGTGTTGGAAACTTGAAAACAACTGTTCTCTTCAAACTCGGCTCCATATTGATGGTGAATTAAATTACTAGAATCATGAGGAAAATATGCACCCGAAACACGAATACATGCCAATGTTAATATGCAAATGCAATAGGGGATCAAGATTGTTGTGCTGCTGACTGAGGTGAACCAGAGCTTCACTTCGGTGGGAAAAAAACACATCACTGATATAAGAAACCCACTGTACCAAGGATCAAAAGTTCACATTGACGAGAAAACCGGGTAGGTTGAAGGTCAAGGTTTCCTGCATAACTCTCCCCCTCATAGGTATGGACATATCTCTGATAAGGTTCGACATCCTATGCGGTCGTCAGCATCACAGACTTTTGAGAAACGATGATACGTTCATCATTTCTGGTTTGGCATTATGATCAAACGAAGCGGCCTCACTTAGCTGACTCCCAAGTGATCGGTCTCCAGAGTCGACAATCCTCATATCCAACATCCTCTCAACTGTCTGAAACAGACTGGAAAGGTAGTCATCAAAGAGAATCTCGTATGAACGCGAATTTCATGAGCACTAGTGCACGCCGAACGTACAGGTCCATCACTACTTTCCAATCTAATACTATATGTATACTCAAGCCTGGGTTTTGGCTTATCACTCAATGGAACAGTCCCACCTAACAGCATATCAATATGATAATAATGTGTAGAAAATAAGATGCAAATCCAAAACTGTACAAATGCAACATGTATACACACATATACACACCCACAGACAAAAACAGACAAGCGCTAGGATTGACACGCATAGGGGATGGGAAATTCCCCAGCAAAGTCCCCAGCTATCGCTACTGCAAAAAAAAGGGTCTATAAAGACAGAAGAGTCGCCACCATTCATTATTTATCCCCAAGAGAGGGAAAGGAAATGATCAGAGAAAACCTGCAAAAAAGGGAAAAGACAGGTCATCGCAACCAAATCTTGGGTTCGGGAGTAGGTTACGCAAGGGGAAGGTATGAGCACCCCTCACGTTCGTTGTACTCAATGGGATCCACACTTCTCGTCTATCTAAAAGGGTGTTAATCTATCAAAAGGCTGGCTCATAAGGACAAAAGAAAAGAAAAGAGACTTGATATAGCATCACCGCTCTATGCCTACGTATTCCTTCGTGCTCTGGGAAAGTCAGAATCAACGTAGTTCGGAAAACTACGGGTGAAAGGGGGGAAGGTTGCTCGCCAAGACATCGCCGTCTTGTGCCTACGTATCCTCATCTGGTATGAGAAATCAGAGTAAACGTAGTTCAGGCTGACACGGCCACTGGCTGGTTAAGTGTTTTAACTGAGTAGGGTTAAACCTTCGTTCTAACAGTTAGGGACGATGCCTGTTTGCGATAGAACCAACACTTAACACACTCTTTCTGAAAATGATTTCAAACAATCCCGGAGGACTGTCGCTACTGCGAAAATCAGCGCCAGCTATGACAGAAGAGTCACCACCGTGTGTTATTTATCCCAAAAGAGGGAAAGAAAACGCTCAGAGAAAACCTAACGCAAAGAGGGAAAGGAATGGTCATTGCAACCAAATCCTGGATTCGGGAGTCGGTTACGCAAGGGGAAGGTATTAGCACCCCTCACGTCCGTCGTACTCGACGGGATCCACGCTTGTTTTCTATCTAAGGGTGTGTTTATCTATCTACTCTAAAGGTCAGGTCTAAAAAGAAAAGAAAATGACTCGGAAAAGTATCGCACTTTATGCCTACGCATTCCCGTCTGGAACGAGAAATCAGAGTCAACTTAGTTCGCCTAACTACGGGTTAAGGGGGAAGGTTGCTCGCCGAGATATCGCATCTCGTGCCTACGTACTTTCATACGGCATGAAAGATCAGAGCAAACGTAGTTCGGGCTACGGAAGACACAAGTTTGTCTGACAGTTTTTTATCTCCTTATGAAAGGGGTTTCCAGATTAAGGGTCCAAGAGGACAAAAACAGAGTTTGAATGTTTGTTTGAGTCTTTTACGAAAGAACTGTTTTTTTAGAATGTTCGTAATCTCCGTAGCACTAGAGACTATGACCCAGGAGCGAACGCTTCGTATGTCACCCAAAGGGTACCACACTAAACGTCCAGATTACTGGAGAGAGACCCTTCACCAACCTTTTCCTAGATAGCTTAAGTCTCGTAACGTACGACTTCAATTAACCTTATTACTGTATTTTTGAATTGTTTTGAGATGGGAAGAGAAAGACACTCTAAAACTATGGTTGAAAGGGAATCTACCTACTGTTATCATGCATGGTTTAGAAACCTAATGTTTGTCATAATTCCCTCTTGCACAGAGGAAATCAGAGATCCTAGGGGAAACATCAAAAGAAAGCAAGCAGTAAACAGTAAACAGTAAAATGCATGCTATGCAACAGTACAAGCGAGGCAAGGGAGTCCGACTCAACCTCAAACCTAAAGGTAAGCAACACAAGCAAACAGACAAAACAGCAAAAGAAAAGAAGAGGAAGCAACCCAAGCAGCAGCAACAATCTTCTACAAACAGAACAACACCTCTTGTTAGCAAAGTGAATTGACAGCAAAGAATATTCATCTTCAAGCTATCTCCTATCTTCAAGCTTCTTCAATTCTTCATCTTCAAACTCTAGCAAGATCCACAAGAAGAGAAATCATCATTGAGATCAAGTTACAATGCTAGGAAACCTGACGAAAACCAAAGGAATTCATCAGGAACCAACATGAAAGAAAGTGCATCCTCAAAAGTTCTACTCATTAAGGCATGCCATTCATCCCTCCAAAGGAGAGATGGAGCTTCCTTAAGAGGACTTTGCATCATGGGATGAGGATAGAAGCAAACAATGCATTCTATTTTTGAGGAAAAGAAAAGAACTAGTTCTAATGGCTCTTCCTAAAACCCTAATCCTATAAGCTTCTAAAAAGTTCCTAAAAGAGAAAGAAAACTCCAAATTAAGCTCCACAATCTAATCCACAACAGCTACAAGATGTCCAGAACCTCCTCCAAAAAGGAAATTAAGCCCTTCAAGCTCCAAAGCCACCAACAAGATCAAACAAGACAAGGCACCAAAGAAGGAACACCAAAAGCAACACCTACTTGCAAGTTCTATCTAAAATAGAAAACTAAGTTGTAAAAATCTAAGAATTTTCCTAAGGGAACATGCATGTTCTAAAATTCTAGGGTTCAAATATCAAAGCCTAAATCAACTTCTAGGTCCACTAAATAAATCCTAAATTTAATTGTGTCAAGATAAACCATAAGTTGGGAAGGCTCTAAACATCTCACCTAAAACAGAACCTACAATTGTTGAAAAAATCTAATAAAAATCCTAAGGGAGCATGCATATCTAACCTACAACATACTCAAAAATCACAGCCAGATCCAGTACCAAATGATCACACCAAAATCAACAAAACAGATGAACAATTATGCAAAATTAAAGAAATAACATAAAAGAGAAAAATGCAAATTAAATTAAAAAATGCATGAAAATGCAATTTATTGATCCCAGAAAATCACAAATTTAATCAGGAGCATGGAGATATTTTTAAAATATTTTTTAGATCAAAAATGGATTTATTGTGATTTTTGGAACCAATAAGCATTAAAAATAAATCCAAAAATGATTAAAAGAAAATAAAATGCTGAATAAAACCACGCGCGTTGGATGGATTGACCAAGTAATCTGATCCAAAGGCATTGAGCACGTCCACGTGAGCACCCCAGTCACACGCTGACTGGGATTAATGAAACGTTGTGTTTCATTCCTTGGAGGCAAATCCTAAGTTTAAACATGAGCCACACGATGTGCTGAATAAGTCCAACTTCCACAAGATCTGATGGCCATGACTTCATCTCCTTCCTTGGAACTCAGGTGAGGGGGAACAGTCCCCGGTGGCTCTCACGGTGGAAACCACCACCCTCTCCAGTGAGTAAGAATTACAGGCAACCAAATCAAACAAACCTTGTATCAATCTTGCTCAAATTTTCACGTAGATTACAAATATGAACTCCAAACATCATGAATCCTTATGGATCTCTCAAATCGAATCCAAATCCAAAATATGTCAAAACTTTTATCATCACCAAATGCCAAACTATTGGTATAGAATTCATCCTCATGCTTCACTGATCAACCTAAACTATCTCAATTATGCTAACTCTCCAAGAATCAAGAGACTGGATCCAAAACAGAAATGTCATCACATGATCTATCATCACCAATTGCTTCCAAATCAATTCTAAAACGACCTAGGTTTCATCCAGATCCTAACCACATGTTCATTGCTAACTACATCATGCTAGATCAAGAGGAATTTTGAAGTTTACTAACCTGGTATAGATCCACTAACAGAAGTAGCTAGAGCTTGCTTCTTGCTTCAAAACTCTCCAGACACGATCAGTGATGCAAGAGGAAGAGTCTTCAACCTTCAATTTGCTCTGAACTAGCTTGGAAATGAAAACCCGATTCTCACTTGCTCCTTGGAAATTTCACTTGCAATCTCAGCTTTCTTCACGAAATGAGCTCCAACCTCAGTCTGAAATCCCTGCAATGCTTATTTAGAATGATTCTATGGGCTTTTGAAACTTGATCCAAGCCCAATTCAATAGTTCACAAATTTTGATTTTTCTCTCTAAATGCCATGTGACAGTCGTGAATTCCATGCTACAACTTGCACTAGAAGCTTATATTTAGTTGCAAATTTCCTTTTGAATGCATTCAGATCAAAAGGAACACTTGAAATGCCTTGGTGAATGTTTTGGATATGTAACTTGCACATGAAGCAACATCATTGTAACTTGTGAAAATTGGTCTAAACTCAAAAATCTGATAATTCCATTGTTCTTAAAATTCAATCTCTACTCAAATCAAGTACTCACTTGACATGTTTTGGTCCCTTAGCCAATTATTTGAATTTTTCAACTTTTAATCCTTTTAAAAACCTTATTTTTTAAGCCATTTCAAACCAAATCTTGCTATGAGCCAAACCAATGCACCATGAGCTCTTGGTTAGCCTAAAAACCACATTTTGAGCAAGTTCCATGTTGAACAAATCTTCATTTGAAGTGTTCAAGTTGGAGATTTTGACCTATGATCCAAAATGACCTATAATCTCACTTTCCCAAAATACCCCTAACTTGTAAACCTCATAACTTGAGTTATACAAATCATATGGAAGACTTCTAATACAATTTAGAAATATAAGATCATGAGGAACAACTTTCATGTTGGCCAAAAGTTCAGGTGAAACATCCTTCTAGGTCAAAAATAGCTTGGAAGTCAGATGATTTTCACAAACAAATTTCAGAGGCATCTGAGGACTTGTAACTTGTCTGGACCACAACTTGAGTTCTATAAATCCCCTTGATGACTTGTAGTACTCAAATTAAAGGTATTGATATGCTATACAAGTTTCATGTTGGCCAAAGATCCATTTGAAACTTGCATCTTGACTTATGTGGTCTTGAAGTTAGGCACTAAACATGGGATTTTACACTGAAACCCTAATTCAGCAACTTCCCACACTCTTGACTCTTCTTGACTTGATCTTGGCACAACACCACAAATGTCTCATCATATCATTTCATGAACTCCATGACCTAAAAGTAGGCTTTGATACTCTTCAATTGCACAGTTGACATAGGATTGACCCAGATGAAACCCTAATTGCTTCCACCTCAACAGTGGCTCTTGCATTTGACACAATGACTTGATTGAGCTCTCCCATGTCCCTCTAGGAATTATATGAGCTCCATACACATCCTCTTTTCATATTCAACACTTCACATCCCTCTGATGGTCTTCAATTGATCCTCAAGTTAGGAGAAAATCCACATACAAACATCTAAACCCTTAGGCACTCAAACCACCTCCTGATGACTTTGATAACTTCTCAATCTTGAATAAGACCTCTTGCTAGGCTTCTCTTGATAAGAATCACACTTGATCCCATTCTATATGAATGATATCATGATATGCAAATGATATAACTATGCAAATGTTAATGCAAATGAAACATAAACCAGGTAAGAAAAGGTTGAGCAAATTTTGGGGTGCAACAAGGACAAAAAGGTTTGATGTTTTGTTTTATGTTTTTAACAAGAATTGAATTGAGTTAAGTTTGTAACTCATGTTGTATTAAATACTATGACTTGAGAGCGAATGTGTCGCATATCGCCCAAAGGGCATACACTAAACACTCTAGACAATATAAGAGGAGGCCCCCAACCATCATTCCTCAAGTACTTAAGGCTCGTAGCATACAAAATTTATTATCCTTTATTAGATGTCTTAAGATATTATGAGATGAGAAGAGAA
Source organism: Lathyrus sativus (assembly GCA_963859935.3). NCBI lineage: Eukaryota > Viridiplantae > Streptophyta > Magnoliopsida > Fabales > Fabaceae > Lathyrus > Lathyrus sativus. The sequence continues at coordinate 494,219,935 of OZ012738.1, forward strand.
AACACAAACTCTAAGGGGAAACTAGATCAACCCTAATGTTATCATGCAAAATGCTCTTAAAGTTGGGATTGAAAGGGGAAATCTATCCTAATGTTATCATGCAAAGGATTGAATACTTAATGTCTCTCCTACTCCCATCTTAAATAGAGGGACTAGGAATCCTAAGTGATCATGGCAAAAGACCAATTAAACATTGAATAATTCAATCACTGATGAAGTAGAGAAAGGGATAAGATTAACTTAAACAAATCAAAGCAAATGCAAACATGGAATGCAAAGATGCAATAAGTGTCGCTACTGCAAAAATCGGCGCTGGCTGACAGAAGAGTCGCCACCGTGCGTTATTTATCCCAACGGAGGGAAAGGAAACGCTCGAAGTAAACCTCGCAAAAAACGGGAAAAGGTATGGTCATCGCAACCAAAACCTGGGTTCGGGAGTCGGTTACGCAAGGGGAAGGTATTAGAACCCCTCACGTCCATCGTACTCGATGGGATCCACGCTTGCTTGGGTTGTACGGATTACACTTTTATATAAACTAAAGGATGAGGTCTGAAAAGAAAAGAAAACATGACTCGGCAAAGCATCGCAATTTATGCCTACGTATCCCCGTCTGGAACGAGAAATCAGAGTTAACGTAGTTCGCCTAACTACGGGTGAAGGTGGGTGAAGGTTGCTCGCTAGGATATCGCATCCTATGCCTACGTACTTCCACACAGCATGGAAGATCAGAGCAAACGTAGTTCGGGCTACGCACGACACAAGCTGTTCAAGTGTCTTTTAAGAAAAATCTCACCTTAAACAAGGGTTTTCTTATTGCAAAAAGGTTGATGTTTGTTCAAATCTTTTGACAGAAGAAATGAATTAATCTCTGTCATAACCTTTATTAATGTTTTTCTGTTGTTTTGAAGGAAGAAGAGATGACACTCTACAAACCCTAGGGTTGAAAAAGGGAATAAAATCTACCCTAATGTTATCATGCATGGGTTGAGACCTAATGTCTATCATGCTCCTCTCTTGCGCAGAGAGAAACAGAGATCCTAAGGGAATAGACGGAAACAGAAACAACATATATATATACAATAAAGCAGTAAAAATGCATGGATGCAACATTACAAGCGAGGCAAGGGAGTCCCACTCAACCTCGAACCTAGAAAACAATAGGCAAAAGTGAACAAACTTCACTTTCAACCCAACAAGTTAAACAGCAAACAATACAATCCGGGAAATTCAATCAATACATAAAAAATAAAAACAGCAAAAACTAAACAGCAAAGCAGTCTTCATCAGCATCAGCAACTATCTTCAGGCTTCAAGCAGACATCAGACTTTATCTTCAATCTCCCGACGGCTTTTCTTCAAGTCCTAATCTCCAAGCTGAGGAATCAATCACAAGAGTAAACTGGGTGTTAAGCAATTAGTTGACCACCAAGGGTGGCAAACAGACTGCTATCAACACAAAGAATATTTCTCTCAAGAGTTCTATCCCTTAGACATTAGCACCAAGCCTTCCAAAGGAAGGGGGTGAGTGTCTTAGAGAGACTCTGTATCACAGAGAAGAATGGAGGCAATCAAGACCTTCCATGTTTGAGAATTAAGTTGGCTACTCTAGGGCTCTGCCTAACTCCTAGATCCTACAGACTTCCACAGCTACCAGCAAGAGATACTCATCATCAACTCTGGAAGTTGGTCTTCAGTCTCTGATCTTCAACTGGGCTTCACCATCACAGGTCTTCAGCTCTCCCCAAATCCCAAACAAACCCAATACCCCACACAGACAAAAAGATAAACCCTAAAGAGGGCACACCACACAATTAATCACATATAAGCAATATAATAGTAGCAGTAGGGGAACCCTAATATTTTCTAAGGAATCTATCCTATACCCATAACCCCTATAGTCCCATACCCCAAAAATCAAATAAAAAATCTCCTAAAAGAATTAATCTATTTCACCTATGTACATTTAAAACCCTAATTTTGATCACACTAATCACACTTAACCAAATCACCTAAAAATTAATCCTAAAATTGTGAATTAAATTTCATGTACAAATTGAAGTTGTATACTAATCACTCCAAAAAGAATGAACCCTAAATCTAAGGGGACCTATGAGAACTAAAATCAACAAATTTGAGTACTAAACTAAACTTAATAAAATGCTATTTACAAGAAAAATGCATGAAAATATTAAAACACAATCAAATGTCAATTTTATTATTTGGTATTTTTCTAGACAGAATTATGGACCTATAGCAAAAAGAACCAATTAAAACTATCAATTCTCCAATTTTATATGATTTTTTAAAGATGTCAAAAATATTAAAGGAAATTAAAATCACAAAATAGAAATAAAAGGGGAGGGGGTGCTACCAGCAACTCGCTCAGTTGTAATATCCATTGGGCCATGAAACCAGGGGTGCAGATAACAATAATGCTAGGCCCAGCGTGCTCAGAAAAATGAATAAAAAAAAATAAAAGAGAAAATGATAAAACCTCGGTGCAAAAAGCAGTAAAATCATGTACAATTCAATGGGCTTATCAATTGGGGGGTGGGGATAGGAATCTGAGATCCAGCCCAGACGCGCGTTTAGTGAAACGCTGCGTTTCACTTTGGTCAATTCCCTCCGTTTTCAATTTGAATCTCAGCCATACGATCAGATGAAAAGGTCCATTATTTGGCACGATCGGACGGACACGCTTCATCGTCCCCAAATCAAAACCCTAAACTCAGAAATTCATGTCCATGCAGGAATCTTCATGCTCTTCGTTCTCTCTCCATAGTCCATGAAACCAAGACTTGTAAAGACCAAACTCACTCCATTTCTTCCCCTCTACACGATCATGCTTTTAGTTTGGACTGAAACTAACCCCATAATAAAACCCGACAGGTGGAACCTCATAGAATACTAACTGCACTCATCAATGGAGCCTCACAATTCTCCAATTTAACTGTCCTATCTTGTTCACCATGCTACACTGATCTCATCAAGCCAATACACGATGATTAACACTCACTAACCTAACCAAACTTGATCACCAAAGTTTCAACATCCTGTTATGAAACCCTATAGAATCCTCTCTAATCTTCAGGAATCAATCCCCTATGGTCTCTAAGCATTTTGATCCTAACCATTCCATCTAACACCACCTAGATAAAGAGATGTAGATTGAGATGCATACCTTGAAATTTGATGGAACAGTTGTGGAATCGTGCACTTCAAGGCCTGGCAAGCTTCACTAATGATCCTTGGGAGGTGTTGATCCTACTGTATGCAAAGGAAAAGGATGAAGAAACTTGTAATGGTGACTGCAACTCTGGTGTAGGTTCTTGAATCTTCAATGCCAACTCTTCAAGATGCCATTAATGGACCTCTAAGCATTCTTCTTCTCACTCACTATGATCCAGAGATTGAATATGAAGAAGAAACTTGGACAGAAATGGAGTGTTATCAATGAACCCTCACTTTCTTACAATGGAAGCAATCTCTTAATTATCTCTATTCTCCCCCTCAATGCACCAACCTCTCGCACAAATGACTTCATTTCATTATATAGATGATGATTAACAGATTGAGAAGTTTCTAGATTGATCCTAGAGGATTCTAGAAAGTTGTGGAAAATTCATGAACTTCTCACTTAAGGACATGTTGAATATCTCTTATCTCATGCATACAACCTCCCAAACTTGTGTTAAAATCTCCTTTCATGAGATATTGGGAGTGTATGTGTGAAAAACCAATCCTTTCCTTGCCTTGTGTTGAGTTTTACCAAGTTGCCTTATGATGCAAGAAACAATTTTACAAAGCAAGTCCCATTTTTAAGCCCTAACTCAAAAAAGTGGATGAACCAATGTCTTTAAAATGATGTTGGGAATCAATTTGGTATATTGGATGACCCATATTGGATTTGTAGATCTCTCAAACCAATTTTTTATTTCAACTTTTTCAACTTATATGCCTTTTTTAGGTCATTTTCCACCAACTTTGGTCAAGTCTCATTCTATGCATTTCCAAACTTCCATGACTTCTTTTCTTGACTTAAAATGACATTTTGAGCAACTTTTATGTTGTGAAGTTTTTCATTTGAAGCTCCCTTGTATGAGTTTTAGGCATATGCTAAGAATGACCTATAATCCTCAGATGACCAAAATACCCTTTGCTTTCCAAGACCATAAGTAGAGTTCCACAAATCATATGAAGGAATACCATACCTTTCTAGAAAGCTAAGACAATGAGGAACAACTCTCATATTGTCCAGAAATCCATTTGAAAACTTCTTGAAGGTCAAAAGTTGCTTGGAAGACAGACAACTTTCACAGACAAATTCCAATGCCCTCAGATGACTTGTAACTTGCAAGAGCCATAACTTGAGTTCTACAAATTATCTTGATGACTTCCACCACTCAAATTAAATCTATGAAGATACTCTACAAGTCTCATGTAGACCAAGAATTCATATGAAGCTTGCACTTTGAGCTACACTGCTTTGAAGTTTGACCTAAATCAAGGGATTTTACACTGAAACCCTAATTTAGTAACTCCAACTCTCCTTGACTCCTCTTGATTTTTCTTTAGCACAACATCATATCCATATCCATATAACAAATAATTAATCCCACATTCTTCAAATGATTCTTGATGCCCTTCAAAACACTTCTTTGACCTAGTGTTGACCTGATGTTGACCCAGTGTTGACTGACTTCAACTGAGGCTCTTGCAATCATTCCAATGACTTGGTTCTTCTTCAAAATGATTCTCTAGACTCTTCATAACATCCATACACACCTCATGCTCTTGGCTCATAGCTCACACAAACTCAAGATAGGAGAGAATTCACTGATCAACCTGTTAACTCCTCAAAGCTCAAATTCTTCCCTGATGACCTGAGTAGACTTGAATATGAATGAAACCCTTGGATATACCTCTTGAGATAATAATAGCACTTGATTCCCTGATAAAGGTAGCTTGCCTATGCTATGCAATGAAGATGAATGCCCTACACACAATGACAATGCAAATGACTATGCAATTGAAACATAAGCCTAGGTTAAAAAGGTTGGGCAAATTTTGGGGTGCAACAGCTGCCCCTATTCAAGCGACTTGGACCCGACTGGATGAAGAGCGCGCAGCCTTCAGACATTCGAGGTACGAGACGGTTGAATACGAAAGAACCCGGAAATTTGCCAACCGCAAAAATAAATTGCGAAAACGACTACTACTGGAGAAAACCCTGGGAACTGGCTTCTGTCGTCACGGCAACAACTAGCCATTCATCTGTCAAATAATCTGATGTTGTCCGCAGACCACTCCATTCCGAAGAAATGAGCATACACCACACAACGAGAAATTGTTGATATCACTTATCAACCTCTGTTGATCTCACTTATCAACCTCTGTTGATCTCACTTATCAACCAAGCACACGCTAATCAGCGGGAGCATATTGACTTCACTCGTCATGTTGACTTCACTGATCAACCTTTCGTATTCTGAAGAAACGAGCAAACGCTTAACCAAGCGGGGCAATGTCCAAAGACATGAACAACAGACTCTGCGGGGAAATGAGAAACTTAACTAAGCAACTCTGAGGGGACAATTCTGACGACGGCCGTCAAACACCTGCTGGGGAAATGGGGGACTTAACCAAGCACCCTTGACGAGAATAACCTTGTTGAAACATACGAGGAAAACAACTCCAGTAGCAAGCTCCCTGTTGGGGACTATGAGGGACTTAACCAAGCAACCCATTGAAGTAACACCCTGCTTGGAGAACATAACTCTGTTGGAGAATTGCAGGTAACCACCCGAAAATCTGTATTACCACCTTCTAATACTGACTCCACATCATCCTGAGAAAGACTCAGCTGGGGGAATACAATTAACTTAACCAAGCGACTTGTCGAAGAATACCCTGCCGGGGACTACGAGGAACCTAACCAGGTATCTCGTTGAAGACCACCCTGCTGGGGATTATGTCTCTACTGGGGTAACCGTGGGTAACCACCCAAGATCCGTCTCCACCACGCTCTGAGAAGGACTCGGCTGGGGAGAAAGAGAAATGCTTGACCAAGCAACTCTGCTAGGGGAATATACCATGACGAACACGATCATTGCGCGCCTGGCACAACCCTCTGTAACAAGATGAACACGATCACTGCGTATTCTACACCATAACCCTCTTGATAGGAGAAAACACGATCACTGCGCGTTTTGATGTTACAAACAGAATCACATAATGGAACAAACACGACGAACACGATCACTGCGTGCTGCGTTACAATCACATCGACCATAAATCCTACCGGATGAGATAAACACGATCACTGCGTGCCAGGCGGAATAAACCTGCATAGAAGAGGCGAACACCTTCACCGCGTGTTTCAACCAACAATACGATGAACACGATCACTGCGTGTGCTGCGATAGGACGAATACGATCACTGCGCATCTCGACCAACAAACCCCCCGAAATGATGTCAACACGATCACTGCGTGTGCCACCAAACCAACCCATGTAATAGGACGAATACGATTACTGCGTATGCCGACCAATAAAACCAACTGATATGATAGCCACGATCACTGCGTGTCCTACATCACAAGTCCACATGGTACCATCAACACGATCACTACGTGCCGTACGAATACGATCACTGCGTATCTTGAACACGATCACTGCGTGTTTGAGCACGATTACTGCGTGTTTGAACACGATCACTGCGCGTTCTGAGCCACAATCCTCTTGACTGGAGAAGACACGATCACTGCGTGCTGTGTGTCTCAACTAACCCACATAACTGGACGAATACGATCACTGCATATTCTAACCGTACATAGGGTAAACGCAGTCTCTGCGCGCTTCATGTCACGGTCCTCTTGACTGGAGGAAACACGATCACTGCGTGCTGTGACACAACCTCAAACATGGGACAAATATGATCACTGCGCACTTCGGCCACAAACAACCAGATGAACACGTTCACTGCGCGTCTCACCCTATAATCAAATTGTAACGGACGAATATGATCACTGCGTACACAGACCAACAAAATCTGGATGAACACGATCACTGCGCGTCAATCTTTAACCACTGTAACGGACGAATACGATCCCTGCGCATATCGACCAACTACCGGACGAACACGATCACTGGGTGCCTTGCTCAATAAAACCCCCGAAACGATACCAACACGATCACTGCGTGCCTTACAAAACAATCTTCTTAGATCGGGACGAATACGATCACTTCCATTCGACCACAGATATGCATACCAAGATCATCACGATCACCGCGTGCTCTACAACATGAACCCCATAGATGGTACAACTATGATCACTGCGTACTGGGACCACAAATCAACACACCAAGATCAACACGGTCACTGCGTGCCTTACAGCATGAACCCCCAAAATGATACGAAATAGCATCCTCCTGAATCACGATTTCTCTTATCGGCAGGGAGCCACATATCTGAAACTGAAGAGGTAACCACCTGGCTTATGTTTCAAAAATGCATGTTTGATAATGATGTAATGCTTCCACACTGCATGGAAATGCTACATACTCGAGTAGAATGCAAATGCTCATGATGCATGTGTATGCAAAGAGTTGCTTCAGCAAAATAAATGCCGAAGACACACTGGATCCGCTGTGGATGACCGGAATACTACCGATACGCTTCCAACAAAATAAATGTTGGAAAGATGAACTAACTCCGCTGGGGATAACCATCCTGCTAGGAAAGTAGCTCACGAACTCAAAGACTTTGAACACTGCTGAGATTGATCCTCCTGACGAGGAAGAGTGACTTGCTGGGGAAAGAGAGGACAATCCTGCTCGGGAAAGTTCCTTTCAGCAGCTCCAACCAACTGACCACACTCTGTGGGGAACCCCTCCTGCTATCACCGAGCTGGGGAAATCACCCTGCTATCACTGAGCTGGGGACATCTTCCTGCTATCACTGAGCTGGGGACTGAACTATATATTCTGATTTGCACTGTACAAGAGCTCTCGGGGGAGTTAATCACATCCATCTCGACCTTCACTGGGGAGAACTATGCTCTGCTTGACAAGCTATTTCTGAACTGAAAATACATTGGAATTTCAACTCTCCTGGGGAGATAACATTCAGTTTTGCCTGGGGCGACTTCACTGGGGAAGACACAACGTTCATCCTCTGGAAGGGATGCCAGCCTGCCATGGACTCTGGCGGGGAACTTTGCGAGCTTCTGAATACCTGCAAAAGTCAACAAGCAAACACAAGGCAATCTATGCAAAAAGAAACATCTTGGTAATCACCCACGACAACCATTCAGGTAAATTTTGGTTTTAACAGTCATCGGCCGAGGCCTGCCGGTTTACACGCATGTAAGTTTATCAAAAACATCGACGCTTTTTACAAACAAAACTGTAAAAAAAATTAAAACCAAAGTCACACACTTCACTGAATAAACACTTTATTGATAAAGGCCTGAGAATAGGCAAGATTTGTACATCAGATGCAACTCCTGAAAAGAGGTAGTTACGTACAAACAAAATGCAGAAGTATACAAATATACAGAATAAAATTTGTACACATGTCGGCAACGTGTTACAGACGAACACCATGAACCGATCCTCCTATGACTCGTCAGACTCTGACGCTTTCCCGATTCCTGTCTTCGGAAGAAACTGCTTTGGATAATAGACCCCAGATGCTCCCAAACCGCTAAACAATCAAACTTGGACCGCAGTCATTTGCTTCTTAAATCCCTAACTTTTGCGTGAATCGCCCTTTGCGGGTTTTCGATTCACCGGGATACCCTTTTTTGCCGAAGCCGCCCAGTGTAGGTTTTCGACTTCGCGGGTGTACATTTTTTCAATTATATCCCTAACTTTTGCCCGAACCTTTTTATTCTGTTTTTTGGTTCGCCAGGATGCCCCATTTTTGCCTGGACTCTCTTTTTACTGTCCAGCGGGTCAATTTTTAAGCAAAGTATTTTTTAACTGCGTCCGAGTTCACAGGGGACGAAAAGTCTTCACCATCCATATTGGATAACAATAAGGCTCCTCCGGAGAAGACTTTTCTCACGACGTATGGACCTTCGTAATTGGGAGTCCATTTGCCCCGGTGATCCGATTGCGGTGGGAGAATCTTCTTCAGCACAAGATCACCCGTCTGAAAGCTTCGAGGTCGAATCTTCTTGTCGAATGCTTTCTTCATCCGGCTCTGATACAGCCCACCATGTGCAATGGATGCCAGTCTCTTCTCATCTATCAAACTCAGCTGATTCAATCTACTTCTCACCCATTCTGCCTCTTCCAGCTTAACATCAAGCAAAACCCTCAAAGATGGTATTTCAACCTCCAATGGCAGGACAGCCTCCATGCCATATACCAGTGAGAACGGTGTTGCCCCGGTTGATGTACGCACTGTAGTACGATAACCGTGCAAAGCGAATGGCAACATTTCATACCAATCCTTATACGTCACCACCATCTTTTGAACAATTTTCTTTATGTTCTTGTTGGCCGCTTCAACAGCGCCATTCATCTTGGGTCTGTAGGGAGATGAATTATGATGCTCGATCTTGAAATCCCGACACAGGTCTTTCATCATCTTGTTGTTCAAATTCGAACCATTATCAGTAATGATTCGCTCAGGAATACCGTATCTGCAGATTATATCCTTCTTGATAAATCTGGCCACTACCTGCTTCGTCACATTGGCGTAAGATGCTGCTTCCACCCACTTGGTGAAGTAATCGATCGCAACCAGAATAAAGCGATGCCCATTAGAAGCAGTAGGCTCAATCTTGCCGATCATATCAATTCCCCACATGGAGAAAGGCCACGGAGAAGCCATAACATTCATTGGACTGGGCGGCATATGGATCTTATCAGCATAGATCTGGCACTTGTGACACCGCTTGGCAAATTTGAAACAGTCAGTTTCCATCGTCAACCAATAATACCCCGCTCGCAACAACTTTCGAGTCATAGCATGCCCATTTGCATGTGTACCAAAAGTTCCTTCATGGATCTCTTCCATGAGCAAGTTGGCTTCCTTCTCGTCCACACACCGGAGAAGTACCGAATCGTGGTTCCTTCTATACAAAACACCGTCGGGATTCAGATAGAAGTTGCCTGCTAATCTCCTTAGAGTCTTCTGATCACGACTGGATGCCCCAGACAGATATTCCTTATTCTTCAGGAAATTCTGTATGTCGAAATACCACGGTTTACCGTCAGACGCTTCATCAATCGCAAACACAAAGGCCGGCCTATCAAGGCGAGAGATGATAATGCTGGGAGCCTCATTCCAGCGGTTGACTTTATACATCGAGGATAACGTTGCAAGGGCGTCTGCCATTTGATTCTCCGCCCGAGGTACATGATGGAACTCCACCCTATCAAAGAAAGGTAGCAACCTTCTCGCATAATTCATGTACGGTATCAGATTAGGTTGACGCGTCTCCCACTCTCCCTTGATCTGATTCACCACCAATGCTGAATCCCCATATACGTCTAGATTCTTAATCCTCATATCGATAGCCTCCTCCAACCCCATAATACAAGCTTCATACTCGGCTTCGTTATTCGTCACTGAAAAAGTCAGTCTGGCAGTGAACGGGATGTGCGACCCGTGGGGAGTGGTAATGATTGCCCCAATCCCGCTACCGTACGAGTTGACAGCTCCATCAAAAATCAATTGCCACTGGGAACTCCGCTCAGGTCCTTCACCAGGCAACGACTCATCACAATCTTTAGCTTTCAAGTACATTATGTCCTCATCGGGAAACTCAAACTTCATAGGCTGATAATCCTCAATTGGCTGTTCGGCGAGATATTCAGACAGAACACTTCCCTTAATGGCCTTCTGGGAAACATACTGGATATCGTATTCTGTCAATACCATCTGCCATCTAGCAATCCTTCCAGAGAGTGCTTGTTTTTCAAACACATATTTGATCGGGTCCATCCTTGATATCAGCATGGTTGTATGATTCAGCATGTACTGTCTTAGACGTTTGGCAGCCCATGCCAATGCACAACATTTCTTTTCGAGCATAGAGTATCGAGATTCACAGTCTGTGAACTTCTTACTCAAGTAGTAAATTGCATGCTCTTTCAGCCCTGTCTCGTCATGTTGACCGAGAACACAACCCATACTGTTCTCAAGAACCGTCACATACATAATCAGTGGTCGTCCCGCTACTGGGGGTATCAACACCGGAGGCTCCTGCAAGTATTCTTTTATCTTTTCAAATGCCCTTTGGCAATTATCGTTCCAGACCACCGCTTGATCTTTCTTTAGCAGCTTGAATAATGGTTCACACGTGGTCGTTAGGTGAGAGATGAACCTAGCAATGTAATTCAACCTCCCTAAGAATCCACGGACTTCTTTTTCTGTCCTCGGTGCTGGCATTTCTTGTATTGCTTTTATTTTTGCAGGATCGACCTCGATTCCTTTCTTGCTCACAATGAACCCCAGTAGCTTCCCGGATCTCACTCCGAAGGTACATTTATTTGGATTCAGCCTCAGCCTGAATTTCCTCAGCCTTTTGAACAGCTTCAACAAATTAACCAGATGTTCTTCCTCTGTTTGAGACTTGGCTATCATGTCATCGACATACACCTCGATCTCTCTGTGCATCATGTCGTGAAAAAGCGTTGTCATTGCCCGTTGGTACGTTGCCCCAGCATTTTTCAAACCAAAGGGCATCACCTTATAACAGAAGGTTCCCCACGGGGTGATAAAGGTCGTTTTTTCCATATCCTCCGGAGCCATTTTGAACTGGTTGTACCCTGAAAAGCCATCCATGAAGGAAAACACTGAAAACTGAGTCGTGTTGTCAACTAACACATCAATATGCGGCAGCGGGAAGTCATCCTTCGGGCTCGCTTTGTTTAGATCCCTATAATCAACACACATCCGAACTTTGCCATCTTTCTTTGGCACAGGCACGATATTAGCGACCCAAGTGGGATAAGTGGTAACAGCCAGGAATCCAGCATCCCATTGCTTCTGCACTTCTTCCTTTATCTTTACGGCCATGTCAGGACGAGTCCTTCGGAGTTTCTGCTTCACAGGCGGGCAATCTTCCTTCAACGGCAGACGATGAACAACCATATTAGTGTCCAAACCCGGCATGTCCTCGTAGGACCAAGCAAATATATCACTGTATTCGCGCAACATCTCAATAAGCTCTTGCTTAATATCCTCTTGCAATGCAGCCCCTATACGGATATTCCTGACGCATTCTTCAGACCCCAAGTTGACAATATCAATCTCTTCCTGGTGAGGCAGAATGACCCTCTCCTCTTGCTTTAATAACCGACTGAGCTCTTCTGGTAAGTCACTATCCTCCACAATATCCTCCTCAGCTTGGAAGATCGGATGCTCGAAGTCTAAACGAGTCATAGGAAGTTTTTGGTCAGTGTTATCTGAAAATTCATGAATCCTGCGATGGAAACGGTTAAGTGCTTCAAAATGATGTACAAGCAAAATGCATAACTGCGCTGCCATTTTATTAAAAAAACAAAATAAAACAGAAAGAAAAGGATCGCAACATTTGAATGTAAAAAACGTCGTCATTTATTGATTATGCAAACGTACAAGTAAACAGTTAGGCCCTAAGACAAAATCAACGATGCCCAGGGCAAGGCATGTGATCATACAATGACTGAAAAAACAATGCATTACTGTTTGGTGACTTGGATGACGTCCTGGATGGACCAGTTGCATAGGCTTTGCCCCCGCGTGCTGGGTCGAATCCACGAGTCCATGTCGCAATCGCTATCCACTTCCTCCGTATCAGACACGGCATTGATCCTTTCAAAGCTGACACCCCCTGATGTGAACACGACAGGTCCCTTGTACTTAGGCGCACTATGCGAGGAAGATGGACGGTACCCCAAGCCGTACTTGTCTTGCTTTACCGGAATGTCCAGAACCTGCCCCCACTTCTGAGTCTCTCCTGCCTGAACCAACGCCTTGGCTTCTTTATATGAGGAGACTGCCACCTCTGGCTCTTTACTCTTCACTGGAGCTTCCTCTTTAACTTTCACCTCCTCGAACGCTTGACACAACGTTTCATGAATCTCTCCATCTACCTCCACGTACTTGAAAGAAGATAAATGACTGACTAGGATGTCCTCTTCGCCACACACCGTCACAATACTCCCTTCAACCATATATTTCAACTTCTGATGGAGCGTCGAAGTTACTGCCCCAGCGGCGTGAATCCAGGGTCTCCCAATCAAACAGCTATATGCGGGCTGTATGTCCATGATGTAAAACACTGTATCAAACACCTCCGGCCCTACCTGAATAGGTAACGTTATCGACCCGAATACTGACCTCCTGGTTCCGTCAAAAGCCCTTACTACCAAATCACTAGGTGTGCACAACAACCCATGGGTATCTAACTTCAACAGAGCCTTCTTTGGTAACACATTCAACGAGGACCCAGTGTCTACCAACACATGGGATAACACAGTGCCCCGGCATTCGATAGAGATGTGCAAAGCATTATTGTGATCACGCCCTCGAGGTGTTAAGTCAAAATCTGTGAATCCCAGCCCATGCCCAGCGTTAACATGCGCTATAACTCCCTCCAGTTGATTAACTGAAATCTCTTGCGGCACGAAGGATGTCTCAAGTACCTTCAACAGGGCGTTTCTATGCGCCTCAGAGCACAACAGCAGTGATAATATGGAGATCTTAGACGGGGTCTGCTGCAGGTGATCTACAATCTTGTAGTCACTTTTGCGGATTAACCTCATGAATTCTTCCACATCTTTGGCTATCGGCCCTTTCTCTTTACTCCCCGAAGATTCCCCTTCAACAGCCTTGTTCTTACCTTTGGCGAGCCTCTCTGCTTCAACCTCAGGTGAAGTGAAAATTCTCCCACTCCGGGTTATACCACCTGCTCCCACTATATTATCAACGGATCCTGCAGGCGGATCATTCAAGTCAATCTTTTCCCCATTGCAATACGCCTCAGCACTGTAGCACCACGGGACTTCCTTTGTGCTTTCAAAAGGGACTGGCTTAGCGTTGGTAATAGTAATGGTCGGCCCCTTTGATGATGCCAAAATTGTCACCGATTTGAACGGAATGGTGATCGTAGCAATCTCGACGCGCTCTTTCTCAGATTCGGTCTCAACAGAATTCTCTCGCCCCACAGCCCTGTCAAACTGCAAAGTTCCTTCATCAATCAAACTTTGAACTCCCCTCTTCAACTTCTCACAGCCCTCGGGTTGAATCAAACAGCCATCACACTCGTTACCGCAACCGGGATAGACGCCTCCTTCCAACAAACGCTGCTTTACGAAACTCAAAGGGGTTTTCAGCTCGCTCACTTTTGAAACTAAGTTCAACTCATCATCTGACATGATTGCATTGGCCCCGGCTCCACCATGCTTGGGCATTGGCTGCTGCGTGATATTGGGACATTCCTTCCCGAAGTTGATAGTCGTACTATCAAGCAAGTCCTGCACCTTATGCTTGAAAGCTAGGCAATTTTCAATATTGTGCCCCGGCGCCCCCGAATGGAAGTCACAGTGCTCATTAACATCATATCCGACTGGAAGCTGGCCAGTTGGTGGTGCTAAGGTCCTCTTCTCGACTAGCTACAATTTCAACAAGGTCTGAAGGAGTTCTGCATATGACACTGGCGGTACCTCGAATACTCTCCTCGGTCGTGGGTTCTGAAATCTGCGCTGATTATTAGGCTGCTGCTGAGCCTGCTGCGGTGGTTGTTGTCTCTGCTGCTGAGAAGGCCCTGGAATGGTTACACTTGCCACTTGTGATTGCTGACGCCAATTCTGACCTTTATTCTTTCGCCGAGCACTGAATACAGCATTGGTGTCACCTTGCCGTTTACCACCGAACGTCTTTTTATTACCTCCTGCGGAACTGGACTCACCCGCTTGAATTTTACCAATCTTCACCCTGTTTTCAATTCGCTCCCCCATCAAAATCAGCTCAGAGAAAGTACTCATCGAAAAGTTGAGCAGACGATCGTAGTACATTCCAGAGAAAGTTCCTATGAACATATCCATCATTTCGCGCTCCACCATTGGAGGATGCACCCTAGCAGCCAGATCTCGCCATCTCTGGGCGTATTCTTTAAAGCTCTCACTAGACTTCTGAGACATGCTTTGCAACTGAACTCGGTTAGGGGCGAGATCACTATTATATTGATAATGTCGAACAAAAGCCTCTGCCAGCTCTTTCCAACTCCTGATCTGAGTAGGTTCCAAGCTCATGTACCACTCCAGCGATGGCCCTGACAGGCTATCCTGGAAGAAGTGCATTAGCATCTTTTCATCCTCAGAATACGCAGACATACGCCTGTAAAATGCGCGCACATGCACCCTAGGGCATGTATCCCCTTTGTATTTATCAAACGATGGTGCTTTGAATTTCAGCGGGACCCTCAGCCCTGGGACTAACCCCATGTTTGACATATCCAACCCGAGAGCATTCTGGTTGGCCAACCCGTTCACCTTCTCTTCTAGCAATCTCATCCGATGGTTGTCACCCCTGGCTCTTTCATAGCCTTCATTCTGACCAGAGAACACATCCTCTTGGCGATCCTCCCAGCGAGGCACTGCTTCGTATCCGACATAATCTGCATCGCGACCCGGACCTGCTTGAACGTACCTGGGGTCATACCTCAGATTACCCATCTCTTGAGTGTTGTATGCGCCAGCTCCATATCCAAGATTACCATAACCACCAAATCCAGCCTTGGCGCCAGATATGCTGCCATACCCCATATTCACACCATTGAAGCCCTGATTACCCTTAATACCATTCATTCCGACATTCTCAACACCCCCATTGAAACCCTGATTGACATTGCCCACAAATACCCCAGCAGTATCTGTATTGACATTCATATTGCCGGTGTTTCCGCCTCCACCTACAGGACCAGCCTCTCCAGCATTCAAACCGGTTACGGGAACAGCGTCAGCACCTTGACGATTCTCAACTTGGGGAGAAACAGCAATGTTCTCACCATGTGGTGTTCCGTTGTTTTCAGCCCGTGCAACTATCGGTTGAACCAGATTCTGCAGCTGCTCTTGTCCTTTGGCGATAGTCTCCATGGTTTGCATGAGCAGGTCCATCCTGTCACGCATCTCTTGCATTTCACTCTGCACGTTGTCCATGATCTTCTTCTGATTGATTCTGGTAGAGTAACGGTGGACCCGCTTTTCTGCAATCCTAAAAATACCTGCTTCAAAGATGCAAGAGATAAGATACCCGGATCACAAACCTGCAATGCAAATATGAGTATGTATGCAAAATGCAATGTGTGTCTGTGCATTAGGGATTATTATGCCCCGATTCTAGTGTGAGTGCCAGTCAGTGACAGTGCTAGCACGACAATGATTGGAGCCGAATCATAGAAAACCTCGTATATTGAAGAGAAATCCAAGAATACAATATCATCGAGGGTATACAGTAAGATGGCATGACCTCAACCAACAATCCTGGTGATGGTCAGTGCTAATGCAAATAAAGCATACAAATACATGAAATGATCAAGTGCTCCCATGAGCCCGGTACTCTTCTATCAACTTCCTGGTCTCTGGATGACCTGGTCAGGTGAGCAGACCTTCGACAATCTGGTTTCTCCTCTTGAGAACACGTGGCGCGTCACCAGCGGTTTCCTCCCCTGCTCCATCTCCGAAGCGATCTTCTAGCTTCCGCTTCTGAGACACTGCTTCGTTCCTGCCTTCAATGGCTTTGTTCAATGCCTTCTGGAGACTGTATCTGGTCATCACTTCTTCTTCGCACTTCTCAATGCTAGCCTTCAACTGCTTCTCGAGGTCAGAAATTTGTTGCTTCAACTTATCTTCCCTCTTCTTGTTGTTGGTCAGCGTCGCATTCCAAGTCTTATTGCAAGAGGAGATCTCTCGGTGAGCGGCGTCAAGTGCTTTCTTTTTGGCCTCTAGCATGTCGTGGGAGCTTCTGAACTCTTGACCCAGACGTTCGCGCTTTTTCGTCTCCTCAGTCAACTCAGCGCCTAGCCTGTTTACTAGTTCGATCTGCTGTTGGAAAGAACGGACGGTCATATTCTTCTCACTCCTCATCTGAGCTAGCTCCTTCTCTAACTCTTCATTAATCTTCAGCAAGGCTTCCTTTTCCTTCACAACCTGCTCGTAGACCTCCCTTGTGACAGTGGTTGGCTCTTCTACCGGAATGTGAACAGGGACCGGAGCAGCTGGAAATGGCATCAGTATCCGTCTGGCTCTCTCCTAAATCCAGACTTTGTAGGGTGCATATGCCTGGCAATCACTCTTCCCCAACAGTGGCTTCCCTTTCCTGTTAATACGCGTCCAGGCATGCCGAAGCTTGTCTAGCAAATCTCCGCTCAAATCACCTGTAAAGTACAGAGATTCCTGTACTTCTTCTTCCTGAGGTGGGCTCTTCAGCGCATATCCAAACTGACGGACGAACAAAGATGGGTTGTAGTTAATGCACCCTTTTCTCCCTATCAGCGGAACATTAGGATACCCGAAACAACTGCAAATAAGCTCGGACCCCAGCAGCTCTCGATCAAACCACTCAGTATCTGTAGAAGACAACCTCATCATACGCTCTGGCCAGTCAGATGTGGTCGCACTATCCATAAAAGGTCCCTTCGAAGGAAGATGGCTCTTGAACCACATATACAGCAAAGGCACGCAACAAGAGACATTCTTGCCTCTCCTGTTCTCATTCCTGTAGTGCATCGAATGGTAGAAGTCCCCGATCAGTGTAGGCACTGGGTTGCCAGCAGCAAACAGATGAAACGCATCCATATCCACGAAGTTTGGGAAGTTAGGAAACAACACGATCCCATAAATGCATAGAGCCAGAATAGCGTTAAAGACCACCCAACACCCATTCTTGGTGTACTCTTGAGCCTTACCAACCAGAAACTGGAGAGAAAAACCCGAAACTCCTCGCCAAGAAGTTATCAACAACTCAGAAGCATTCATGTGCAAGGCTTTAGCTAAATCCTCCAACTTAGATTCAGCGGCAGAGTGAATAAAGGGAACTGTATTCTGCACTGGCAGCTCAGTAAACTCCACATACTCCTCCATGGTAGGTCCCAAAATGAAATCAGCAAACGTGAAACATCTCAAAGTCGGGTCATAGAACTGCATCAGCGTGTACAGCCCGTTCAACTCATCATCGGTGGATCTGCGAACCAGACTCAACAGCCGTCCATAACTCTGCCTGAAGCTTCTACGGACATCCTCATCTGCCAGAGAAATCAGACCCAGGAGTGGAGTAATATCAGGAATAGGTAGCTTGTAGGCAACTGTCATCCTCAAACCAGCCATAATCAATACCCAGAAGTCCAGATACTAGAACCGGGGGATATGCAAATGCACCTGCAGCACAGACACACGTTAATGGGATGCAATGATAATGATCATGCAAACAATGCAATGCAAGCAACATGCAACAGGGACCAAGTGCTATGGCTGAGAAGCCTGAACCATATCGAAGGTCTCAAATCATGGTCCCGGATAGACCCAATACAAAGCTCCACACTGGTCTCTGATAGACCCATAATATAACTCCAACTGGTCTCTGACAGACCTCAAACCATAACCCTGATTGGTCTCTGATAGACCTCAAATCATAACCCTGATGGGTCTCTGATAGACCTCAACTCAGAACTCAGACTGATCTCCGATAGACCTCACAAACATCCATAAATACCCAGGATCTCTGATCAAGAAATAACCGGTATCTGAAGGTCTAGTTACCTGCATAACCCCAAACCCTCTCACAGGTGGATGTCCTAGCAACTGACAAAGGTATGGCATCCTATGCGGTCGTCGGCGTCACAGACTTTCAGGAGTGATGATACGATTCCCAGAAGGAGTGGCATCATCAAATCCTGAAGAGGCCTCACTTAGCCAACTTCCAAATGATCGGTTCCCAGAGTCGACAATCCAACTAACCAGCAACCCGAGCCACCCAAAGGGCAGGACAGGAGGCCAACCAGAAGAACCTCATCTGAGTGTAGATTTCGCGGGACACTAGGACATGCAAAGCACGTGCGCGCCCACTAATCTCTACTCTAAATCTAGGTGCACTCAAGCCCGGGTCCGGCTTATCTCTCAATCATAGAACACCCGTCACACCCCACAATACAGCAATAATAATGATAATATAATGCTGAAAGGTAAATACAGAAATGTAAATCCATACAAATTCCTCGACGGGCAAACAAACGCCAGGATTGACTCTCTTGAGGGACGTTGGATCCCAAATGCATAAGGAACTATCGCAGTCCTTAGCATCCAGGGGACGTTGGATCCCCAGCAGAGTCGCCAGCTGTCGCTACTGCGAAAATCGGCGCCGGCTGACAGAAGAGTCGCCACCGTGCGTTATTTATCCCAACGGATGGAAAGGAAACGCTCGAAGTAAACCTCACAAAAAACGGGAAAAGGTATGGTCATCGCAACCAAAACCTGGGTTCGGGAGTCGGTTACGCAAGGGGAAGGTATTAGCACCCCTCACGTCCATCGTACTCGATGGGATCCACGCTTGCTTGGGTTGTACGGATTACACTTTTATCTAAACTAAAGGATGAGGTCTGAAAAGAAAAGAAAACATGACTCGGCAAAGCATCGCACTTTATGCCTACGTATCCCCGTCTGGAACGAGAAATCAAAGTCAACGTAGTTCGCCTAACTACGGGTGAAGGTGGGTGAAGGTTGCTCGCTAGGATATCGCATCCTATGCCTACGTACTTCCACACAGCATGGAAGATCAGAGCAAACGTAATTCGGGCTACGCACGACACAAGCTGTTCAAGTGTCTTTTAAGAAAAATCTCACCTTAAACAAGGGTTTTCTTATTGCAAAAAGGTTGATGTTTGTTCAAATCTTTTGACGGAAGAAATGAATTAATCTCTGTCATAACCTTTATTAATGTTTTTCTGTTGTTTTGAAGGAAGAAGAGATGACACTCTACAAACCCTAGGGTTGAAAAAGGGAATAAAATCTACCCTAATGTTATCATGCATGGGTTGAGACCTAATGTCTATCATGCTCCTCTCTTGTGCAGAGAGAAACAGAGATCCTAAGGGAATAGACGGAAACAGAAACAGCAGATATATACAATAAAGCAGTAAAAATGCATGGATGCAACATTACAAGCGAGGCAAGGGAGTCCCACTCAACCTCGAACCTAGAAAACAATAGGCAAAAGTGAACAAACTTCACTTTCAACCCAGCAAGTTAAACAGCAAACAATACAATCCGGGAAATTCAATCAATACATCAAAAATAAAAACAACAAAAACTAAACAGCAAAGCAGTCTTCATCAGCATCAGCAACTATCTTCAGGCTTCAAGCAGATATCAGACTTTATCTTCAATCTCCCGAAGGCTTTTCTTCAAGTCCTAATCTCCAAGCTGAGGAATCAATCACAAGAGTAAACTGGGTGTTAAGCAATTAGTTGACCACCAAGGGTGGCAAACAGACTGATATCAACACAAAGAATATTTCTCTCAAGAGTTCTATCCCTTAGACATTAGCACCAAGCCTTCCAAAGGAAGGGGGTGAGTGTCTTAGAGAGACTCTGTATCACAGAGAAGAATGGAGGCAATCAAGACCTTCCATGTTTGAGAATTAAGTTGGCTACTCTAGGGCTCTGCCTAACTCCTAGATCCTACAGACTTCCACAGCTACCAGCAAGAGATACTCATCATCAACTCTGGAAGTTGGTCTTCAGTCTCTGATCTTCAACTGGGCTTCACCATCACAGGTCTTCAGCTCTCCCCAAATCCCAAACAAACCCAATACCCCACACAGACAAAAAGATAAACCCTAAAGAGGGCACACCACACAATTAATCACATATAAGCAATATAATAGTAGCAGTAGGGGAATCCTAATATTTTCTAAGGAATCTATCCTATACCCATAACCCCTATAGTCCCATACCCCAAAAATCAAATAAAAAATCTCCTAAAAGAATTAATCTATTTCACCTATGTACATTTAAAACCCTAATTTTGATCACACTAATCACACTTAACCAAATCACCTAAAAATTAATCCTAAAATTGTGAATTAAATTTCATGTACAAATTGAAGTTGTATACTAATCACTCCAAAAAGAATGAACCCTAAATCTAAGGGGACCTATGAGAACTAAAATCAACAAATTTGAGTACTAAACTAAACTTAATAAAATGCTATTTACAAGAAAAATGCATGAAAAATATTAAAACACAATAAAATGTCAATTTTATTATTTGGTATTTTTCTAGACAGAATTATGGACCTATAGAAAAAAGAACCAATTAAAACTATCAATTTTCCAATTTTATATGATTTTTTAAAGATGTCAAAAATATTAAAGGAAATTAAAATCACAAAATAGAAATAAAAGGGGAGGGGGGTGCTACCAGCAACTCGCTCAGTTGTAATATCCATTGGGCCATGAAACCAGGGGTGCAGATAACAATAATGTTAGGCCCAGCGCGCTCATAAAAATGAATAAAAAAAATAAAAGAGAAAATGATAAAACCTCGGTGCGAAAAGCAGTAAAATCATGTACAATTCAATGGGATTATCAATTGGGGGGTGGGGATAGGAATCTGAGATCCAGCCCAGACGCGCGTTTAGTGAAACGCTGCGTTTCACTTTGGTCAATTCCCTCCGTTTTCAATTTGAATCTCAGCCATACGATCAGATGAAAAGGTCCATTATTTGGCACGATCGGACGGACACGCTTCATCGTCCCCAAATCAAAACCCTAAACTCAGAAATTCATGTCCATGCAGGAATCTTCATGCTCTTCGTTCTCTCTCCATAGTCCATGAAACCAAGACTTGTAAAGACCAAACTCACTCCATTTCTTCCCCTCTACACGACCATGCTTTTAGTTTGGACTGAAACTAACCCCATAATAAAACCCGACAGGTGGAACCTCATAGAATACTAACTGCACTCATCAATGGAGCCTCACAATTCTCCAATTTAACTGTCCTATCTTGTTCACCATGCTACACTGATCTCATCAAGCCAATACACGATGATTAACACTCACTAACCTAACCAAACATGATCACCAAAGTTTCAACATACTGTTATGAAACCCTATAGAATCCTCTCTAATCTTCAGGAATCAATCCCCTATGGTCTCTAAGCATTTTGATCCTAACCATTCCATCTAACACCACCTAGATAAAGAGATGTAGATTGAGATGCATACCTTGAAATTTGATGGAACAGTTGTGGAATCGTGCACTTCAAGGCCTGGCAAGCTTCACTAATGATCCTTGGGAGGTGTTGATCCTACTGTATGCAAAGGAAAAGGATGAAGAAACTTGTAATGGTGACTGCAACTCTGGTGTAGGTTCTTGAATCTTCAATGCCAACTCTTCAAGATGCCATTAATGGACCTCTAAGCATTCTTCTTCTCACTCACTATGATCCAGAGATTGAATATGAAGAAGAAACTTGGACAGAAATGGAGTGTTATCAATGAACCCTCACTTTCTTACAATGGAGGCAATCTCTTAATTCTCTCTATTCTCCCCCTCAATGCACCAACCTCTCGCACAAATGACTTCATTTCATTATATAGATGATGATTAACAGATTGAGAAGTTTCTAGATTGATCCTAGAGGATTCTAGAAAGTTGTGGAAAATTTATGAACTTCTCACTTAAGGACATGTTGAATATCTCTTATCTCATGCATACAACCTTCCAAACTTGTGTTAAAATCTCCTTTCATGAGATATTGGGAGTGTATGTGTGAAAAACCAATCCTTTCCTTGCCTTGTGTTGAGTTTTACCAAGTTGCCTTATGATGCAAGAAACAATTTTACAAAGCAAGTCCCATTTTTAAGCCCTAAATAAAAAAAGTGGCTGAACCAATGTCTTTAAAATGATGTTGGGAATCAATTTGGTATATTGGATGACCCATATTGGATTTGTAGATCTCTCAAACCAATTTTTTATTTCAACTTTTTCAACTTATATGCCTTTTTAAGGTCATTTTCCACCAACTTTGGTCAAGTCTCATTCTATGCATTTACAAACTTCCATGACTTCTTTTCTTGACTTAAAATGACATTTTGAGCAACTTTGATGTTTTGAAGTTTTTCATTTTAAGCTCCCTTGTATGAGTTTTAGGCATATGCTAAGAATGACCTATAATCCTCAGATGACCAAAATACCCTTTGCTTGCCAAGACCATAAGTAGAGTTCCACAAATCATATGAAGGCATACCATACCTTTCTAGAAAGCTAAGACAATTAGGAACAACTCTCATATTGGCCATAAATCCATTTGAAAACTTCTTAAAGGTAAAACGTTGCTTGGAAGACAGACAACTTTCACAGACAAATTTCAGTGCCCTCAGATGACTTGTAACTTGCAAGAGCCATAACTTGAGTTCTACAAATTATCTTGATGACTTCCACCACTCAAATTAAAGCTATGAAGATACTATACAAGTTTCATGTGGACCAAGAATTCATATGAAGCTTGCATTTTGAGCTACACTGCTTTGAAGTTTGACCTAAATCAGGGGATTTTACACTGAAACCCTAATTTAGTAACTCCAGCTCTCCTTGACTCCTCTTGATTTTTCTTTAGCACAACATCATATCCATATCCATATAACAAATAATTAATCCCACATTCTTCAAATGATTCTTGATGCCCTTCAAAACACTTCTTTGACCTAGTGTTGACCTGATGTTGACCCAGTGTTGACTGACTTCAACTGAGGCTCTTGCAATCATTCCAATGACTTGGTTCTTCTTCAAAATGATTCTCTAGACTCTTCATAACATCCATACACACCTCATGCTCTTGGCTCATAGCTCACACAAACTCAAGATAGGAGAGAATTCACTGATCAACCTGTTAACTCCTCAAAGCTCAAATTCTTCCCTGATGACCTGAGTAGACTTGAATATGAATGAAACCCTTGGATATACCTCTTGAGATAATAATAGCACTTGATTCCCTGATAAAGGTAGCTTGCCTATGCTATGCAATGCAGATGAATGCCCTATATACAATGACAATGCAAATGACTATGCAATTGAAACATAAGCCTAGGTTAAAAAGGTTGGGCAAATTTTGGGGTGCAACAATAAGGACTCAACAATATGAGACTCAAACATAAACAAGTTGACTTAAACAAGTCAAGAAAAGTGAGATGAAATGGGAGAAGTAACAACTCGTACAACCATCAAACATCAATCACTTAAGCAAAATCTAAACACCAAGCAAGGGCAAAGGACAATGATCAAAGAAATGATGGGAGAAAGGAGCTTGGGCAGCAACCATGTATGAATTAACTCAACCAATTATCTCAAATTGATCATGCAAAGGAACAACCAAAACAAATGCAAGAAGTGATCCATTATTCAAGACAAACTCAAAGCATAGATCATGAACACCAAATCATCTTGAATAATGATCAAAGCACAAAGGTCAGAGGTGTATCAATAAGGAGAAAGCTCAAATCAAAATTGGAAACAAAGAACAATCAAAACCCAAGTATGGCAAGCGAAAGAATCAATGTTCTATCACAAATTCAACACTTAAAACCAAGTGGAAATACATGACCTCTAAGTAACTTTCAAAATAAGTTACGCAAGTGTATGACCTAAAACAAAAGAACCAGCTCCTTAATCATGTTAGAAACAAGTATCAAAACTCATAAGGTGCATATGGGATCCATGGAAGTCATTTCCCAAAGGAACTAGGTCAAACTAGTTTGTATGGATACTCTCAAAGATGACTTGACTTGCAAGTTTCACCAAAAATAGAAGGAATGTCCAATAAATTTCAAATAAAAAACACAGCAAAGCTAGGTTAAGTGACAAACAGAAACCAAGATCTCATGGACAAATTCCACTCAAGGCATCACCAAACGATTCAATCGTCAATGGTGTTCCACCTTATCGAGCATATGTCGAGGGACAACAAAAGTCAACTCAAAGTCAAATGTAAAATGATCAATCATGAACCAAATAAACCCTTAAAGGAACTTTAATTCATCCTTCAAATGGTGAAGAAGCATTGATCATAAGGGATTTGCATTAGGGGTTCAAATGAATAAGATCAAGCAAAGCATGCACCATAAAAGACCTTTAATTGCAAATTCAAAATAAAATAAAAATAGAAATAAAAATAATGGAAAATTAAATAACATTTCAAAGTATGAGAAAAATAATTTTTGGGAATTTTTTGATAATTGGATAGCAATTAAAACATAAAATGAAAACATAAAATAAAATAAAATAAAATAAGTGAAATAATCAAAGGGGGTGTCATCAGTAATATGGAAATACACTGAATCCTTCACAAAGCGCGTATGGGCCAAATGAAACAGGGATGTGGATAGCAATACAGGCCCAATGCAACCCAGCTCAGTTCACAAAATGAAATCCTGCGTTTCATTAATCCAGCTGGATTTCAACGCGCGCGTGGCACCAGGTCAAGCCAATTAGAACAAAACAACTCACATGGTCAAAGATTCAAAGCCAACCAACTCAGCTTGGACCAGACAGGTGACTGGACGCCGAAGCTAGGGCTCCGATCGTCTTCTCCGGCCGGCTCGCTGGAGACCAGTAACCAAATCTCCATAAAAATGAACAAATCTGGTACCAAATGAAAGCTACACTCACAAGGGTTTCAAATCTAACAACCATTTTTCAAAAAGCCTCTTGGATGAAGGGAAAACGAAGCACGGAAATCATGATGCTCATTCTGAAATCTCAATAAATAGCCATGAAAATGAAACAAACATTGCCTATGATACATAGGGCTTCAGATGCAGTCCACCATGAGCCTATTACATGCCTAGAATGAAAGAAAAAAGTTGAAGAAACTTACTGAACGGAGTTGCTCCGTTGGCTCTTGAAATGGCAAGCAAGCTTCTGTTTGACACTTCCAATCCATTCCTTGAGCTCTAGTGAAGATGATAGGCACCAAAACTTGTAGAAATCTCTTCAAAATAACCAAATTCGAAAGCAAGAACTTTATGAAAATTTTAGAGCTTTTCCTTCTCTCACACGCAACCATCATCATTTTGAGCAATTAGGGCAAGTTTATGGCTTTTATATGATGGGTCCTCAGCAACCATGCAGGCCCATGTTGATCATAATGTGTGATTTCAATTCTTGCCAAAAAAGTTCCACTTATGCATACACACGGTTTAGGCAACACACACACAATTTTGGGTCAGCAACTAGACATGTGAGATGTATAGAAAATAATTGGATTGTTTTGGCTCATGTAGAAAAGGTTTGTACAAGGTTTTAATTCAAAACTTCTTAAGTAAGAAATTTGAAAAAAAATGGAATTTAAATGGTATACTTGTTGGTCCAATTATGGAAAAGAATAGCATGACCAATATTTGATAACATCATGGTGCAAAAAGTTCAAAACTAAGTCATTTGATGACTTGTAAATGAAGAAAATCAATCCATGACCAAAAGTCTAATTTTCCACCTTAAAATGGTCCACATGATCATATAATCCATCAATATTCATAAGATTTGGGTTTATTATGGATTTAAGACAATTAGACACAAGTTTCATGTTGGATGAAAATGGATTAGAGGCCTTGAAGTGCATGAAAATGGTTATTGGAAAGAATAACCTATAATGGACTTTCCAAAAATACCCCTGCCTTGTGAGGTCCATAACTTGAGATGTACACATGATAAAAAGGACTTCTAAGACTTTTTGGAAAGCTAAGATCATGAGGAACAACTTTCATGTTCACTTGAAGTTAAGAAGGAACTTGGTTCTAGGCCAAAAATGCCTTGGAAGTAAGTTGACTTTAGGTTGACCAAGATTCTCTTCATCTGAGGAAACCAACTTGTTGACATCATACCTTGAGATATACAAACTCAATGGATGAGTTCTTGTACTCAAAAGAAATATTGAAAGATTCTCTACAAGTCTCATGTTTTCATGAAAATGAGATTGAGCTTGCATCATAGGGAAAAATGTCCTTGAAATTAGGCACTAAAGAAGGGGATTTTACACTGAAATCATCTGAAACCCTAATTTAGTAACTCCTTGAACTCTTGAACCCTCTTGATTTGATCTTATCAGTACATAATAGATGATTTATGATGACTTCCCATGGCATCAATGACTTAGAACCAAGTTGTGAACCTTCTCAAGTCTACCATTGACTTTGGGTTGACTAGATGAAACCCAGCTCTACATCCTTTGACTGAGGCTCTTGCAGATGAATTGTATGACCATACAAACTTCATAAAGACCTCTCAAGGCATACATTGAGCCTTTGAATCCTGCTTCATCCAAATAGGCAACCTCATGAACCTCTGATGACCCTCTGATAATCCTCAAGATAGGAGGTGACACTTGTTGCACCCCAAAATTTGCCCAACTTTTCTTTACCTAGCTTGTGTTTCATTTCATTCACATTAGCATTATCATTTGCATTTCATTGACATGTATGCAGGAGATCAAGACGTATGATTACCAATTAAGAGCTACACAAGACTGTGAAGCTTGCTAAGAAGGTTTTTCAGATGTTCAAGGGTTGATATCCTTGTCAGAGAAGTTAAAAGATCCTCAGAGAGAGTGATTGAAACCAAGAGGGTGTGTCTCCTAACTTGAGAGTTGTAGAAAGCCATCAGATGATTCTAAAGCCATGAAGTTGGACTTGAGGTCTTGAGAGAGCTCATGAGAAATGTTGAAGCTCATTTTAAGACCTAGACAGGTCATTGTGCAAGATTAAGAAGCCTCAGCCATGATTGGTGCAGCTAGGGTTTGACTGGGTCAACCCTAAGTCAACTGAGGATTTGAAGAAGGTTGAGACTTAATTCAAGAGCCATATGATCATGGATTGATACATTGAGATGTTATAAGGATGATTCCAAGGTTAACTCATCATGATTTAAGAGTTTGAGAAGTTTCAGGCTAGGGTTTCTAAGACTTGACAGTGTAAAATCCCCTGGCTTGACCCCTGACTTCCAGGCCATTTAACTCAAGATATGATTGTCATCTCATATTAACCCCAACATTATTGTTGTAGGTCATGGTCTTAGCTTTAATTTGAGTATTAGAAGTCCTTGATAGGGTTTATAGAACTCAAGTTATGAGCCAGACAAGTTACAAGTCATCTGAGACATGTGAATTTGGAGCTTGAAAGTTTCCCAACTTGCATGACATTTTTTCCCTAGAAGGATGATTCCTATGAACTTTTGGTCAACATGAATGTTGTTCCTTATTCTCTCAGCTTTCTAAAGAGTACTAGAAGTCCATGATTGGATTTGTATAACTCAAGTTATGGCTTTGACAAGTCAAGGGTATTTTGGGTATTTGGACATTACAGGTCATTTTGAATTATAGGTCAATTTCACTATCTTGCAAGCTTCAAATGGAGTTTTGTTAAACATGAAAGTTGCTCAAAATGATGTTTTTAGCTTAGCCAAGTATCAAGAGTCTATTGATATGGATTAAAACAAGAATTGGTTGAAGAAACTTCACAAAAAGACCATTTTAATGAATTAAAATGTGAAAATTCAAAACAATTGGAAATAATATGTTTTCAGGCCAAATTTGTGGTCATTTTGATTGGAATTGATATTCTAAAGAGATTTCCATTATCACAATTTTGAATTGAAGTGTATAACATGGCCATATGGAGTCTTGCTTCATAATGAAGAAACATATCAAGTACACCCCATGGATTGAAATCAAGGAGGGGAAGCTATGCCATTATACTCCTCAGCTGTTAAGTGAGTAAGATAGACTAAATTTGAAGTAAGCACAAAGCCAAAACGTTCACATCACCATTGGAATTTTGGAAGGAAAGTGAAAATGGAAAATCTTAAATTGGGCTTTGTTTGGGCCTCCAAAGTGGTTAAACAGAATATAAATTGAATGTGGATCATTCTGAGAAGCTTCTGGTGTCAAATTCATTTGAGAATCCATTGGAGCAAGTTGGTGAAAAAGCTTGAAATTGTATTTTCGGTTTTGTAGATTCAGAGGATTACAGCAAGAATTGGTTATCAAGAAACGTTCATCACCAATCATTGAAGCTATCTGCACTTGTTGTAGGAGAATTGACGTCTGAAACCACCACAATCGAAGCTTAAAACCAGGTTTCCATTTCTCAAAAATTTTCTCAATTCATGCGTTTTTAGTAGCTTATATTCATGTGGTTAGGTTGTAATTAGGATATAGATGGATTCTGGACAATAAAATTGAGGTTTAGTGACAAATTAGGGATTGATCCATTTTCGGTTGAGATGTAGATTTCCCTAGTCTTGAGGTTTTAGCGTGATTAAGTGGTATAGTTGTAATCCTCATGGAATTTCCATCAATTTTCGTTCAAGAATCGTTTGGATTAGTGGAGTATTGAGAGAGATAGGAGGTCATGAATTTCTCCGGTGAAGCTCCGGCCATTCGCGGCCGGATTCTGCATTCCCTCCCCTGCGCTTTTTCAAATTGAAGAAGACGAAATCATGGCCGTGTGTTCGCTT
This sequence comes from Lathyrus sativus, assembly GCA_963859935.3. NCBI lineage: Eukaryota > Viridiplantae > Streptophyta > Magnoliopsida > Fabales > Fabaceae > Lathyrus > Lathyrus sativus. The sequence continues at coordinate 494,249,447 of OZ012738.1, forward strand.
GAGAAAATAGTACTAAGTCATTCAATCCTGCGCTTCATGACGCGCCACGTAACCCTCCCCCAAGGCGACGTCGTTTGGTTAAGTGAATTACACCAAGGTCATTCAGCTCACTACGTGAACCTTTGGAGCGTGGGTTCGATCCCTCGCGTGGTCAGTTTATTTTAATTGTGAGAACCGATTGAATTAATTTGTGGTGTTGGGCTTTAGCTTTTTTTTGCGCTATCAACACCCCCTAATAAGCCCAGCATGCAATAACACGTAGGATAATTGCTTAATGAACCCCCTGTCACGTTCAGAGTTGAGAAGGATTTGCTGAGTTGAAACTCAGCTGGGCCCATTCCCCAGCGCTATCTGCACCCCTGCGCAAGGCCCATTAATCAAATAACTCATGGAAATACTGCTTACTGCACCTCCCCTCCTTATTTCTTTTAATTTCTTTTCTTTATTTATTTTCTTTGTTTAATGCTTGTGAGATTTAATTCATAAAAAAATAGTGAATGATGGTAATAAATTCTGGAAAAATTTGTGGATATAAACTGATATGTTTTGGATTTTATCATGCTTTTTATTTTAATTTTCCATGCATTTTCCATTTTATTTCATATTTTCTAGTGTAATATGTTTTTAATGGTGGAATAATTGTGTGCTGATTTTGTCCATTTTATTTCTCACCCATATTTCTGAGTTTGATCTTGAGATTTTACATGCTGGTTATATACATGTTGATGATGTTGTGTGATTTTTATTATGATTTTTAGATTCTTTTAAATAGGGTTTTAGGGTAGTTGTTTAGGAGTGTTCATGATTGAATTCCTTTGGTGTACCCTTGAAACTTTAGATTTAATTTGAGCCTTTTGACTTAGGTTTAACCCCTGATTTTTGGACTATAGCATGTTGATACATGTAGGATGATATGATATTTTCCCTAGAATTTTTAGGAATGATTTTCATTTAGTTCCCTATTTTACAAATTAACTTCAGTTTAGGTGATTCTAACTTAGAGAACTTTGTAGGTTAATCTTGTAATTGGCCATTAGATGATTCTAAGTAGTGTATTCCTTCTTGATAGAATGGTAAGTAAGTAGATACCTCATTAAGGTTTAGGAAGAGCCCTAGAGAGTGTTTTCTTTCTTCAAACAAACATGGCTTGCTTTGTGTGCATGCCATTCCCATCCTATGATTCAAAGTCCTCATGTGAAAGCCCATCTCTCCTTTGGAAGGATGTATGGCATGTCATAATGAGTATAACTTTTGAGGATGCCTTTCATGGATGCATGGTTGAGTGTCATGATGGATTCCTTAGGTTTCCATCATGCTTCCCATCATCATGTACTCATCTCGTTGACTCTCTTCTCTTTTGTTGAAGCATGAAGATGAAGACTTCTCTTGAAGATGGCTTGAGCTTGGAGTTTGCTTGCAGCTGCTTGGTTGTTTGCTGTTTACCTGCTTTGTTGTTGAGCTATTTTGGCTGCTGTTTTGTCTGCTGCTCTTTCTGTTTGACTGTTTCTTGTGTGACTTGCTCTTGTTGCATTTCTTTCTTCCTTTATCTTTGCAATTATTCATACTTGGCTTGAGGTTGAGATGAGCTTGTGGAGGCTCCTGCCCCACACATATTTCCTCCCTCACTTGCATTGCATGCATTTTATTTACACTTGTTTACCGTTTAGCTGATGCTTTATCTGTTTCTGTATACCATTGACATAATCCTCTAGGAATCTCACTTCCTTTGATAAGGAAGTGATGATTAGAACTTTAGGTTGAAACCTATGCATGATAACTCCTAGGAGATCCCTATTTCAAACCTCAACCCTAGGATGACTCCTTGGCATGACAACTGTTAGGACTTGATAGTCTCCTCTTAGTTGAGCCTGTTCTCTCTTCTCATCTCGAAACAAATCAAAATACAGTAATAAAGGTTAACTGATGTTGTACGTTACGAGCCTTAAGCTACTTGAGAAAGGGTTGTTAAAGGGTTTATTTCTAATAATCTAGGTGTTTAGTATGGTACCCTTTGGGTGACATGCGACGCATTCACTCTCAGGTCATAGTTTCTAGTGCGATATTGGTTGCAAACATCCATAAAAAACAGTTCTTCCGTAAAAGACAAAAAACAAACTTCAAACCTTTTTTCCCCGTGGGCCCATAATTCAAAGGAAGCTTTTCTGAAGAAAAGAGTGTCGTTAACTCCCAGTTCTACCGCAAACGGTATCGCCTAAGTCTCCAAGGGTCAAGCTGCATACACCAAACTGCTGGAATTGTTTGTTAACCCTACTCGAAAAAACAGATGAATCTGAATTCCCGTAATCCGTATTATTCTGAACTACGTAAGCTCTGATATCTCATGTTTGTTGAGAGTACGTAGGCACAATACTGATGTATTGGCGAGCCACTTTCCCCCGTAAGCCGTAGTTAGCCGAACTACGTTGACTCTGATTTCTCATTCTATGATGAGAATACATATGCATAAAGTGCGACGCTTTGCCGAGTCATTTTTTTTTCTTTTCAGACCAGCCTTGATAGGTAGAAAGTAAAACCAACCCGTCAGATAAACACAACAAGCGTGGATCCCATCGAGTACGATGGACGTGAGGGGTGTTAATACCTTCCCCTTGCGTAACCGACTCCCGAATCCAGACAATGGTTGCGATGACCTTGTCTTATACCTTTTTCGTCAGGTTTTTCCGATCGTTTCCTTTCCCGTTCTGAGGGATAAATAACGAAAGGTGGCGACTCTTCTGTTTTTCCGACACCTTATTTTCGCGGTAGCGACAGTTGGCGACTATGCTGGGGACTGCGATGGTTCCCTATGCGAGTCTCGCCTTGGATTTTCTTCCTAGCTGTCTGGGTCATCCCCAGCAGCTGGCGACTCTGCTGGGGACTCCAACGGTTCCCTATGCGAGTCAATCCTAGTGCTTGTGTGTTTACCTGTTGGGTTTTATTTATCGCATTTACTTTCCGCATTTTATTTTTCAGTATGATTATTATTTGTGTTGTTGTGGGAAGGGGATCTGATGAGTGAGAAGCCAGACCCAGGCTTGAGTGTACTTAGCATTAGTTGTGGAAATTAGTGGGCGCGTGCTTGCTTTGCAGGCACTAGTGTCTCATGAAATCCACGCTCAGACGAGGTTCTCCCGGTTGACTTCTTTTCCGGCCCTTTGGGTCTGAGGGGTTGTTGGTTTGGAGGATTGTCAACTCTGGGGACCGATCATTTGTGACTCAGCAGAGTGAGACCACTTCAAGGGATGATGATGCCACACCTTCTGGGTATCGTATCATCGCTCTTGAAAGTTTGTGACGCTGGGAAACGCATAGGATGCCATACCTTGTCTGTGATTTAGGTCCATACCTGTGAGCGGGGTCGGGTTTATTGCAGGAAACTTTACCCTCCAGACTACCTGGTTTTCTTGTCAGTGTTGTTGGGTTCAGAGGTTCTTATCGTCAGAAATGTGGTTGTTCTCGACAGTGTGTATTTATTGGTCCTCTTCATGGTTATGCTATCAGAGCAGTTTTGGTGATTGTGTTGTATCAGAGCTTTGATCTCCTCAGTGGCCACCTTGATCCTCTGTTGCATTTCATTTTGCATTTTTGCATACTCATTTGCATATCATTAACGTGTGTCTGTGTTGCATGTAGCGTTTCCCCCAGTTCAGGTTTTCTTGCCTTCTGTTGTGCTATTATGGGTTCTCTGAGGAAGACTTTGGCTTATAAGCTCCCCACTCCAGATGTTGCTCAGTTGTCTCGCCTGATTGCTTTGGCAGATGATACTGTTAGAGGTGAATTCAGAAAGTCTTATGGGAAGCTGCTCAGTTTGGTCCGTAAACCTTTCGTGTACGAGTTGAGCGAGTTGTATGCCTTGCTGCAGTTCTATGATCCTCCTTTGAGATGCTTTATTTTCCCGGACTTCATTCTCACACCTACATTAGAGGAGTATGCTGATTCATTGGGTGTGCCTATCAGGAGTCAGATGTCTTTTGTTCATATGGATGCTGAGCCTAATTTGGCTAATCTAGCTCTTTCTCTTCATCTGGATGCCTCTGAGTTGATCTTGTCTAGTTGGAACGGGGTTCCTGGTTTTTCTTTGCAGTTTTTAGTTGGGAAAGCCCAACAGTGTGCCAAAGACGGTTGTTGGATTGTGTTTAATGCCATTCTTGCTCTCTGCATATATGGTATCATTTTGTTTCCTAATATGCCTGATTTTGTGGACTTAGATGCCTTTCATATCTTTGCATCAGGGAATCCAGTTCCTACTTTGATTGGAGATGTCTACCATTCCGTGCATTACAAGAACGAAAATAGAAGGGGTAAGAATGTGTCTTGCTGTGTGCCCTTGTTCTATAGATGGTTTGATAGTCACCTACCCAAGAAGGGTCTCTTTGCTTCATCTGCAGCCATAGCTGAGTGGTCTGAGCGTTTGATGAGTCTATCAGCAGAGGATGTTGTTTGGTTTGATAGAGATATGTTGGGTACTGAGGTTATATTCAGCTGCAGTGGGTTTCCGAATGTGCCTTTGATAGGAAGGAAGGGATGTATCAACTATAATCCATCTTTGCTTGTCCGACAGTTTGCTTATGCTTTGAGGGTTCCGCCAAAGGATGAGGAGGTGCAGGAATATCTGTACCTCACTGGTCTTCTAGAGGGGAATATGTTATCTAAGCTTCAACATGCTTGGAATGATATCAGTAGACGAGGGAAACCATTGTTGGGAAAAAGTAATAGCCAAGCCTACGCTCCATATGTGACCTGGATCAGAGCCAGAGCAGAGATTATAGGGATGCATTTTCCACCTACTAAGAAAGAATGCCCTCCAGTGGTGGAGGAGCCTACTACCGTGTCTATTCAGCAGTATAATCAGGTGTTAGTTGAGAGAGAGGAGCTGAAGAAGGCAAATGAAGAGTTAGAAAAAGAGTTGGCACAGATCAGAAGCGAGAGAAATGAAGCCGTCCATTCCTTCAAGAGGCAAACAGAGTTGGTGAACAGGTTAGGTATGGATTTGACTAAGCAGATGGCTGAGCGTGAGCGTTTGGGTCGGGACTTCAAATCTGTCAATGACGTACTGGCCACTAAGAAGCAGCACTTGGATGAAGCGTACAGAAGAATATCCAAGTTTAATCAGCAGTGGAATGCCACCATAACCAACAACAAAGAGAGGGAAGATAAACTAAAGCAGCAGATCTCCAAATTGAAGGCTCAGGTGAAGGCTAGTGAGAAGAGTTTTGATGAAGAAACTGCTTGCAGATATGCCGCTGAAGACCTGCTAAACAAGGCTCTCGCTAACCTGAAGGAGCGCAAGCAGAGGTTTGAATCCAAGAAACGGTGGTTAGAAGATTGTTTCGGCGAAGGAGTGTGGGAAGACTTCGTTGAAGGTCTTCAATACACTATTATGCAGAGGGAGTTACTCGTCGAAGGGTTGCTCGCTCAGCCTGATCATCCAGAAACGAAGGGGTTGTTAGAAGAGTTTCGCGCCCGTGGCCGTGCTGGATTATATTTGTAATCCTTTTTTTTATCATTGTTGTATGCTGACCATCACCAGGCTTGTTGGTCGAGGTCATGCTATTGATTCTGCTTGTACTCAGTGACATTGTATGCTGCCTTGATGGGCTTTCTTTATATATATATATATATATATATATATATATATATATATATATATATATATATATATATATATATGAGATGTCATTTCCATGACTGGATTCAGACTTCTTATTATCAACACCGACACTCTGGCACTAGAATCGGGGGAGAAATCTCCCTAAGGCACAGACACACGTTTGCATTTGCATGAATCATTTGCATGACAGGCACCTTGTCATTTTTCTAACCCTTTGTGTATGCAGGTTGTCTCAGGATTGACCGAAGATCGATCCACCGATACTTGACCAGAGCAAATCAAGCTAGAGCAATGGAACAAGTGCATACTGACATCCAGGAACTCCGAGAGAGGATGGACTGCTTCATGGAACTCATGCAAGTGGTTGCTGACGGCCAAGACCAGCTCCGAACTCTAGTTCAGCCACTGATCTCAAGGGTTGACAGCAACGGTGTGCTTCATGGTGGGAGCGTTCCAGTCCATCCACCTGTTGAGACCCCGCAGGGTGGCATCCCTGTGACCGGAGGGAATGGAAGTGGTAACGACAATGTGGTCACTAACACCGGGCTTAATGGTAATACGACTGGCATCGGTAACGGTAACTTTGAGGCCAATGGCAATACGGGACTAGGCCATGGCAATACAGGGAACATGGGTGCTGGAAATCTGTATGGGCCTAATGCTACTGGATTTGCTGCTGGCAATGGTACTCAGCCATGGCTAGAAGATCGCCAAGAAGATTTGTTCTCACAGAAGAGTGCTGAGGGCGAATTGAATGTTGAGGCCCGTCTGAGGTTTAAAGCACTTGAGGACAAAATGAAGAGTTTCGAGAACCTGAACACTATGGGTGTCGACATGACTAAACTGGAATTGATTTCTGATTTCAAGGTGCCTCCTAAATTTAAGGTACCCGACTGTGAGAAATACAAGGGTACCACTTGCCCTCGTGTCCACTTAAGGTCATACTACCGAAAGATGTCCGCCCACTCTGAAGATGAGAAGTTGCTGATGCACTTCTTCCAGGATAGTTTGTCCGGTCCGTCCTTGGAGTGGTATATGGGTTTGGAACCCAACAGTGTGCATACATGGAAAGAACTTGCTGAGGCCTTTGTACACCATTATCAGTATAACAGTGACTTGGCTCCTAACCGGGTTCAACTGCAGAACTTGTCACAAAAGAATAATGAGGGGTTCAAAGAGTACGCCCAGCGATGGCGTGAATTAGCTGCTAGAGTTCAGCCGCCGATGGTTGAACGAGAGCTTGTTGAGATGTTTGTAGTCACTCTCCCGGGGGTCTATTATGAGAAACTGGTCAATGGTATGTCAGGGAGTTTCTCCGATCTCATCATTACTGGCGAACACGTTGAAAATGGGATCAAATTGGGGAAAATTCAGGGTGCTGATCTATCCTCAGCTAGAGGAGGAAAGAAACCCTACAGCAACAAGAGGCGTGAAGGAGAGACGAGCGTAGTGTCTAACGCTCGGAGGAAGGGTAAGGGTCAGCGCCAGCAGGTTGCTAGCATAACCATCCCTGCTGTCCAACAACCCCAGCAGCAGCAGCAGCAAAATCAGCAAGGGTACAGAAGGTATCAGAACATAGCACCTCTGGCAAATCGTCATCTTGAGACACCTCCCATGTCTTATGCTCAGCTATTACAAACTTTGCTTCAATTACAGCTAGTCCAGAAAAGAACCCTGGCTCCCTTGACAGGGGCACCTCCACAGGGTTATGATGCGAATGCAAAATGTGATTTCCACTTGGGGGCACCGGGCCACACGATAGAAAACTATAAGGCATTCAAGCACAAGGTGCAAGATATGGTGGATGCTAAAATCATCAACTTTTCTGATAACGCGCCGAACGTCACAAAGAACCCTATGTCAAACCATGAGGGAGGTAGGGTGAATGCCATTATTGAAGAAGAGGACTCAGCTTTATTGACTGATGCCAAGGATCTGAAGACACCGCTTAGCTTCGTTAAAGCCAAGCTGATAAAGAGAGACATCTTTCCGGGCTGTGGAGAATTGTGTATGGGTTGTGCGATTCGTTTAGACGGTTGTGAACAGTTGATAAGGGGGATTCAGAGTCTGATGACCGAAGGAATCTTGCAGTTTAGCCGGAGGGCTGGATATGGATCAGGAGAGGTAGTGCTGAAATAGGATGATGAAGTTGCCACCATCACCATCCCTCGCAAGACAATAACCATTTCTGCGTCCAGGCCACCCACGATTACCATCACAAAGGCTGGACCGATACCTTTTGAAAGCACCAATGTTGTCCCGTGGCACTATGGGGCAGACGTCTACTGTAACGGACAGAAATTGGAACTGGAACCATCTAGGCAGTCTGTGGATAACCTAGTGGGAACCGGCAGAATCACACGTAGCGGAAGAGTATTTGCTCCACCTTAGGTTGTGGTTGACAAAGCTGACAAAGCTGAGAAAACTGATAAAGGAAAGAGTAAAGTCGTTGAGGAAACCCCTCGTGGGGTAGAGAAGGACTTACTTGTAAAGGACGCTGAAGAGTTCTTGAGGTTGATCAAGAAGAGTGATTACAAGATCGTTGATCACCTCCATCAAACACCTTCGAAAATCTATATTCTAAATTTGTTGCTGTGTTCTGAGGCACATCGCAACGCGCTGTTAAAGGTTCTGAATGCCGCGTATGTGCCACAAGAGATCTCGGTTAACCAGTTGGAGGGGGTAGTAGCCCACGTGAATGCTGGAAACGGGTTAGGGTTCACTGACCTGGAGCTGACGCCGAAGGGGAGAAACCACAACAATGCCTTGCACATCTCGATAGAGTGTAGGGGAACAATTATGTCCCATGTGTTGGTGGACACTGGATCATCGCTCAATGTTCTCCCGAAGAAGGCACTGATGAAGCTGGATACGAGAGGATTGATTTGCACACCCAATGATTTGGTTGTGAAGGCTTTCGATGGAACCAAGCGTCATGTCTTTGGAGAGGTAACTCTGCCAATCCAAGTTGGGCAGGAAACTTTTGACGCAGTCTTCTACATCATGTCAGCCTATAGCTATCTGTTAGGCCGGCCATGGATCCATTCTGCTGGTGCCGTGACCTCCACATTGCACCAGAAGCTGAAGTATGCGGTGGGGGCAGCATTGTAACTGTCTGTGGCGAGGAAGACATAATGGTGAGCCATCTGTCGTCCTTCAAATATGTTGAGATGGATGGCGAGATCCACGAAACCTTATGACAGGCATTCGAAGTTTTTAAGGTCAAAGACGTGACTCCAGTAATGATTGAGAAACCGGAGATGACTCTCTCTTCCTTCAAGGAAGCTCGGGCCGTTGTTCAAGCCGGATCTGCCCCAGGTTGGAGGCAAGTTCTAGAAATACCTAACAAACAGGACAAGTTTGGGTTAGGATACTCTCCTACTGCTGAGGCCTCCTCCTCTCACAGTGTGTCCCGAGTTAAAGGGTCGATCTAGTTTACGAGTGGCGGGGTGATATTTGAAAATGTCAACGCAGTGTCTGAAGACGGCGAAGACAGCGATTGCAATCTGGATTCCTGGATCCAGCCAAGCAAACCAGGCCAGAGCCTCGACAACTGGTCCATCAGGGATATCATCCAAGTGATAGGCAAAGAGTAATGATTTACTTTCTCCAATTATTGTACAACCCTATGTCCTGCTCGGGGCATAGTGGTTTTATTGTCAGGGCCTTGTTTGATTATGTACATGCATTTTACCAATAAATCAAAGGGCGTTTTCCTTCGCATTCAAATGTTGTGATCTCTGTTATTCCTGTTTTGTACTTGTTTTGAAAAACAATAAAATGGCAATATGGTTTGTGCTAACCTGCATATCCTTGTTTTAAGCTTAACCCTTGTTATTGAAGGATCCACATCACAGATGACATCGACTCTGGACCTTCTACAACTCACTTCGACTTCGATTGCCCGATCTATCAAACTGAAGAAGAGATTGATGAAGACGAAGACCTTCCCGAAGAGCTGGCCCGTTTGTTGAAACAAGAAGAGAAAGTCATTCTGCCTCACGAGGAAGAGATTGAGATTGTGAACCTGGGTTCTGAGGAGCTTGTCAGGAATGTTAGGATAGGGGCAGCATTGCAGAGTGACATCAAGCAGAGATTGGTCGAGATGCTTCGAGAGTATAATGACATCTTTGCTTGGTCATACGAAGATATGCCCGGACTTGATACTGACATTGTGGTCCATCACTTGCCACTGCGAGAAGATTGTCCTCCCGTTAAGTAGAAGCTTAGAAGGACACGACCAGATATGGCCGTTAAGATCAAAGAAGAAGTACAAAAGCAGCTGGATGTTGGCTTCTTAGCGGTCACTACTTACCCTCTGTGGGTCGCCAACATAGTGCCTGTACCGAAGAAGGACGGTAAGGTGCGAATGTGCGTCGATTATTGGGATTTGAATAGGGAGAGCCCTAAAGACGATTTCCTGCTCCCTCATATTGATGTGTTGGTCGACAATACAGCTCAGTTCTCCGTGTTTTCATTCATGGATGGCTTCTCCGGCTACAATCAGATCAAGATGGCGCCGGAGGACATGGAGAAAACTACGTTTATTACACCTTGGGGAACATTTTTCTACAAGGTAATGCCTTTCGGTCTGAAGAACGCAGGGGCCACTTACCAACGAGAAATGGTCACTTTGTTTCATGACATGATTCACCATGAGATTGAAGTCTATGTTGATGACATGATTGCGAAGTCCCAAACGGAGGATGGGCATCTGGTCAATTTGCTGAAGCCTTTTGAGAGGCTTAGGAAATTCAGGTTGAGGCTGAATCCTAACAAGTGTACTTTCGGAGTACGGTCTGGAAAACTACTGGGGTTTATTGTGAGTGAAAGAGGCATTGATGTTGATCCTGCGAAGATAAAAGAAATACAAGACATGCCAGCGCCAAAAACTGAAAAAGAAGTTCGTGGTTTCCTGGGTAGAATAAACTACATTGCAAGGTTCATATCTCAGCTCACGGCCACGTGTGAACCGATGTTCAAACTACTGAAAAAAGATCAGACAATTATCTGGAACGAGGATTGCCAGAAGGCATTTGATAAGATAAAACAGTATCTGCAGGAACCTCCCATCTTGATACCCCCAGTGGCCGGAAGACCCTTAATCATGTACTTGACAGTTCTTTAGAATAGTATGGGGTGTGTTCTCGGTCAGCACGACGAGACTGGCAGAAAGGAGCATGCCATTTATTATTTGAGTAAAAAGTTCACAGATTGTGAATCCCGTTACTCAATGCTGGAGAAAACGTGTTGTGCACTCGCATGGGCTGCCAAACGTTTACGACAGTATATGCTCAATCACACAACCATGCTAATTTCAAAGATGGATCCGATCAAGTACGTCTTCGAGAAACAAGCACTTTCAGGCAGGATTGCCAGATGGCAAATGGTGTTGACGGAATATGACATTCAATACGTTTCCCAGAAGGCCATCAAGGGAAGCATATTGTCTGAATACCTTGTTGAGCAGCCGATCAAAGAATATCAGCCGATGAAATTTGAATTCCCTGATGAGGATATCATGTTTCTCAGGGTGAAAGATTGTGATGAACCGTTGCCCGACGAGGGGCCAGACAGAAAGTCCCAGTGGAAATTGATATTTGACAGGGCGGTTAATTCTTACGGGAGCGGTATTGGGGCAATCATCACGACTCCCGATGGATCCCACATCCCATTCACTGCTAGATTGACGTTTCCGGTCACCAATAATGAAGCAGAATACGAAGCATGCATCATGGGTCTAGAAGAAGCGATTGATTTGAGAATCAAGAACCTAGATGTATATGGTGACTCGGCACTTGTGGTTAACCAGATTAAAAGGGAGTGGGAGACTCGTCAATCGAATTTGGTGTCGTACATGAATTATGCCAGAAGGCTGCTTCTGTTCTTTGATCGAGTGGAACTCCATCATGTGCCCAGAGCTAAAAATCAGATGGATGATGCCTTAGCCACGTTGGCTTCGATGTATAAAGTCAATTTTTGGAATGAAGCTCCAAGGATTGTCCTTTCTCATCTTGATAAACCTGCGTTCGTTTTTGCAATCGAGGAAGCCTCCGACGGCAAGCCATGGTTCCATGATATCCAGACTTTCCTTATAACTAAGGAGTATCCTGCGAGAGCGTCAACCCAGGATAAGAAGACTCTGAGGAGGCTGTCTGGAACATTCTATCTCAATCCTGATGGAGTTCTCTGTAAAAGAAACCACAACCTCGTGCTACTCAGATGTGTAGATGAGAAAGAAGCGAGTTTGCTCATGGAAGAAGTCCATGAAGGCACATTTGGTACACACGCCGGCAGGCATGCTATGACAAGAAAGATCCCGAGAGCGGGATATTACTGGCTGACGATGGAGTCGGATTGCTTTAAATTCGCGAAGAGATGTCATAAATGCCAGATTTATGCTGATAAAATTCATGTGTCGCCGTGCCCGTTGAATGTCATGTCGTCCCCGTGGTCGTTCTCCAGGTGGGGCATCGACATGATAGGAAAGATCGAACCCACTGCATCTAACGGTCATCGCTTCATTTTAGTAGCCATCGACTACTTCACCAAGTGGGTGGAGGCATCCTCGTATGCTAACGTGACCAAGCAGGTGGTGGCTAGATTCATAAATAAGGGCATTATCTGTCGATACGGAATTCCCGAGCGGATCATTACTGATAATGGTTCGAATCTGAATAACAAGATGATGAAGGAGTTATGCCAAAGTTTCAAGATTGAACACCACAACTCATCTCCTTACCGGCCGAAGATGAATGGCGCGATTGAAGCGGCCAATAAAAACATTAAGAAGATTGTACAGAAGATGGTTGTGACCTATAAAGATTGGCACGAGATGTTGCCATTTGCATTGCACGGTTATCGTACGACGGTACGTACATCAACCGGGGCAACTCCTTTCTCACTAGTGTACGGTATGGAAGTTGTCCTACCGTTAGAAGTTGAGATTCCTTCTTTACGAGTTTTGGTTGACGTGAAACTCGATGAGGCAGAATGGATTAAGAACCGACTGAACCAACTCAGCCTGATGGAAGAGAAGAGATTAGCATCGATTGCAAATGGTCGTCTGTACCATAGCCGAATGAAGAATGCTTATGATAAGAAGGTGCGTCCTAGAAGCTTTCAGACGGGTGATCTCGTCCTGAAGAAGATTCTTCCTCCACACTCCGATCACAGGGGCAAGTGGACTCCTAATTATGAAGGCCCGTACGTCGTCAGCAAGGTCTTCTCGGGAGGAGCCTTGTTGTTATCCACGATGGATGGAGAAGATTTTGCATCCCTGGTGAACGCGGGCGCAGTTAAAAAATACTTTGCTTAAAAATGACCCGCTGGAAAGAAAAAGAATATCCAGGCAAAAATGGGCCATCCTGGAGAACCATAAAAAAGGAAAAAGGTTCGGGCAAAAATTAGGGATATAAATGAAGAATGTACACCCGCAAAGTCGAAAACCTGGAAGGGCGACTTTGGCAAAAAAGGGTATCCCGGTGAATCGAAAACCCGAAAGGGCGGTTCAGGCAAAAGTTAGGGTTTCGAAAAGCAAATGACTGCGTCCCGCGTATGGACTTTCATTGTTCAGTGGTTTGGAAGACCTGAGGGTCGTTTATCTGAGTCAATCTCTTCTGAAACTGAAGCATCAGAGAAGTATCGAAGTCGAGTGGGTCATAGAGGGATCAACTCATGATGTTCGTCTACGCCATATTACCGACATTTGTGTATATACTAATGTATATTTATGTCATTATGCTTGCGCAGCTTCCTCATTCCAGGAGCTTGCATCTGTTATAAAACATTTTTGCCCATTCAGGGGTTCGTTATTAATGAAACATATACTATTCAGCAATTCTGTTTGTTTGTTTAGCATTTATCTGCTTTGTTTGCGAGAAAGAATGCCCGATGTTTTTGACAAAATGCGCATACATAAACTTGTTGGCCTAGGCTAATAATTGTTGAAACATTGAGTTACTTGAATATTGTCGCAGAATGATAACCTTGATAGGTCCCTTTGAGAAGGGTATCTTGTCTGTTTGTTTGTATTGTTGTAGGTATGGCATATTCCAGGCAGTGCGCCAGGGGTACCCTAAGCAGGATGATTCCTTCTTCCCCAGCGAGTTCAGAAGCTTCTCCCCACGGAGTCTAAGCATGGGACCGCGAGCATTGATATGTCTCCCCGAGCAGAGGTAGATTCTCTCCAACCAGATGTATCCTGAGGAAAGATCATCATCTCCCCAGCTGAGTCATACGCAGAGGCGTATGTTCATCCCCAACACTGAGTCGATATGCAGTTTTCTTGTGAAAGACTATTCGCAAGTGTTCAGCTTCCGATAGTTTCAGACTGAAGTCTCCAGCGGAATTGGGATTCCCCACAGAGTCATACTCTCCCCGGAAGGAAGGAGTGATTCCAGCGTCCGGTTACCATCCTCAGCCGAGTTTGCAGTTCCCCAAGAGAGCCGAGTCCTTGGAAGCCGTTCAGACCATGATTGGTTTTCCCCAATAGAGAGTACTGGATAGCTGATGCTGTATTTCCCCACCGGAGTCGTTATCTCCGGGAAAGTTTTAGCCGCGAAGGCCGTGCAGTTTATTTCTGCGATTGACATCGTTTCCCTCGACAGTTTGTGGTTTGAATACCCGGTTGAGCGGGTCCAAGTTCTCAGAGAGCTTTATTCCCTTGCAGCAATCGTCTGGAGTTCGTTTCCCCAGGTTCAGTCCAATTGAGATTGGTGTGACTTCTTCTCCTCGGCAGGATGAGTCCTGCGTCCACCAGAGTGGTTCTTTCTCCTTGACAGGAGGATTCCCCCTTCAACATTTATTTTGCTGATGGGATCACAATATTTTGCATGATTGCATAGCATTTACCCTAAAAATGCGTAGCATTTCCACCGTGTGGAGCATTACGCCATTGTCAAAGCATATGCATATGAAACATGAGCTAGGTCGTTACCGTTCTTGTTTTGCAGGTGTTTCTACGCATAATGGTTTGCTTAAGATGATTCTTGAATTCCCCAGTGAAGTCACCAGATTTGGTTGCTCAAGTTGATGCTTAGAGTCCCCGACAGGGCGTTTGCTCAGGATGATTCCTGAAATCTTCAGCAGAGTTATTGGTTCAGGGTGATTCTTGAAGTCCTTGACGGAGTTATTTGTCCAAGATGATTCTTGAAGTTCTTAGCAGAGTTTATTCAGGATGATTCCTGAATCCCCGAAGCAGAGTTACTTGATAGTTCTCCAGAATCCCCAGCGGAGATGTGTCATCCCCAACAGGTTTTTGAACAGAGAAGTTGAGATTTCCTTGAAGACTTAATGATTGAAATCCGGCAGTAGTGCCAAACTACCAAGACTTACTGACGAAGTCCAACTGTGATGTCGAAGCAGTGCTCTCGGCTGATGTGGAATGCCTGATGGTAGAAGTTTGGATATCCCTATTAGTTCATGATTGACTGAGGATTCTATTTTCAGACTTACTGATGAAGTCCAACTGACGCCCGAGATGTTCTTTGAATGCCCGATGGCATAATTAACTTGGTTGTTAAAAAAATCCTAATGACCTGATGAGTCCCGAGGAATCCTTCTGCCATGTCGCAGAATGCCTGATGGCAATATCAGCTATGTATCACCGGTTACCGAGTGACCAGTAAGCCCTTGATGACTTAAGGAAGAAGCTGCAGCGAAATCTGATAATCATCCCGACGGAGATTTGAGAGTAGCCCATCACCAATTACCGAGTAACCGGTGATCCCTTATTGACTTACTGATGAAGTCCGACAAAGATGTTATCGACGTGCCTAGCGACACGATGAGTCCATAGGTGACGATAAGGAATTCTTCTGCAGTGGCGCAGAATGCCTGACGGCATAATCAACCATCATTCACCAGTTACCGAATAATCGGTGATCCCTTATTGACTTGTTGATGAAGTCCGACAAAGATGTTGTCGACATTCCTAGCGACATGATAAGTTCATAGGCGACGATAAGGAATTCTTCTGCTATGATGCAGAATGCCTGACGGCATGATCAACCATTCATTACCAGTTACCGTGTAACCATTGATCCCTTGATGACTTGAGGGCGAAGATCTATAGCAAAATCAGATAATTATCCTGACGGAGACTAGACCCTTCACCAATTACCGTGTGACCAATTCCCCAGCAGAGTTGTCGTGCAATTGTCATGCTCAGTTTTGAAAATGTTCCTACCAATCAGAGTATCGTTTACCTGTGCGGACGGTATAATTGACCATCCCTTGCCTGTTACCGTGTAACCGGTGATCCCTCGATGATTTGAGGACATACATGATCATCCTGACGGAAATTTGAGATTAATCCATCACCAGCTACCGTGCAACCGGTGATCCCTTGATGATTTGAGGACGCAATGGTATCAGATAAATCAAAGAATCATCCTGATGGAGATTCAGATTAGTATTCTCCAGCTAGTTGTCGCGCAGCTATTATTTCAGTTTCCGAAGATTTGTCCCCATCAGAGTACCGTGTACTTGTGCAGTTTGCAAATTTCCGGGTTTGTTGGTATTCAACCGTCTTTTACCTTAATTGTTTGAGAGTCGTTCGCTTCTCACCCAGTCAGATCCAAGTCGTTTGAATAGGGACAGCTGTTGCACCCCAAAATTTGCCCAACTTTTCTTTACTTGTGTTTCATTTCATTCACATTAGCATTATCATTTGCATTTCATTGACATGTATACAGGAGATCAAGAGGTATGATTACCAATTAAGAGCTACACAAGACTATGAAGCTAGCTAAGAAGGTTGTTCAGATGTTCAAGGGTTGATATCCTTGTCAGAGAAGTTAAAAGATCCTCAGAGAGAGTGATTGAAACCAAGAGGGTGTGTCTCCTAACTTGAGAGTTGTGGAAAGCCATGAGATGATTCTAAAGCCATGAAGTTGGACTTGAGGTCTTGAGAGAGCTCACGAGAAATGTTGAAGCTCATTTTGAGACCTAGACAGGTTATTGTGCAAGATTAAGAAGCCTCAACCATGATTGGTGCAGCTAGGGTTTGAATGGGTCAACCCTAAGTCAACTGAGGATTTGTAGAAGGTTGAAACTTAATTCAAGAGCCATGTGATCATGGATTGATACACTGAGATGTTATAAGGATGATTCCAAGGTTAACTCTTCATGATTGAAGAGTTTGAGAAGTTTTAGGCTAGGGTTTCTAAGACTTGACAGTGTAAAATCCACTGGCTTGACCCCTGACTTCCAGGCCATTTAACTCAAGATATGATTGTCATCTCATCTTGACCCTAACATGATTGTTGTAGGTCATTGTATTAGCTTTAATTTGAGTATTAGAAGTCCTTGATAGGGTTTATAGAACTCAAGTTATGAGTCAGACAAGTTACAAGTCATCTGAGATATGTGAATTTGGAGCTTGAAAGTTGCCCAACTTGCATGACACTTTTGCCCTAGAAGGATGATTCCTATGAACTTTTGGTCAACATGAATGTTGTTCCTTATTCTCCCAGATTTCTAAAGAGTACTAGAAGTCCATGATTGGATTTGTAGAACTCAAGTTATGGCTTTGAAAGTCAAGGGTATTTTGGGTATTTGGACATTACAGGTCATTTTGAATTATAGGTCAATTTCACTATCTTGCAAGCTTCAAATGGAGTTTTGTTAAACATGAAAGTTGCTCAAAATGATGTTTTTAGCTTAGCCAAGTATCAAGAGTCCATTGATATGGATTAAAACAAGCATTGGTTGAAGAAACTTCACAAAAAGACCATTTTAATGAATTAAAATGTGAAAATTCAAAACAATTGGAAATAATATGTTTTCAGGCCAAATTTGTGGTCATTTTTATTGGAATTGATATTCTAAAGAGATTGGCTTTATCACAATTTTGAATTGAAGTGCATAACATGGCCATATGGAGTCTTGCTTCATAATGAAGAAACATATCAAGTACACCCCATGGATTGAAATCAATGAGGGGAAGCTATGTCATTATACTCCTCAGCTGTTAAGTGAGTAAGATAGACTGAATTTGAAGTAAGAACAAAGCCAAAACATGAACATCACCATTGGAATTTTGGAAGGAAAGTGAAAATGGAAAATCTTAAATTGGGCTTTGTTTGGGCCTCCAAAGTGGTTAAACAGAATATAAATTGAATGTGGATCATTCTGAGAAGCTTCTGGTGTCAAATTCAGTTGAGAAGCCATTGGAGCAAGTTGGTGAAAAAGCTTGAAATTGGATTTTCGATTTTGTAGATTCAGAGGATTACAACAAGAATTGGTTATCAAGAAACGTTCATCATCAATCATTGAAGCTATCTGCACTTGTTGGAGGAGAATTGAGGTCTGAAACCACCACAATCGAAGCTTAAAACCAGGTTTCCATTTCTCAAAATTTCTCTCAATTCATGCGTTTTTAGTAGCTTAGATTCATGTGGTTAGGTTGTAATTAGGATATAGATGGATTCTGGACAATAAAATTGAGATTTAGTGACAAATTAAGGATTGATCCATTTTCGGTTGAGATGTAGATTTCCCTAGTCTTGAGGTTTTAGCGTGATTAAGTGGTATAGTTGTAATCCTCGTGGAATTTCCATCAATTTTCGTTCAAGAATCGTTTGTATTGGTGGAGTATTGAGAGAGATAGGAGGTCATGAATTTCTTCGGTGAAGCTCCGGCCATTCGCGGCCGGATTCTGCATTCCCTCCCCTGCGCTTTTTCAAATTGAAGAAGACGAAATCATGGTTGTGTGTTTGCTTGAGAAAATAGGACTAAGTTATTCAATCTTGCGCTTTATGACGCGCCACATAACCCTCCCCCAAGGCGACGTCGTTTGGTTAAGTGAATTACACCAAGGTCATTCAGCTCGCTACGTGAACCTTTGGAGCATGGGTTCGATCCCTCGCGCGGTCAGTTTATTTTAATTGTGAGAACCGATTGAATTAATTTGTGGTGTTGGGCTTTAGCTTTTTTTTGCGCTATCAACACCCCTCTAATAAGCCCAACATGCAATAGCACGTAGGATAATTGCTTAATGAACCCCTTGTCACGTTCAGAGTTGAGAAGGATTTGCTGAGTTGAAACTCAGCTGGGCCCATTCCCCAGTGCTATCTGCACCCCTGCGCAGGGCCCATTAATCAAATAACTCATGGAAATACTGCTTATTGCACCTCCCCTCCTTATTTCTTTTAATTTCTTTTCTTTATTATTTTTTTTGTTTAATGCTTGTGAGATTTAATTCATAAAAAAATAGTGAATGATGGTAATAAATTCTGGAAAAATATGTGGATATAAGCTGAGATGTTTAGGATTTTATCATGATTTTTATTTTAATTTTCCATGCATTTTCTATTTTATTTCATATTTTCTAGTGTAATATGTTTTTAATGGTGGAATAATTGTGTGCTGATTTTGTCCATTTTATTTCTCACCCATATTTCTGAGTTTGATCTTGAGATTTTACATGCTGGTTATATACATTTTGATGATGTTGTGTGATTTTTGTTATGATTTTTAGATGATTTTAAATAGGGTTTTAGCGTAGTTGTTTAGGAGTGTTCATGATTGAATTCCTTTGGTGTACCCTTGAAACTTTAGATTTAATTTGAGCCTTTTGACTTAGGTTTAACCCCTGATTTTTGGACTATAGCATGTTGATACATGTAGGATGATATGATATTTTCCCTAGAATTTTTAGGAATGATTTTTATTTAGTTCCCTATTTTACAAATTAACTTCAGTTTAGGTGATTCTAACTTAGAGAACTTCGTAGGTTAATCTTGTAATTGGCCATTAGATGATTCTAAGTAGTGTATTCCTTCTTGATAGAATGGTAAGTAAGTAGATACCTCATTAAGGTTTAGGAAGAGCCCTAGAGAGTGTTTTCTTTCTTCAAACAAATATGGCTTGATTTGTGTGCATGTCATTCCCATCCTATGATTCAAAGTCCTCATGTGAAAGCCCATCTCTCCTTTGGAGGGATGTATAGCATGTCATAATGAGTAGAACTTTTGAGGATGCCTTTCATGGATTCATGGTTGAGTGTCATGATGGATTCCTTAGGTTTCCATCATGCTTCCCATCATCATGTACTCATCTCGTTGACTCTCTTCTCTTTTGTTGAAGCATGAAGATGAAGACTTCTCTTGAAGATGGCTTGAGCTTGGAGTTTGCTTGCAGCTGCTTGGTTGTTTGCTGTTTACTGTAACGCCCCCTTTCTATACCCCCAAATAACACAATTAAATCATTTAGGCACGAATTAAAAATTCCATCAGAGTATATTTATTTCATGGTATAAAAGAAGTGCGTCACATTACTCACGAAACGACAACATGAATATTAATGTTTATAAAGAAATAATTCAAAAGGGGTAAATCTCAACTAAAAAGAATAAACGCATGGTTCTTAAAATAAGCGTATTCATGTTTTCTGTTAAAGCGGAAGACTAAAACATTTAATTACTTAAGACATGATACTCTACAAGCCTAGCCACCCGACGTTACATATCAGAGCGACCGACTCAAGAGAAAAGGAGCTATACTCCAAAATACACCTCCAGCAATCCTAATCTGCAATGCCTCATAGAGCATCATAAAAGAGCAGAAGGGTGAGAAATATTACCATAATAACAATGCATATAATCATGTATATAAACAATCATAAAATACATATATGCCACATTTCTCAATCAATTCACACACTCACCACTCCCACATCAACATATCGTATATATACATATGCACACTTCTCCTAACAATCACATATACATTATGTTTCATTTACTGCAATTCGCATTAATTCACATAACATACACATTAACTCAGTAAACACACACAACATGTTTACTCCATTGCTAATTCATATAAACATCTACATTCATGTTTATTTCACCAATGCATCATATGAAGATGACAACATGCAACTCATAGAGACCGACACACGACTCTACGTAGATGCAAATGCGGTACCGACTCAATTCAGCAGGTTCATTTGAAGAACCAAAAATAACCATCGCTCATACCCCACAAGGGCACACGAGGTTCTGCAGATTCTCCGAGGAATTAATAAATAACCATCGCTCACACCCTACAAGGGCACACGAGGTTCTGCAGATTCTCCGAGGAATCAATAAATAACCATCGCTCACACCCCACAAGGGCACACGAGGTTCTGCAGATTCTCCGAGGAATCAAACACACAAGAATGCATACCATGATGCTTCACATGCAACATGACTCATGACACTCTTGAAATGCACACATGTTTACAAACATACTCATGCATTCATCATGTTAATCGCATATATTCATCATGCACTCACAATATTTAAACATGGTTCACATTTACAATCATCATACATCACATACGAGCAATATGCACTTGCAAATATCGTGCCAAACGGCAATAAACTCAATCACACCCATCATGCATTTTTAATCAAATTAAACAATGCGTCACAAATGCCAACAGGCCACATATTCACAATCAATTCATAATCTTGGATTCACGCCATACGGCTACCCACAACACACATAACAACATATAATTATTCATCTCAGACAAGGAATGATCGCAACCAAATCACACAATCAATCCACGAATGGAAAGCACAAGAATAGAAAACATGTTGCTGTGTTCGCTAACGTTCGCCTGGCGAAGCCCCTGGCGAACCTTTGCTACCCGTTCGCCTGGCGAACTTGCCAGCGAAGACCACTGGGATTTATTCTGGAATTACTCGCTAGCACTAGCTAGCACACTCGCCTGGCGAACCTTCGCCACACTCATTCGCCTGGCGAACTTGCCAACAAAGACAGGGTGTTTGGTTCTGACTTGATTCGCTACCGTTCGCTGGGCTTCGCCTGGCGAAGCTTCGCTGCCATTCGCCTGGCGAACCTGCGAGATCAGAACTTCCATGGCTGTTCAAAAGCCCAAACCTCACAAAACCAACCGATTTAATCCAAATCAGTTCCAGTAGCACAACCCACTCATCACTCGACTATACTACACCGTCTATTCCAAATTCTAACCGATAAAACTTAGTTTCTACCGATTAAACTCATTTCGACCTAAAAATGGAAAAATGTAGGAAACCCCCAACAAATCCAAACACACACATGCATAAGCATACGCATTGATTAAGATAGTAAGATTTCACACTCTTACCTCGATTAATCGGAAGCTAGAAGTCGTTCTTGAGCTTTTCCAAGCTTTTCCTTCTTTTTCCTTCTACTTTCTCTTCTTCCTCCACTTTCCTTTCATGTTTTCTATTTTCCATTGTCGTTCCTTTTCCCCCATATATATATGTCATGCCTTCCTATTTCTCTCCAATTATATTTCTTCTCTTAAAATATTTTTCAATTCATTTTCTCATAAAATATCTCATCTTGACATTGGTTAGAAAACATCTGATAAATCCTCATGATTCCACCAAATAGAATAAATCAGTTAAACCCAATAATTCACTTAGACCATACAAACCAACTAACTAGCACAATTAATCAGTTATTAAAATCGGGTTGTTACAACTCTCCCCCACTTTAGGAATCTTCGTCCTCGAAAATATTACCCGGTTCAAATCCAACTTTCTCTAGTTGATCCTCCAAAATACCTTTACCAAGACAATCCTTTTTCTTAAAGTTGTCTCAACAGTCAAATCCTCTCTCACTCATACACCATCCATCTGGATCAATGCGCTTCCTCAGCTTAGACACATGAACACATCATGCAATTTCTCATAGTGATAGCGGTAAAACAATCTAACATGCTATTTTCCCATGCTTCCGCTGCGCTACTCGGATACAGATTCAACAAGACACCATTTGCTTCCGAGACCTCAAGCTCTCTCAACACCAGTTACTATCGTAACTCTCAAAACACGTTCTTTCTCGGATCCTCTAATCTTTTCAGTCGTCTCTTGCACAATCCCAAGTTCTAGTACAACACTCTTGCCAGACACATATCAACACAAAGGAGTCCCACACCTCCTTCTTACCCATCTTGATCCAACACACGAGCTCTCAACAAATCCTCTACATACTGGATAGCTCCTTTTGTCTGCCCATCCGTTCACGGATGCTAGACAAAGCTCAACTTCGACATGGCACCCAAAACGTCCGCAGACTCTTCCAAAATCTCAATAAAAACACAGGTTCCCATCTGAAACGATATTAGACTGTATCACCTACTACTCAGAATTACTCGACAGTTGCATCAGGCCAACAGCCTCTGATGTTCACATTTCAACTTTCAACAAGTCTAATCAGCATATACAACCACAACCACTTCTCTCTCTCTCTCTCTCTCCATCTGTGGCCATCAAAACAATTCTGTCAAGGTACTCTCATCCAATCCACACTATTCAGACACATAGACTTTATCACAACATCTTGTGTCACCATTTCCATAAATTCGAAAATCAATCCTTCGACTTCAATCTACTAAACTCAATCAATCTATTAACTCTAATTAGAATTCCAACCTTCTCGAATCCTATCGAGAATACCAATAATCAGTCTCATCATACAAAGCTCAACTCGATACGAAGTCCCTATTATTTCCTCTGCATCTTATGCAATTTTCTCAAACTAAATAAATACCTTAAGCCCTTAAGATCATTAACCATCTCGAATCCCAACTAAACAATTGAGGCTCCCAAACTCCGGTACAAACACACAACAACAACCAATCCTAAGTCACTTGTCAGATATTTCCTCTTGTACCTTTAATTGCGCATTTAACGTATCTCTCAATCATATCACCAAAGCATCACACAACACAACAAATAGTCCCGTCGGATTCAACAAAACCAACACACAAGTTGTTGACAGCTTTTCCAAAATTCTTTGAACTTTCTTCATAGTGACATAACACTACTTCTTCTCTAATACTGATAACTCAAACTCCCGATACGCAACATGATCCTCTATATTCTTCTAATACATCAAAACACCATTGGTTGCACAACCCTTGGCTCACCAACTTAAGTGTAGAAAATTCCACTCCAAACGGATACGCAGTTGTAAACCTATGGCAAAAACACGAATCGCACTCATCATAACATCCAAACATATTACATCAATAATTACTCAATTCCAGGTCACTACCTTCTCGCCACATAGAGCATTATAATGACTTCCCACGCTCTTAACCTTGCGTCATTCCAAATTACGGTCCTCCCGTTACTACAGGGTCGTAGAAACAACATTCTGTACTTAGAAGGCCATTCGATACATCTTCAGCTTCTCGAAATGGTTGAAGATTTAACCATACCAATCTTGTGTCCCGTATCTTACTTCCTTTAGTAATCTCCAGAAGTCACCATCCACTCTTTATACACTTAACCTCGGAGTCTATTGTCGTAGCACCCACTCCCAACGCGAGTCTCAACTACTTGATTAATTTAACTCCTTGACCATACAAGCACACATACAACATGGGTTCTCAATCTCGGACCAGTTCCCAAAATTAAGTCTTTCACAACCCCACTTCACATCCTAGCCCTGTAACACTTATCTTGTCAGGATAATTTCCAGACATCCATAACTAATCGGAAATTGCCAACTTCCCACTTTCATTAGCACTCAAGATTTTATCAAAATTCAACATCTCGACACTGTCCTGCGTCGAATTCTCAGAACAATCCTTAAGCACTTGGCTTCACTCCAAACAATTCACTGTACACACCATCTAAGCTCGCAAGACACGTTTATCCCATCCAACACAATCCCAACTACTATCAACAAGAGATTAAGGGTGATCAGTTCCTCAATTTGTCAACAGACAGCCGAAAATCATGATGGAGTATAAACCATCTTTACCAAACTATAATAGTGTTTAACAACACACCGAGCTACAACTCCTTTCTTGCAGCATCCTGGAGAATCACAAGCTTCTCCCCCACTTCGATCATTCCCACATCTGCAGACAAGGTTAACCACGAACATGTATCGAAAGTGTTTCACACACATGTCGCGTACAAGGGAACAACCAACAAACACAACTTGGCCGGACGGACCGACCTGCTGTGATACCACTTAATGTAACGCCCCCTTTCTATACCCCCAAATAACACAATTAAATCATTTAGCCACGAATTAAAAATTCCATCAGAGTATATTTATTTCATGGTATAAAAGAAGTGCGTCACATTACTCACGAAACGACCACATGAATATTAATGTTTATAAAGAAATAATTTAAAAGGGGTAAATCTCAACTAAAAAGAATAAACGCATGGTTCTTAAAATAAGCATATTCATGTTTTCTGTTAAAGCGGAAGACTAAAACATTGAATTACTTAAGACATGATAAAATACAAGTACACGTCATTAGGTTGTTCATAACATCAATCATAGTTTACCAAACATCATCAACTATTACATATATATAATGTATCACGAAGATACTCTACAAGCCTAGCCACCCGACGTTACATATCAGAGAGACCGACTCAAGAGAAAAGGAGCTATACTCCAAAATACACCTCCAGCAATCCTAATCTACAATGCCTCATAGAGCATCATAAAACAGCAGAAGGGCGAGAAATAATACCATAATAACAATGCATATAATCATGTATATAAGCAATCATAAAATACATATATGCCACATTTCTCAATCAATTCACACACTCACCACTCCCACATCAACATATCGTATATATACATATGCATACTTCTCCTAACAATCACATATACATTATGTTTCATTTACCGCAATTCGCATTAATTCACATAACATACACATTAACTCAGTAAACACACACAACATGTTTACTCCATTGCTAATTCACATAAACATCTACATTCATGTTTATTTCACTAATGCATCATATGAAGATGACAACATGCAACTCATAGAGACCGACACACGACTCTACGTATATGCAAATGCGGTACCGACTCAATTCAGCAGGTTCATTTGAAGAACCAAAAATAACCATCGCTCACACCTTACAAGGGCACACGAGGTTCTGCAGATTCTCCGAGGAATCAATATAACCATCGCAACATATGAGGTTCTGCAAATCCTCCGAGGGATCAATAAATAACCATCGCTCACACCCCACAAGGGCACACGAGGTTCTGCAGATTCTCCGAGGAATCAATAAATAACCATCGCTCACACCCCACAAGGGCACAAGAGGTTCTGCAGATTCTCCGAGGAATCAATAAATAACCATCGCTCACACCACACAAGGGCACACGAGGTTCTGCAGATTCTCCGAGGAATCAAACACACAAGAATGCATACCATGATGCTTCACATGCAACATGACTCATGACACTCTTGAAATGCACACATGTTTACAAACATACTCATGCATTCATCATGTTAATTGCATATATTCATTATGCACTCACAATATTTAAACATGGTTCACATTTACGATCATCATACATCACATACGAGCAATATGCACTTGCAAATATCGTGCCAAACGGAAATAAACTCAATCACATCCATCATGCATTTTTAATCAAATTAAACAATGCGTCACATATGCCAAAGGGCCACATATTCACAATCAATTCATAATCTAGGATTCACGCCATACGGCTACCCACAACACACATAACAACATATAATTATTCATCTCAGACAAGGAATGATCGCAACCAAACCACACAATCAATCCACGAATGGAAAGCACAAGAATAGAAAACATGTTGCTGTGTTTGCTAACCTTCGCCTGGCGAAGCCCCTGGCGAACCTTCGCTACCCGTTCGCCTGGCGAACTTGCCAGCGAAGACCACTGGGATTTATTCTGGAATTACTCGCTAGCACACTCGCCTGGAGAACCTTCGCCACACTCATTCGCTTGGCGAACCTTCGCCACACTCATTTGCCTGGCGAACTTGCCAACGAAGACAGGGTGTTTGGTTCTGACTTGATTTGCTACCGTTCGCTGGGCTTCACCTGGCGAAGCCTCGCTGCCATTCGCCTAGCGAACCTGCGAGATCAGAACTTTCATGGCTGTTCAAAAGCCCAAACCTCACAAAACCAACCAATTTAATCCAAATCAGTTCCAGTAGCACAGCCCACTCATTACTCGACCATACTACACCGTCTATTCCAAATTCTAACCGATAAAACTCAGTTTCTACCGATTAAACTCATTTCGACCTAAAAATGGAAAAATGTAGGAAACCCCCAACAAATCCAAACACATACATGCATAATCATACACATTGATTAAGATAGTAAGATTTCACACCCTTACCTCGATTAATCGGAAGCTAGAAGTCGTTCTTGAGCTTTTCCAAGCTTTTCCTTCTTTTTCCTTCTACTTTCTCTTCTTCCTCCACTTTCCTTTCATGTTTTCTATTATCCATTTTCGTTCCTTTTCCCCCATATATATATATATATATATATATATATATATATATATATATATATATATATATATATATATATATATATATATATATATATATATATATATATATATATATATATATATATATATATATATATATATATATATATATATATATATATATATATATATATATATATATATATGTCCTGCCTTCCTATTTCTCTCCAATTATATTTCTTCTCTTAAAATATTTGTCAATTCATTTTCTCATAAAATATCTCATCTTGACATTGGTTAGAAAACATCTGATAAATCCTCATGATTCCACCAAATAGAATAAATCAGTTAAACCCAATAATTCACTTAAACCATACAAACCAACTAACTAGCACAATTAATCAGTTATTAAAAATTGGGCTGTTACATTTACGTGCTTTGGTGTTGAGCTATTTTGGCTGCTATTTTGTCTGCTGCTCTTTCTGTTTGACTGTTGCTTGTGTGACTTGCTCTTGTTGCATTTCTTTCTTCCTTTATCTTTGCAACTATTCATACTTGGCTTGAGGTTGAGATGAGCTTGTGGAGGCTCCTTCCCCACACATATTTCCTCCCTCACTTTCATTGCATGCATTTTATTTACAGTTGTTTACCGTTTAGCTGATGCTTTATCTGTTTCTGTATACCATTGACATGATCCCCAAGGAATCTCACTTCCTTTGATAAGGAAGTGATGATTAGAACTTTAGGTTGAAACCTATGTATGATAACTTCTAGGAGATCCCTGTTTCAAACCTCAACCATAGGATGACTCCTTGGCATGACAATTGTTAGGACTTGATAGTCTCCTCTTAGTTGAGCCTGTTTTCTCTTCTCATCTCGAAACAAATCAAAATACTGAAGGTGAGAAAATTACTTAGAAGGGGGGGTTGAATAAGTATGACAAATAATAAAAGATTTAAACACAGTTATTTTTATCCTGGTTCGTTGAACTCAACTACTCCAGTCCACCCTCTCAAGAGTGATTTGCCTTTCTCAGTCAAGGACTTAATCCACTATTTAATCAAACAGATTACAATAGTAACACCTAAGAACAACTGTTCTTAGTCTTCTCAAGAGCTACTGATCCCAACTGGATCCTCTTAAGGAAAACCTTTTACAATCAATGTAAAACTATTACAAGAGTAAGAATGCTTCTAAGAAGCAGTTATCACAACTGTGATATTTCTCTTAAGTTAAGAACAATGTTACAGCAAAATAAAAATATAAGAGCTTTGAGAGTTTTGCTTTGATGAGTGATTTTTGCAAGTAGTTCGTTACTGAAGAAGATGGAGTGGACTTCTTTATATAGGCACTTAGATCCATGAAATCTTCTCAACGTTGAAGGCTGTGCTGAAAAGTCTGGAGCCTTTTTGTCTTTACATTGGAGGCTGTGCTGAAAAAGACTGATGCCTTTTGTCTTTTACTTTGCAGAAACTTTCCTTAGAATGGAATACACAGATAAAACCTTTTTGTCTGTGTTCTTGTGTCTAGCATAAAATAGGAAAGAGCTGTTGAGATATGCCAACGTACATATTCAAATCTTCTTCACTAAGTAAGTTCAGCTATCAACATTAGAGTCTGGATCTTCATAATCTCCAGAGTAGAGATCTTTTGGATCTTCAGAGTCTTGGGATGTTCTTTAGATTGTGCTAAATCAGAGTATGAGCAGCTTGTGTGCTTGAGCGTGTAATTCTGTCAGAGCTGAGTCTTCTATATCAGATTCTCAATACTTATGCAGCGCAGTATCTTCAGAGTCTTCTGATGACTAAGCTTCTAATCTCTCAGAGTCTTCTATTCTTTAGAGGCTTCTGCTTCAGAATCTTCAGTAGACAGCACTTAGATTCTTCTGGGAGCAGCGTTCAGATCTTCATTTAAGATGCTCTTGAACCTTTAAAGCCTTTCATAATATCATTGTTCAGATCCAAATTTGCTATTTTAAGAATATTTTCTTTAGTACCTGTAGCAAACAGTCTAGAACAAATTTAGAGTATATGATTCTTGAATACAAAATTTATAAGTGTTATCATCAAAACATAGAGATATAACTAAGAAACAATCTGTGTTCTTACAATCTCCCCCTTTTTGATGATGACAAAACATGAGGAATTTTGTTCAATAAAAAGTATGAATTATAACTCCCCCTGAGATAAATACTCTAATAGAAGAAAACACTTCCCTTTTTGATTAAGTATATTTCAGATTCAGAGCCTGATGCAAGAGGTTTGACTTTCAGAATCAAATCTTGATGCCAGATAATTAAGACTTTCTTCAGTCAGAGCGCATGGTTATCATCTTGCTTGAATTATCTTTCAGAGTAAAGGTATCAGAGTAAGCTATCTGAATTGATTGAATACTCAGATTTGCTTTGAAGATCAGGTTCCGGTTGGAAAAGTCTCAGGGTAACTTCAATGAATTATGTTAGATATATCAATGTAATATGAAAGACTTAAATTCAAAGTAAGTTAATAAAATGTCTGAATTTCAGTTTTAGTAATTGCTTATAGTTTGAACAATCAGATTCTCTTTTTCTCCCCCTTTTTGTCATAATCAAAAAGATTTTTAAAGACATAAAGATACAGAAGAAAAGAAGCATATAGAAGCAAAAACATCAACATGCAATTAAACATACCAAAGTCCACAGTCAAACAGGCAGATGCCAAAACGCATAACACAACAATAAGAAAACAACAAAAGCAATAACATGTGCAAAAACAACAAATAAAACTAAGTCTGGCATGAGGCAATAAGGGTCAGAAGCTCTGTCATTTTGGCAGTTGACTCTTCTTGCTTAGACATCCAGGTCTTGATCTCTTCAATTGTCTTCTCTTGCTTTATCATCCAATCTTTTATTTCCTTAACATCATTCACAAGCTCTATGACCACAGATGAAGAAGGAGCAGCAGGGTTCTCTTCAGATTGGTTCTCTTCAGGGGCTTGTTCAACCATTTCAGATTCAGGAGCCTCTGGAGGAGCAGCTTCCAGAAGTAACACAGGAGGAGGAGGAGGCATGTTCATCAGAGTTACCTTGATTAATTCTGCAAACTTAGTCTTAGCAAGCTTAGAGCATTTAGCTCTAACTTTTAAGGCAGCTTTGTTGAACATCCAGATGAAACGCTTCCAAGCAGCATTTGAAACAATTGGATCCAAACTTGACATGCACACATCCTTAACACGAGTATATTCAGAATCTATCTCCTTTTTGAACATTTCAAACATAGCATTAACACATGATCCTAGATCTGACTGTTCAGACTGTTCAGAGGGATTAGGATTAGGAGTGTTAACAGGAGTAGGTTCAGATGGTGTAGGTTCAGATGGTCGTGGTTGAGGTGATGTTGGTTGAGATGTTTGGATGTCAGATTGAAGGAGTTCAGATGGTTGAGGAATGGTTTGTGTTTCAGATGGATTGGTTTCAGATGGTTGAGGGATGGTTTGGGTTTCAGATGTTTGAGTTTCAGATGGTTGAATTTCAGATGGTTGTGGTTGAGGTGGAGAGTTTGGTGGAGTATGAAACATGGAAATGTTAAGATGTTCCTTCATAGCACTTTAAGAACGTGCTTGTTTGAGTGACTGGTTCAAAATCAGATGAATCAGATGATTCACTATCAGAAGATTCATCTGAGTGAACAGATGTTGAAGAAATTATAATTGATTGATTGAGGGGTTCTATATCCAGAATATTGTCAGAAAGATTTGGATCTTCTTATGGAATTGGTTGTTCAGAGTGTTCAGTTTGAACAGTCTCTGGTTGGTTTGGTTCTGAGATGATTATTTCTGGTTGGAGAATCTCTAACTGGGGATTATCTGGTTGTGACATTGCTGGTTGTGGAATTTCTGTTTGAGGAATTTCTGGTTGAATTGTTTCTGTTTGTGGAATATCAGGTTAAATTGATTGAGTTTATGGAATTTCTGGTTGAATTGATTGAGTTTGTGGAATTTCTGATTGAAGTGTTTGAGGTTGTGGAATTTCTGTTTGAATTGATTGAGGGGGTTCAGATATAATATGAGGTTGGGGTTCAGAGAGAATTGGTACAGAAAATGGTTGTGAATGTACTGGTTCGGATGAGGGTGGTTCAGATGAAAGATTTGCAGATTGTTTGGGTTTTTAAGTTCTTTGTCTAAGGTTTGGAGATAATTGTGGTGATGAAAGGGGTGAATGAACAGCAGGTGTAGGATCATATGTTAATACCTGATGAATAGTGTCTCTAATCTCTTCCAGAGTGGCATCTCTAGAACTAATTCTGGCTTTCTTTTCTGCTTTCTTCTTCTTCCTTGGAACTTCAGATACTTTCCTTTTCTTCTGAACCGATCCTTCTTCAGCTTTCCTCTTACTACGGATTTCCTTCATCAGATTGGGCATTTCTTCTCCTTGTTTCTGAACAAGATTAGCAGGTAAGGGAATTCCTTCCTTCAGACACTCTGCAATGTAAGTCCAGACAAATTCCTTTGGTTCATCTGCACTGAACATTGGAAAGTCTTCTAAGGGTATCCTTCTGCTATTGACCTCCTCAGAGTTTATCTTCCTTAGTTTTCCATTCAGCTCTGAAATGATTTTCATCCTTTTCAGATTGAGTCCATTTATCTCAGATCCAATGATGTATGACAGATCTTCTGTTATCTTTTCATCTGTCAGATGCTTTACCAGTTTGTTTTCAACAAGGATGTCTGAAATCAGTCTTCCCAAAGGTATCCAAGTTCTAACTTTCCCAGCTTTAGCTCTGACCTCTTCTCTAGTCTCTTTGACATGAGTTAGAAGATGACTGAAGATCAGATAGGGCAGATCCACCTTAACATTCTGGCTGATGTAGTACATGAAATACAGATGTTCTGAACTCACATAGTCTGGTGACTTGGATGCCTTTCTGTGAAAGATTGTACTCATAAATATCTTTGCCCAGATCCTATAGATAGGTTTCAGATCTTTAACCTTACTTGTTGGTGTCCCAGCTACAGTGATTTCTTCATATACCTTAGCCATATCAATACGTGAAGAGGCAAGGTTTGAAACTCCATCAGATTCTGTATAACTGAGCAGTTGCCTGATCAGTTTCTCAGTAATCACTATCTCCTTCCCAAGGACAAATGAGTGAATAAACTTAGGACCAGTGCTAGCGTGAATCCAGAATTCCTTTACAAGAGTTGGGTACACAGGACCCATCAATCTCTCAAAGTACTTCTCCTAGCCTTGAGCTTTAATGGCAGTTGTTAGGTCAAACCCATTTTCCTATAATGATTCAAGATCAACGAAGCTCTCACACAGAACCTCAAGATCTGCTACTGGAGTAAATAGGGTGCATTCTGGTTTCTTGTACATTATAGTTTTGTTGGAGATTTCAGCAGCATTTGATGTAGAAGCCATTGAAGAAGAAGAAGATCTTGATTTGGGTTTAGGGTTTTTGTAGAGGTTGAAGAGAGAACAGAAACGCATAGGTGTAGTGAGTGTGAAAAATGTGAAAATAGTGTAATAGGTGGTATTTATAGACAACTAAAAATCAAGCATTGGGCACATCAAAAGACACATACGCACATTTGTACAGCATTTAATGAAAGTAATCATTTCACATTAAAATAATGACAACTGGGGGGAAATCCAAGAAAAGTGAGATTTTCAAAGCAATACCCAAACGTCAATTCAGTTGAGCACTCAATCATTTCAGATACTGAGTGACACGTGTTTGCTTTGTATGTGCATCTGATGTCTCTCAAGAAATGAAATGTTTCCAACTTTCAGATCTTCTGAGTTTGTTAGTTCAGAGCTTCACACAAATAAATTAATTAAAAATAAAAGAATAATTAGTCAAATGAAATACTTCAGATCATTAAACATTTTGCATCTGAGAAGTTGCCTCTGATAAATATTACTCTGGACAAAAATCCATACAAATATTTTTCAGAATGAACTTAAATCTATCTTCAGCAAGGGGTTTTGTGAAAATATCAGCCCATTGATGATCTGTATCAACAAAGGCTAGATTGATTACACCCTTCTAAACATAGTCTCTGATGAAGTGATGTTTAATTTCTATATGTTTAGCCTTAGAATGCAAGATTGGATTTTTTGACAAACATATAGCAGAAGTATTATCATAGAAGATAGAAAGATTACTCTCATAGATCTGATAATCTTCTAACTGACTCTTCATCCAGAGCATCTGCGTACAACATCCAGCAGCAGCAATGTATTCTGCCTCTGTAGTTGATAGTGCAATAGTGGGTTGCTTCTTGTTGTACCATGAGATCAGATGACTTCCAAGAAACTGACAGCTTCCAGAAGTGCTTTTACGTTCAACTCTGTCTCCAGCATAATCAGCATCACAGAATCCAACTAATGAAAATTCATCAGATCTTCTGTAACACAGACCCATGTTAGTAGTACCTTTCAGATACCTTAGAATCCTCTTAACAGCTGTTAAGTGTGATTCTCTAGGATCTGATTGGAATCTTGCACATAAGCAAACACTAAACAGAATATCTAGTCTAGAAGCAGTCAAGTATAGAAGAGATCCTATCATACCTCTGTAGAGTTTCTGATCTACCTTCTTATTTACCTCTTCCTTACCTAGAGTGCTTGTAGGGTGCATTGGAGTCTTTGCCATTTTACTATCAACCATGTTGAACTTCTTCAGAAGCTCTTTAACATATTTGGTTTGATGTATGTAGGTGCACTCTGGAGTCTGGTTGACTTGGATTCCCAAAAAGAATCTCAATTCTCCCATCATGCTCATTTCAAACTCTGCCTTGCCACTGGAGCATATGTCTCAGTGTAATCAATACCTTCTTATTGACTGTATCCTTGAGCAACCAGCCTTGCCTTATTCCTTTCAACTTCTCCCTTTTCATTCAACTTATTCCTGAAGACCCATTTTGTTCCAATAACATTGAATCCTTTAGGTCTAGGAACCAGATCCCAAACTTCATTTCTGGTGAATTGATTTAGCTCTTCTTACATGGCAATAATCCATTCATTATCTTTCAGAGCCTCATCCACAGATGTTGGTTCAATTATTGACACTAAGCCAAACAATGAAGATTCAGATGTTCTGAGATAGGATCTTGTCCTGATTGGATCATCTTTCTTTCCAATAATCACATCTTCTGGGTGAGATGCCTTGATTCTGGAAGAAGATCCTCTGACATTTGATCTTTTAGAAATGTGTAAGTTGTCCAATTGAGAAGATAGGGAAATAACATCTGGAGTTGCTTCAGATTCCTTTTCTTTAGCCTTTTCTGCCTCTGATCCTTCAGAGTCTGTAAGAATCACTTCTCTATCTGCAGAATTCTCAAACTGCTTTGGCTTTTCAGAGCCAAGCTTATCATAAAATCTTACATGAATAGATTCTTCCACAATCTGTGTTTCAGTATTGAATACTCTGTAGCCTTTAGAGCGTTTAGAATAACCAAGCATGAAACACTTCTGTGCTTTGGAATCAAACTTATTAAGATTTTCTTTAGTGTTAAGTATATAACAAGTACATCCAAAAGGATGAAAATATGAAATGTTAGGCTTTCTGTTCTTCCACAGTTCATATGGAGTTTTTTTCAGAAGAGGTCTTACAGACACTCTGTTCTGAATGTAACAAGCTGTGTTGATTGCTTTTGCCCAAAAGTGTTTTTCCAGATTCGTC
Organism: Lathyrus sativus; assembly: GCA_963859935.3. NCBI lineage: Eukaryota > Viridiplantae > Streptophyta > Magnoliopsida > Fabales > Fabaceae > Lathyrus > Lathyrus sativus. Next base: position 494,284,005 of record OZ012738.1, read on the forward strand.
TCATTGATCATGGTTCTGGCCATTTCTTGCAGAGTCCTGTTTTTCCTCTCTACAACCCCATTTTGTTGTGGAGTTCTAGGACAGGAAAAATCATGAGCAATGCCATTTTCAGAAAAATATTTTTCAAAATATTTATTTTCAAATTCACCCCCATGATCACTTCTGACTTTTGTAATTTTGAAATCTTTTTCAATATGGACTTGCTTGCAGAAGTCAAAGAACACAGAATGTGACTCATCCTTGTGTTTTAAGAACTTTACCCATGTCCATCTACTATAGTCATCAACAATGACTAATCCATACTTCTTGCCTCTGATGGATGCAGTTTTCAATGGTCCAAACAGATCAATATGAAGTAGTTCTAGTGGTTTGGAAGTAGAAACAGCATTTTTTTTGACTTAAAAGATGTTTTTGAAAACTTCCCTTTTTGGCATGCTTCACAAAGAGCATCTGAAGTGAACTTCAGATTAGGGAGTCCTCTGACAAGATTAAGTTTATTAATTTGAGATATACGTCTCATATTAATATGACCCAATCTTCTGTGCCAGACCCATTGCTCTTCATTAACAGACAAGAGGCATTTAACATTTTGAACTTTAAGTTCTGAAAGATTTATTTTATAAATGTTGTTTTTCCTCTTACCACTAAATAGGATATAGCCATCCTTTTGACATATAGCTTTACAACATTTTTGATTAAAGGTAATATCATAACCATTGTCACTTAATTGACTTATGGACAATAAGTTATATTTTAGGCCTTCAACAAGTAAAATATTAGTTATAGAGGGAAGTTTACCATTTCCAATAGTGCCAGATCCAATGATCTTGCCTTTCTGGTTCCCTCCAAACTTCACGTTACCTCCAGATCTAAGTTCCAGGCTTTGGAACATAGACCTTTCTCCTGTCATGTGTCGTGAGCATCCAGAGTCCAGGTACCATGACTGGCGTCCGGATCTTGCTGCTAAGAACATCTGCAACAGGAATTATTTTGTTTTTAGGTACCCAGATCTTCTTGGGTCCTTTGGGGTTAGTTGGTTTGTAGGTTTGTCTAAACTTCTGTTTTTCAACATAATGTTTATTCTGACTTGCCTTAGGTTTAAACACATAAGTATTCTTCTCAGAGCTTGTGTGTTTAATGTCATTTAAGTGACCAAATTTAAATTGAGAATACAGAGGTGTCTTCTTGATGAAAAGTTTGTCAACAGATTTTGGATTACTTCCAGATGAAGATTCATATCCAATACCTCTTCTGTTGTTCCCACTAACACCATAGATCATAGAAGCCAACTTGCTTCTGTCTATGCTCTTAGTAAGGAATCTCTGAAAGCTAGAGTCATATTTTTCTAAAATGTTTTCACATGACTTAGTCTCAGATTCAGATTCTTGTTGAGTTATTTCAAAGTCATTTTTGATTTTCAGATTAATTTCTTTTTGCTCAACAAGTTCTGTCTTCAGAAGATCAATCTCATATTCAAGATTGCTTTTCAGCTTCTTGTATTTGAGTTTGATATTGTTATAACTTTTAAGAACTTCTGTTAAAACTTTTATAAGTTCTTCTTTGGTAAGTTTAGCCATTACCTCTTCAGCGTCATCATCAGATTCAGAATTTGATTCATATCCTGAGGTTCCTTCCTCTTGATCTTCTGTGCTGGCCATCAGTGCAACATTAGCACATTCTTCTTCTGATTCAGAAGATGATTCAGATTCATCTGAGTCATCCCATGTTGCCATCAGAACCTTCTTCTTTTTGTCAACCTTCTTCTTAGGTTTTTCTCTTTGAAGTTTGGGGCAATCATTCTTATAATGCCCAGGTTCTTTGCACTCATAGCATATAACTTCTTTCTTGCCAGATCTTCTGTGCCTAGAAGATTCCTTTCTATGATCAGATTTTCTGAAGTTGTTGAACTTCTTTCCCTTGTGCTTCCAGAGTCTGTTGATCCTTCTGGACAACATGGATAATTCATCTTCTTCTTCAGAAGAAGATTCTTCAGAGCTTTCCTCAATAACCTGCAAAGCTTTAGCAGATTTATTAGATTTTGAAGCAACAGATTTACCTTTTTCTTTCTTCTGAGGTTCATCTTCCTCAAGCTCAATTTCATGGCTCCTCAGTGAGCTGATGAGTTCTTCTAAAGAGATCTTGTTCAGATCTTTAGCCATCTTCAAGGCAGTCACCATTGGTCTCCATCTGGTAGGTAGACTTCTGATGATTTTCTTTACATGATCTGATGTAGAGTATCCCTTGTCCAGAACCTTTAGACCAGCTGTAAGGATCTGGAATCTAGAAAACATAGTTTCTATATTTTCAGATTCTTCCATTTTGAACGCTTCATACTTCTGTATAAGCGTCAGATCCTTGGTCTCCTTCACTTGAGAATTTCCTTCATGAGTCATTTTAAGTGACTCAAACATTCCATGAGCTGTTTCTCTGTTAGTAATCTTTTCATACTCAGTATGAGAGGTTGCATTAAGCAATATTGTCCTAGCCTTATGGTGATTTTTAAAATCCTTCTTCTGGGCTTCTGTCATTGATTTTCTGTCAACTTTCTTACCATCCTCATTTGTAGGATGTTCATAGCCATCAATAACCAAGTCCCACAAATCAGCATCATACCCCAGGAAGAAACTTTCTATCCTGTCCTTCCAGTAATCAAATTTTTCTCCATCAAACATGGGAGGCTTTGTGCTGATTCTATCCCCTTCATATTTGTTACAGTTGGATATAGATGTGTCACCCATAATGACAAACAGATATTTATCAAAGTAACTTTTCTCACTGGATCTTTACTGACACGGTTAAGTGGTAGCACACGCAGAACCGGAGCTCTGATGCCAACTGAAGGTGAGAAAATTACTTAGAAGGGGGGGTTGAATAAGTATGACAAATAATCAAAGATGTAAACACATTTATTTTTATCCTGGTTCGTTGAACTCAACTACTCCAGTCCACCCTCTCAAGAGTGATTTGCCTTTCTCAGTCAAGGACTTAATCCACTATTTAATCAAACAGATTATAATAGTAACACCTAAGAACAATTGTTCTTAGTCTTCTCAAGAGCTACTGATCCCAACTGGATCCTCTTAAGGAAAACCTTTTGCAATCAATGTAAAACTATTACAAGAGTAAGAATGCTTCTAAGAAGCAGTTATCACAACTGTGATATTTCTCTTAAGTTAAGAACAATGTTACAGCAAAATAAAAAATATAAAAGCTTTGAGAGTTTTGCTTTGATGAGTGATTTTTGCAAGTAGTTCGTTACTGAAGAAGATGGAGTGGACTTCTTTATATAGGCACTTAGATCCATGAAGTCTTCTCAACGTTGAAGGCTGTGCAGAAAAGCCTGGAGCCTTTTTGTCTTTACATTGGAGGCTGTGCTGAAAAAGCCTGATGCCTTTTGTCTTTTACTTTGCAGAAACTTTCCTTAGAATGGAATGCACAGATAAAACCTTTTTGTCTGTGTTCTTGTGTCTAGCATAAAATAGGAAAGAGCTGTTGAGATATGCCAACGTACATATTCAAATCTTCTTCACTAAGTAAGTCCAGCTATCAACATTAGAGTCTGGATCTTCAGAATCTCCAGAGTAGAGATCTTATGGATCTTCAGAGTCTTGGGATGTTCTTCAGATTGTGCTGAATCAGAGTATGAGCAGCTTGTATGCTTGAGCGTGTAATTCTGTCAGAGCAGAGTCTTCTATATCAGATTCTCAATACTTATGCAGCGCAGTATCTTCAGAGTCTTCTGATGACTAAGCTTCTAATCTCTCAGAGTCTTCTATTCTTTAGAGGCTTCTGCTTCAGAATCTTCAGTAAACAGCACTTAGATTCTTCTGGGAGCAGCGTTCAGATCTTCATTTAAGATGCTCTTGAACCTTTGAAGCCTTTCATAATATCATTGTTCAGATCCAAATTTGCTCTTTTAAGAATATTTTCTTTAGTACCTGTAGCAAAAAGTCTAGAACAAATTTAGAGTATATAATTCTTGAATACAAAATTTATAAGTGTTATCATCAAAACATAGAGATATAACTAAGAAACAATCTGTGTTCTTACAAATACAGTAATAAAGGTTAACTAATGTCGTACGTTACGAGCCTTAAGCTACTTGAGAAAGGGTTGTTAGAGGGTTTCCTTCTAATAATCTAGGTGTTTAGTATGGTACCCTTTGGGTGACATGCGACACATTCACTCTCCGGTCATAGTCTCTAGTGCGATATTGGTTGCAAACATCCATAAAAAACAATTCTTCTGTAAAAGACAGAAAACAAACTTCAAACCTTTTTGCCACGTGGGCCCATAATTCAAAGGAAGCTTTTCTGAAGAAAAGAGTGTCGTTAACTCCCAGATCTACCGCAAACGGTAACGCCTAAGTCTCCAAGGGCCGAGCTGCGTACACCAAACTGCTAGAATTGTTTGTTAACCCTACTCGAAAAAACAGATGAATCTGAATTCCCGTAATCCGTATTATTCCGAACTACGTAAGCTCTGATCTCTCATATTTGTTGAGAGTACGTAGGCACAATACTAATGTATTGGCGAGCCACTTTCCCCCGTAAGCCGTAGTTAGCCGAACTACGTTGACTCTGATTTCTCATTCTATGATGAGAATACGTAGGCATAAAGTGCGACACTTTGCCGAGTCATTTTCTTTTCTTTTTAGACCAGCCTTGATAGGTAGATAGTAAAACCAACCCATCAGATAAACACAACAAGCGTGGATCCCATCGAGTACGATGGACGTGAGGGGTGCTAATACCTTCCCCTTGCGTAACTGAATCCCGAATCCAGACAATGGTTGCGATGACCTTGTCTTATACCTTTTTCGTCAGGTTTTTCTGATCGTTTCCTTTCCTGTTCTAAGGGATAAATAACGAAAGGTGACGACTCTTCTGTTTTGCCGGCACCTTATTTTCGCGGTAGCGACAACACTCATACACAAACTTCTCTTCTCAAAGAGCTTTGAAACCCAATCTTGATGGTAATGAAACCCTAATGACTTGCACAAATTCCCTTGCTTGAGTTTGAAACCAATAAGAATCTCCTCTTGAATGGCACAACACACCTCGTGATCCCCTGCTAAGAACAATGCTATGCAATGCAAATGCTAAAATCAAATGAAACAAAAGCCAAGTCCAAGAAAAAGGTTGGTCAAATTTTAGGGTACAACAATAATTCGGAAACACGACCCTCGCACAAAAGGCGCGGAAATGCGGTTCGACAGAGTTGTCGCCGAACTTTATTTACCCCGAATAAATAGGAAAGGAAAATATTGAGAAAACCTTTTAGAACAAAAGGACAGGAACAGGGTCGTCGCAACCGATGTTCCGGGTTCGGGAGTCGGTTACGCAAGGGGAAGGTATTAGCACCACTCACGTCCGTTGTACTCAATGGGAACCTCTAAGGGTAATTTGTGATGGGTGTTATCTAAACTTGCTTGTTTTCTTCTTAAGATAAATGCAAATTGGTACGATAAAAGGATAAAGACGCTAAGGGGAAATGAGTGGTTAGAGGATAGGGTGCTCGCCAAGGATTGTACCCCTTGTGCCTACATATGCTCATTCGGACGAGAGTGAGGAATCAGAGCGTCGTAGTTCAACTACGAGAAAGGTTGGGGGGAAACAGAAGGTGGAGGGAAATGTGCACGGAATAACGGAGAAAGATAGAAGTGTGCTCGCCAAGATCATCGCAATCTTGTGGCTACATATCTTACATTCAGACGAGAATGAAGAATCAGAGCGTCCATAGTTCGTGAAGACGATCACGAAAAGATGAAGGGGTGAATTTAATCGAAGTTGAGTTTGGGAACGAAAGATTGAGCGACTAACAACCCAAGGGGCGTGCTCGAGAGCTATCACTCAGGAATTCAGAGAATGCGAGATTCCAAGAATTCATTTCTTTTGGAAATTGATTGAATAGGGTTGATGAGAAAGAGTTGAACATTTTGAAATCAAACGAGTGAATGAATAACAACTCAAGGGGCGTGCCTCAAGAGTTAATCATTCGAAGATTCAAGGAATGTTAGTCCCCAAGAATTTCCTTCTTTCGTAAGTTTGATTATGAAAATGTTTGAATGTAGATTAGGTATTTTAAAATGAAAGAGTGAATGAACAACAACCCAAAGCGTACACCTCAAGAGCCATTCGTTCAGAGATTCAAGGAATGCTAGACTCCACGAATCTCCTCCTTTCATTAATTGTTTAAGAAAAGCGTTTGAATAAAAGATTGAATCAAATACATTGTGAAAAGAGGTGAGTTGCGAGGCAAGAGGCACTCGGTTTACAACTTGGTTTAAAATACCCCTTGATGTTGGATCAAGGGTTGGACTTATATTTGCGTGCAAAACATGTTGGAATGGAAGTGGATTTGAAAATGGCTCAACGACGAGTCGAGGGTTTTGATTGAAAAGGGAACCGGCTTGACAACAAATCAAGGGTTAGGTTGTGAGAAATGATAATAGTCCCTGAGGGTGCCCCAATATCAAAACCACGATGAAATGTGAAAGTGTGTGCCATAGGTTAATGGCGAATGCGTATGAGCACTCGAATTAAAGAGGGTGTTTGAAAATGGCCCGACGATGGATCAAGAATTAGTTTGAAAATGGTTTAATCTACACTAGTCCCTGAGGGAGCCCCTAGAAGATAAACCACGATCTAAGCAATACGAAAGTGTACATCAAAATGGGAGAGGGATACATATGAGCTACAAGGGATTGCACAAAATAAAAGATCTCATTGTAAGGTAGCCCAAGAGAAAGTCGTGTGTGTGTGTGTGTGTGCAAATTGTCCTAAACTATGCCTTGAGAAAAAGTCAAGCAATACTCCAAGCTAGGGTTTCTGACAAAGTGCAATAGTCCATGGCTCGGACAAATAACCAACAGTTCACCAATTTAGGATTTTATTGTTTCGATAATTGTTAAGTGTTTTCGAATAGAATATGAATAGAAGAAGAACCAGATGAATAATGTGAATATGATATGAATATGAACAAGATATGAATAATATAACAAGATATATAGCAATATAAGCAAGATAATATTCACAATAACATAATCGAGATAAGTATTAAAAAGTATATGAACGAGATAATCTAAATCAAGATAATATTGACTGAAATTAAATCAAGGATATATTTGACTGAAAATAAAACAGTTGTATAATGACGGAAAGTAATGTTAGTGGTTAGTTGATTTGTGAATTGAATTGGGATGAAGTGTAACGCTAAACCGTCGTAGTTCGACTTATGACGACAGTCGAACTATAGGAGGTCGGACAAATTGATATTCGTGCTAAAAACAAGATAGAGAAATGATATTGGGGATCATTCTCCAATTTAACTGTGTCGCACGGACCAAAAAGAGTGGGATCTCGTCTTAATCATAAACTCGTGTCGATTAATCGAAGGTAGCCTATCATGATCCTAAAGTAAAGAAAATGACCCAAATGGTCATTTTCCATAAATTTGACGTAGTGAAGGTTATCGACTTCGATAAATCGACGTTTACAAATGTAAAGACTTCATTGATCGATAAAATAAAATAAAATTGGGATTATAAAGAAAATGAAAATAAAAAATGGTCTCAGTTTCATTTCCACCTATCAATAATTTGACTAGTGACGACTTTTGTGATTTCGTCATCGACCCGAAGAATCGAAAAAAAATGAGAAAATAAATAAAAAAACAAAAACCAAGATGGATCAAGGTCGACGATAAGAACTTTAAACAAATCTAAGAACCAATAAAACTTCAAAACAAATTATGAGAAATACAAATCAAAGAAAAAAAACAAATTAAATGAAGGAGGTGTAGAAATGAGTTGAGAATGAGTTGAGACGGGTGTTTGGTAGAAATCATAAATTGAAAAAAAATGTGTATAATGAACAACTACAGATGAACCCAGCTACAGAAAACGAACATAGGCCCTCAGGCCCATGAACCCAGCCTTTCGTACCCCAAAACAACTACAGTAGGACCCGATTAATATCAACATCTTGAAAATAAAAACCTAATTAAAGTCGAACCAACAACTCATCTTCCTCAGGTTATTTTTTTTAACGAAAGAAAACAAAAAAAGGATAAAACTCAACGTTGCGGTGATCGTAAACAGGAAGGCAAGAACACAGTTGAAAAACACCACAACCACAACGAGTTTTTTAAAACACGATATCAAGCAACAACAATAACGAGTTTCAACCTCTCTGTGTGATTTTCTCTCTCGTTCGTACCTCGCCTCAGGTTTCAATCTCATTCTGGTTCAATTGGTTTTTCGATTTTTGTTTCATGATTTGGTCTTCCAGTCTCTCTCTTCATCTATTTTCGAATTGTTCTGGGTTGTTGATTTTGAAGCAGGGCTTGAGGTTTATTGGTTGATGATGATTGTAAATGGGGTTTACAGCGGGAGGGATAGAAAGCACAAGGTTATGGTGGTTGAAGGCTTAGAGGTTTGGTTTACGATTTTGTAGTAATTGTTTTTACGATTTTGAAGCAAGGCTTAGTTGTAGGGTCGTACGGATTCATGTAAAACTTTGAACAAATGCTAGTGGTACAAACAAAATTGTGGTCATCGAAGAGGTGGGTTCATACGGATTGTTTTGTTACTGTGAGTTCGGATGGAAATTTGGTATAATATTGCTTATGACTTGTTTTTTCTTTGGGCTTGAAATTCTGCAGGTGGTGGTGCTTGATATTGTTGAGTTACTGAGTGCCTATGGGGTTCATAGTTTTGTTCTCCTTTGTTGCGTTATGGCAATTGACCTTGTGATTTTTTTATGCTGCTACAAGTCATTCTTGTGATGTGAATTGGTGTGTAGTGACATTTAGATAGCAGCATGTAGTAGTTTTTTTAGAAAAAAAGTTTTTGTATTTTGGCCTTCATGTAATGGGCTTCATAATGAACCATTTTTTTTGTGTGAAGCCTCATGTTGCATATGAACTTGCAACTTATTTTCTAAAACTTCTCCAAAATTCATGGACTTTAATACTTGGTTGTGGTAATCTTGGGCTTTGGCAAATGATGTAATGGATTTTGCTACATGAACCTTCCTTATAATGGACTTGATTAAAGATATTAGTGAATAATGATAGACAAAAAACATTGATTAAATCCAAATTAAACATAATATGCCTTGAGAATGAAATCACATGAGCCAATATTGAGTCTTGATTTGAAATAGATCATGTTTGAATTTGGATCTTGAAATGAAATCTTGGTGTAAATTTGAACCTGACTTGATATAAGTTCATAATCGAGAACTTAATTTTGAAATTGAAGATTGATGAATTAAGATGAAAGCAAGTACATTGGGATGACCAAAATTCGCGAAAGATCAACACTCTCAATTCTCAATCGATTCCTCTGACCCAACTTGAGCAACTAAGTCAACTGTAACGTCAAGCTTTGAAGCAATCATCTTTCCTTGAAACTAATTTTCGGCAATTTGAATTTTTATTAAAATTAAACCTAGAATGTATTGGAATCTTGAATCAATTCCTTAAGATATAACACCGCATCATGATTCCATCTTGAAATGGCTTTGAATTGAATAGCAAGCTGAAATTCTCCTTTGACACCTAATCAGGGCTTGCAATGACTTGTCATATTACCCAAATGCTCTGACCTTTGATGGCCTTTAGCCTCGATCATAAAATCAACTCTGGCTTGGCCAAGATTAGGTTAAAACCAAATGAACCTCAATCCATACACACACATTTGACCTGACATCTTGAATTCAACCTTGCACAACATACTTTGAACAATGAACAGAAGCAACACATTTTTGATCTTCTAAGTAATGATTAGTCGATGAAGGTACAAAAATGAAAGCTATATATAGGTAGGACAATTTTGGGGTGTGGCAGATGCCCCTATCTAATTGTTTTAGACCTAGTAGGATGAACTGCTATGACATTCATTCTTTCGAAGTATAAGATAATTAGATATGAAGAAAACCTTGAATTTGTCTGAAAAGAAAGAAAAAGCTTGGGAGGTGGGATAATGGATCAAGGTCTACCCTCGAGTAGACAGTGAATAACTAGCAAAAGGTCGCCATCACCAAAAGGATGATGGAGTGAAACACACACGGCCCTGACACTAAAAGGGTGTAGGGAACACTCGCACAATCTGGCACTAAAAGGATGACAGACCCATCACCAAAAGGATGATAGAGCGAACTTACACACAACCCTGCCACCAAAAGGGTGTAGGGAATCCTCGCACAATCTGGCGCCAAAAGGATGACAGACCCATCACCAAAAAGATGATGGAGTGACACCTGCACAACCCTGACACCAAAAGGATGTAAGGAAACACTCGCATAATCTGGAACCAAAAGGATGATAGACCCATCACCAAAAGGAAGATAGAGCGAACTCACACAACCCTGACACCAAAAGGATGTAGGGACCACTTGCACAATCTGGCACCAAAAGGATGACATACCCATCATCAAAAGGATGATGGAGCGACACACACAACCCTGACACCAAAAGGATATAGGGGAACACTCGCAAAATCGGGCACCAAAAGGATGATAGACCCATCACTAAAAGGATGATGGAGCGAAACACACACAACCCTGACACCAAAAGGATGTAGGGAACACTAGTACAATTTGGCACCAAAAGTATGACAGACACATCAACAAAAAGATGATGGAGTGAAACACACACAACCCTGACACCAAAAGGATGTAGGGAACACTCGCATAATCTGGCATCAAAAGGATGATGGAGCGAAACACATACAGGTTACTACCACCAATAGGATGATAGAACGACATTCGAACAATTTGGCACCAAAAGGATGATAGACCCATCACCAAAAGGATGATGGAGCGAACATACGCACAGAAGTTGCTACCACCAAAAGGATGATAGAACGACACTCGCAAAATTTTGGCACCAAAAGGATGATGGAGCAAACTCACACAGGTTGCTACCACCAAAAGGATGATAGAAACTTCCCAAATTTGAAGGCCACCTGCACCAAAAGGATGCAGACTAGGTTGAATCGACGAGGTTCGGCTATCACCAAAAGGGTGATAGTAAGGCAATTGACAAAGGTCATGTTTGTTGGAGACAACTCACTAGGGAATGCCTATGAGGAAGATTGGATTGAAACAAATCAACGGGGAACGCCCACTAACTTGCTTGGAGGTCACAGTTTTGACCATAAAAGATCGAAATGACTTCATAATGAACGAACACCCATGGACTTTGAGGAAACTGCCCCCGGCTGGGATGACTTTTGCTTTGAATCTTATCTCAGTCAACAAAATGTTGAACAACTTCGTGGGGAAGCCCACAGATATGCAGATGATGCCCCTGGCTGGGCTGAATGTTGCTTTGAAACACTTGAATTCAACCAACAAAAGGTTGATATAACTTTGGGGAGGAAGCCCACGAACTTGAATAACGTGCCCTTCACTAGGCTAAATCTTGCTTTTGATATCTCATCAACCACAAGGTTGAGACAACTTTGTGAGGAATGCTCACAGTCTTGCAGAAGATTCCCCTGGATGGGCTGAATCTTGCCTTGAAATCTTGTCAACCACAAGGTTGAAACAGATTCATGGGGAACGCCCACGGTCTTGAAAAAGATGCCCCTGACTAGGCTAAATACAGTCTTAGAAATCTCAAGATTGATCCTGGACCTTGCCTTGCATATGCTGATGCTTGATGTTGGAAATGATGCTCCATATAAAATGGAAATGCAAGTGCAAATGCTGACGCGCGAAGATGCAAGAACTGGGGAAGTGTTATATGGCTCGGGTACGCATATGATGCAGGTGATGCTTATTATATCGAATGTAATATGTATAATACATATGATTGCAGACGGGTGATTGGAAATACAGGTGGGAGGTGCCAGCATGGTAGATGAAATTCTAGCAAGCTCACGATGGATGTTATTGTGGATGTTGTGACATCCACTGTAACATTGATTGCTGCAGTTAATAATAAGCTGCAAATGGAAGCAGTAAATAACACAACAATTATTCACCCAGTTCAGTGTCAACAACACTTACATCTAGGGGCTATCAAGCCAAGGAGGAAATTCACTATTAGCAGAATTAATTCAGAGTCAAACAACCTAGTTTTCACTCCTCACTTAAAACCTACTGTTGCACCCCAAAATTTGCCTAACCTTGCTTTACCTAGCTTGTGTTTCATTGCATTCATATTAGCATTATCATCTGCATTTCATTGACATGTATGCAAGAGATCAAGAGGTATGACTACCAATCAAGGGCTACACAAGGTTATGAAGCTAGCCAAGAGGTTTATCCAAGTGTTCAATGGTTGATATCCTCATCAAAGAAGCCAAAGATTCTCAGAGAAAGTGGTTGAAGCCAAGAGTGTGTATCCCCAACTTAAGGGTGGTGGGAAAGTCATCTGATGATGTTGAACCCACAGAGTTGGACCTAGAGCCTTGAGAGAGCTCATAAGAAGTATTGAAGATCATTTTGAAGCCTAGACAGGTCATTATGCAAAAGATGTGAAGCAACTACCAAGATTGGTACAACTAGGGTTTCATCTGGTCAACCCTAGGTTAACTGATGATTTGAAGAATTTTGAGACCTAATTCAAGAGCCATGTGATCATGGATTGATGTGTTAAGATGCCTAAGGGATGATTCCCAGGTCAATTCATCATGAATCAAGAGTGTGAGAAGTTGTTAGGCTAGGGTTGCTATGCTTGACAGTGTAAAATCCCCTGGTTTAGTGCCTAACTTCAAGACCGCATAACTCAAGATGAGACTTTTATCTCACCTTGACCCTAAAATGATTGTTGTAAAGAATGAGCATAGCTTTAATTTGAGTACTAGAAGTCCTTGATAGGGTTTATAGAACTCAAGTTATGAGCCAGACAAGTTATAGGTCATCAGTGGCATGTGAAATTGGAGTTTGAAAGTCAACCAACTTGCATGACATTTTTGCCCTAGAAGGATGATTCCTATGAACTTTTGTCCAACATGAATGTTGTTCCTCATCATCTTAGCTTTCTAGAAAGTACTAGAAGTCCATGATTGGATTTGTAGAACTCAAGTTACAAGCTTTGCAAGATAAGGGTATTTTAGGAATTTGGAATTACAGGTCATTTTGGATTATGGGTCCATTTCACTATCTTGTGAACCTCAAATGAAGATTTGTTCAACTTGAAAGTTGTTCAAAATGGTGTTTTTAATCCAACCATGACCCAAGCATCCATTGATATGGATTAATTATGGAAGTGTATGAAGGAAATTTGAAAAAAGGATAATTAAAAGGCATAAAAAGTGAAAATTCCATTTTAATTCATTTTTGTGCCAAACTTCACAAATGGGTACATATTTTGATTGCAAATGGAATTTTGAAGACAATGATAATGTTACATTTTTGGTTTGAGTCATAATTCATGGACTTTGTTTGGATTACTTAGAATTGAAGTAACATAACCAATGTTGACCATAGGATCAAATCAAGCCTTTAATCTGGTCCATTCACATTCAAGGGATGTTATGCAAGCCATTTGAGTGAAGTTTGAGCTGAAGCTGAGCTAGAATACACGATTACCATGGTTGTTCATTGAAGAAAAATTAAATTTTGGATTAATCAAATTTGGCCAGGTTATGATCCAAACACATCATATATAAGTTCAGTATCAGGTTCAGATCGTTTTTTGGATAACAATTGGTGAAGAGACGGTTATGGCAGTTTGAGATTGATGCTTCCAAAGTGAAATTCGGTTCTTGCAATCCAGAGCATATCAAGAAGAATTGAGGATTTCCATAGCACCAGGATCATTCAGTGAAGAAATCTGCATGTTTTGAAGTCAAGATTCACACTCAAGAACCTTCAATTTCAAGCTTTAGAACAGGTTTTTACTTCTCACAATTCCTCTTGATTTAAGCATGTTTAGACTGAATTTGGCATGTGGTTAGGTTGTAGATACAACATAGATCGTTTTAGGATCATAATTGTGAAGATTAGTGATGATTCATGATGTGATACAAATTCTGTTTGGATGTGTGTTTGCTTGATTCTTAAGAGTTAAGATGCATTGGATAGTGATTTGTGATCCTTGAGAGGTGAGGAAGATTTCTGTGTAGAGAATTTGAAGTTTGATGACATTTATGGAATTGGTGATTACTCTGTTCATTATCGTGTTTGATCATTCGTGAAGAATTAGTAAAAATGGAGTAGATCTTAATGATCAGTGTGAAGAGACGAGTGATTTCATGTAATTTCCATTGAGTTTGGTTGAATTTGATCACAGAGCATGATTGCTCTCGCCGGAGAAGACGGTGGAGCTCTTCTCCGGCCACCATGGTTGAGTTTCCCTCCTTTGTTCAGTTCAAACGAAGACGATGATGGAGAACCGTTGGATCCTTTTAAATTGATTGACTTGGTCTTAGCATCTGATGGATGAGATTTAGTTTGATTAGGGGTTGGTTAGGTAGCACGTTCTGGTGCATAGGATTAGAATACTTTTGCATTGGATGGATGTGATTAGGGAGTACCATAGACCCAGTCAACTAAACCACACATTGCCCCTTATCAAAACGAATTGTTTCAATAATTGATGTGGCACGCGCGTAGCTGTTAGATGAGTTGACTAGTAGTGTGATCTAATGGCTCTGATGTTTTCTTATTTCTTTTTATTTCTTTAATTGATTTTCATTTTCTTTTAATTGATTTTTCATGTTTAATTCATATTAATTAGAATAATGATCAGAAAATTATGAAAAAAAATATGTGGGTGATCCTTGTTTAATTTCTGATTTTTCCATGCCTTTGGATTTTATTTTGGTATTGTTTTCAATTTAATGTCCATTTTTCTATTTTTAATAAATGATTAAAAATGCATAATATGACTAGTTTGCTTTCTGATTTTATTACTAGCTCATAATTTGGAATTTGAGGCTGAAACTTTGCATGCTTGTTATAGACTCCTTGATAGGTTTAGGTGATTTTTGTTGTGATTTTTAGATGATTCTAAGTAGGAGTTTGAGATAGATCTTTAGGAGCATTCCTTGATGGATCCCCTCTAGCACACTCTTTGGATTTAGATTTTGTTTGAACCTTTAAGATTAGGTTTTACCCCTAGTTTTTGTACCATAAATACTTAACCCATTTAGGATAATGTAAGATTTTCCTTGAGATTTTTAGAATTGATTTTCTATTATTCCCCCATTTTCCAAGTTGGCCTTGGTTTAGGTGACCCTAACTAGGTTAACTTCATAGATTAGTCTTGTAAGTGACCATTAGATGATTCTAAGTTCCATATCCTTTCTTGATAGAATAGAAATTAGGTAGAGACCTCTTTAGAGCTTTAAATCCTTAGTGTAGGTGATCCTTAGAAGGTAATTATTGAGGTTCTTTAGAAGTTCAGATTAGGTGGATGATTCTTCCTATAGGTTTAGATTCCTTCAAAATCTTCCTTGCTTAATTAGAATCCTCCTTGTGAGCATGTTTCCTCCTGTGGAGGAATTCATTGCATTATCATCAAGGAGTTGAATCTATGCAAGCTCTCTAAGGAAATGGAGTTGGTTGAGTGCCTGTGGTAAGTTCCTGTGGACCTTACCTTGCTTCCCATCTTCATTCTTCTAATCTTCTCCAATCATTTTAGGAACCTTTTTGGAGTAGCATAGTCCCTCCTATGGGGGAATGCTGCACATCTCCTGAAGGAGCCAAACCTCTAGGATTCTCCCAAATCTCTTTTAGTTGGTTGAGTGCCTGGGATAAGTTCCTGTGGACCTTACCCTGGCTTCCCAACATTCAATTCCTTTTCTTAGGATAGAAGCCTTGTTTGTTTACTTGTGGAATGAATTCCTTATTTGTCATAAATCCTTGCCTTCATTCATGATTGAGTGGTGTGTTGCATTAGGATAATTCATGTTTAGGATAGTCTAAGTGTAGGTGCATGACTGCATTAAGAGGTTGAGTGAGTCTCCCTCTGTTTGTTTGCCTTAAGGGTTGAGGTGATCCTTGTCACTACTGCGAAAAACGAGGCCGGCAATGACAGAAGAGTCGCCACCTCTCGTTATTTATCCCTTAGAACAGGAAAGGAAACGATTGGAAAAACCTGACGAAAAGGTATAAGACAAGGTCATCGCAACTATTGTCTGGGTTCGGGAGTCGGTTATGCAAGGGGAAGGTATTAGCACCCCTCACGTCCATCGTACTCGATGGGATCCATGCTTGTTGTGTTTATCTGACGGGTTTGTTAATCTATCTACACTAGAGGTCTGGTCTAAAAAGAAAAGAAAATGACTCGGCAAAGTATCGCACTTTATGCCTACGTATTCCCGTCTAGAACGAGAAATCGGAGTCAACGTAGTTCGCCTAACTATGGGTGAAGGGGGGAAGGTTGCTCGCCGAGATATCGCATCTCGTGCCTACGTACTTTCATACGGCATGAAAGATCATAGCAAACGTAGTTCGGGCTACGGAGAACACAGGTTTGTTCAGCTGTTTTTTATCCAAGTAAAGTTAACAATCAGTTCCAGCAGTTGGTGTTTGCAGCTCGATCCTTGGAGACTTAGGCGTTACCGTTTGCGATAGAACTGAAAGTTAACAGAACTCTCCTTTAAGAAAAAGGGTTTTCCTGATTAAGGGTCCAAGAGGACAAAAAGGATTTGAATGTTTGTTTTTTTTAAGTCTTTTACGGAAGAAGTGAATTGAGTTCTGTTTGTAACTCGTGTTGCACTAAAGACTTGGACTTGAGAGTGAATGCGTCGCATGTCACCCAAAGGGTACCACACTAAACACTCGAGTTATGTGAGGGAAACCCTCCCACAACTCTTTCTCAAGTAGCATAAGGCTTGTAACGCACAACACGTGTTAACCTTTATTAAGTGTTTTAACTGTACTTGAAGATGAGAAGAGAAACAGACTCTCTACAGGGAAACTGACTCGATCCTACAGTTATCGTGCAATATTCGTCCTAGGGTTGTGGTTAAAAGGGAAACTAACTAATGTTATCATGCATGGTTAGAATCCTAATGTCTGTCATAACTTCTCTTGAATAAGAGAAGTCAGAGTTCCTAGGGGAACATGGCAATGGAAACAATAGTAAACAGAATAACTGTAAAAATTATTGTAAACAAATTGCTGTAAATAAAATGCATACAATGCATCACACAAGCAGAAGGAGCCAAGCTCAACTTCTAAACAAGCAAGGCACAAAGGCCACTCAGCACATAGGCAAGGGAGCTGAGCTCTACCAAATACCAGCAAGCAAAGCCACACAGTAAAAATACAAGCAGAGGGAGAAACTCGACCTCTAATGCAATACAAGCAAGGGGAGAATCTCAACCCTTAGGATGCTCTTAGGCTTATTCAACTACATGACCTAATCTAAATGCATCACACCAAGCAAGTCACATCAATACAGTTGAACAAGAAGAAAACAGACAAACAGGGAAAACAAGCCAGCAAACTCCACAACAGAGCAATCTTCTGACAGCGATCCAATCCAAAGTCTGTAACCGTTCTTCAAGTCCACCATCTTCAAGAGAAGTAAAGTGATACTCCATCTTCAAGCTTTAATAATGAACTCCACCAAGCATGAAGAGAATCAACAAGATGAGTATTTGATAATGGGAAACAGACAGGAAACCAAAGGAATCCCATCTGACACTCAACCAGTCATCAGAGAAAGGCACCCTCAAAAGTTCTACTCATTGTAAATGTCACACGTCCCTCCAAAGGAGAGATGAGACTTTAACATGAGGACTTTGAATCATAGGATAGGATGGAAGGTGAATGAAACCAACCATGTTTATTTGAAGGAAAAAACTACTTCTAAAGCTCTCTCCTAAAATCCCTAATCTCATAAGCTACAAAAAGCTAACGAAAAGAAAAGAAAAGCTCCAAGCCAAGCTCCTCCAGCCACTCCACAAAAGCTTCATCATGTCCATGACATCCTCCAATAAGAACCAGAAGCCGACCATGCAAGAAAAGCCCAATTTGAGTCCATTCCAAATCAATCACCAAAGTTGAAGCACCAAATGAACAATCAACTTGAATATTCTATCTAAAATATCAAAACACAATCTAAAAATCCAATTATTTTTCTATGGAAACATGCATTTGTTAATTATCTACAGTTCAAAAATCAGGACCTAATTCAATTTCTAAGTCCTCTAATAAAATCCTAAGTTGAAAGGTATCACTAAAGAGATCCACTAAAGAGTACTCCTAAACAACTACACTAAAATCTTATTTAAAATGATTTAAAAATCATAAAAAAAATCACACAATACCAACAACATGTATATAATCAGTTTGTAAAATCTTAAGATCAAACTCTAAAATATGAGTGAGAAATAAAATGGACAAAATCAGCACACAATTATTCCACCATTAGAAACATGTTGCAAAAGAAAATATGAAATAAAATGGAAAATGCATGGAAAATTAAAATGAAAAGCATGATAAAATTCTAAACATCTCATTTTATATCTACAATATTTTCCAGAATTTAATATCAACATTTACTATTTTTTTGTGAATTAATTCTAACAATCAATAAAACAGAAAATAAAGAAAAGAAATTGAAACATGAATATGGAAGGGGTGTAGTCAGCAGCTAATCCAAGTGCAATCCTAGCCTAGGCCCATGCAAGGGGTGCTGAAAGCAGGGGCGCTGGGCCCAATTGAATCATGAATTCAGCAAAAAAAAAATCAATTCCATTAACGTCCAGGGGGGGTGCGTAAAGCAGGGAATCCATGTGAAATTCAACCTTGGGCCTGCTATGGGAGGTGTGGATAGCGGTAGGAAACGAAGCCCAAAAACAATTACACAAATTCCATCAGCTTTGCAATTAACAAAAATAAAACCACATGAGGTATCGAACTTGCGCCTCCCAGGTACTCACACGCGAACTGAAGTGCTTGGCTTTACTAAGGCAGAACGACGCCGTTTGGAAGGGGGATGGGGTGGCGCGATCGCAGCCTTTGGATGCACGGACGAAGTCCTCCTTTCCTCTCCAATCGGAAGGCTGGTGGCTGTCTTCTCCAATTCAAAATTTCCTACGCAGGAACAGTGCCCGCGCGCTACACCATGGCTGGCCGAATGAAGCTTTTTTCCGGCAAACTTCAAACCATCATATCTCACTCAATAATCCACCAAATGCAACGATTCTTGAACCAAAGTTGCACGAAATTTAACGAGGATTTCAAATATCCTAATAGATTATGCTAAAACCTCAAGAACCAAGAATTCTATATCTCAACCGAAAACAGATCAATTCCTATTTTGTCACTAATCATCAATCTTCTGTCTAGAAATCATCTACATCCTATTTGCAACCTAACCACATGAATCTAAGGTGATAAAAACGCATAAATGGAGAGGAATTTCAAGAAATGAAAATCTTGCTTTAAGCTCCGATTGTGGTGGTTTCAGACCTCAATTCTCCTCCAACAAGTGCAGAAAGCTTCAATGATTGATGGTGAATGATTCTTGATAATCAATTCTTGATGAAACCCTCTGAATCTCCAAAATCAAAAATCCAATTTCAAGCTTTTTCTTCAACTTGCTCCAATGGCTTCTCTCTCTCTTCAGCTCCAATGAGTCACCAACCTCTATCTAATTTCGTTTTTGAATATTTATAGAACATATTAGAACCTTCTAGGGGTAAGGCCCAAGCCCAATCCAAAAATCCAAATCCAATATTTTTCTCCAAAAATTTGATCATGGTAAACTCAAACTTGTCTCAAAAGCTTGCTTTGGAAGCTTCTAGCATCATACACAAAACCCTTGAATAAATTCAGCTTGGCTAGAGCCTTGAATTTCCTTTGTGAGTGATCTTTTTTTGTGATGTTGCTTATTTGTGAAGAAACATGTCAAAACACCAGGAATTATGAGTTAACTGAAAATTCTAAAATTGCCAATGTTTCTAAATCATCATTTCTGATCAAATTGAGTGGTCATTTGGCATATTTTGTGCACATAACAATTTATTTGAATTTCCCACCAAAAATGCCTTTGAATTTCTCCCTTTACAAGGCCACTTCAAGCCAATCTTTGATATGAGCCAAACCAATTCACCATGAACTCTTGGTTGACCTAAAAACCATATTTTGAGCAAGTTCCATGTTGAACAAAATTGCATTCCAGATGTGCAAGTTGGAGATTTTGACCTATGATTGAAAATGGCCTATAATCTCACTTTCCCAAAATACCCCTGACTTTTAAACCTCATAACTTGAGTTCTACAAATCAGATGGAAGACTTCTAATACAATTTGGAAAGCTAAGATCATGAGGAACAACTTTCATGTTGGCCAAAAGTTTATGAGAAATACCCTCCTAGGTCAAAAACAACTTGGAAGTCATATGATTTTCATAGACAAATTTCAGATGCATCTGAGGACCTGTAACTTGTCTGGACCATAACTTGAGTTCTATAAATCCAATGGAGGACTTCTAGTACTCAAATTAAATCTAAGATCATCCTATACAACATTCATGTGGAGGCCAAAGTCATATGAGGCTTTAATCTTGACTTACATGGCTTGGAAGTTTGGCACTAAACAAGGGATTTTACCCTAGGAACCCTGACTTAGCAACTCCAACCACTCTTGATTCTTCTCAAATTGATCTTGAGACAATCTCTCATATGCCTCAACATATCATTTCATGATCTCAATGAACTAGAAGTAGGCTTTGATCTTCTTCAATTGCTCATTTTGGCCTAGGATTAACCATATGAAACCCTAGTGATATCCACTTCAATTGTGGCTCTTGCATTTGATAAAATGACTTGATTGAGCTCCAACATGACCTTCAAGGCATTTCAATGAGCCCTACTCACACATTCTCTCCTTGATCAAGGCCTTACAATCCACTGCTGATCTTCAACTGGCTCCAATTGAGGAGGTGAGCCCCATACAAGCACTCAAACTTCCCAAGAACTCAAACCTCTGTCTGATGACCCTGATAACTTCTTAAGCTTGAATAATACCTCTGGTTAGGCTTCTCTTGACATGTAGACACACTTAATCCCCTGTTAAATGAAGGATGCTATGCTATGCAAATGCTAGAACTATGCTATGCTAATGCAATGAAACATAAACTAAGTGGTAAAAAGGTTAGGCAAATTTTGAGGTGCAACAATCCTCCCCTTGCTTGTGTGTTGTTTCTCTTTTTCTAATTGACGTATTTACATATAGAGGTTGAGTTGAGCTCCTTCTGCTTGTCTGTTTTGACTGTTTTCTTTGCTTGATTGCTAAGAGGTGGAGTGAGTCTCCCTCTGCTTGTATTGATGCATTGCATTTGCATCTTTACTGTTTTCTTCTGTTTATCTATTTTACTGATGTTTAGCTGATGTTTTGTCTGTTTCCGTATCCCATTGACACGGTCCCCTAGGAGCCTCACTTCCTTTGATAAGGAAGTGATGATTAGAACTTTAGGTTGAAACCCATTCATGATAACTTCTAGGAGTTCCCTGTTTCAAGCCTCAACCATAGGATGAATCCTTGGCATGACAACATTAGGTTTTGACAGTTTCCCCGTAGACTTCGTTCTCTTCTCATCTCAAAACAACAGTAAAAAACGTAATAAAGGCAAGTTGGTACAAGCGCGTTACGAGCCTTAAGCTACTTGGGAAATGATAATTGAGCGGTCTCCTCTCAATCATCTAGAGTGTTTAGTATATGTCCTTTGGACGATATGCGACACATTCGCTCCTAAGTCATAATCTCTAGTGCTGTACAAACTACAGACAATCATAAAAAACACTTCTTCCGTAAAAGACAGAAAACAAACTTCAAACCTTTTTGCCCCGTGGGCCCATAACTCGAGGAAAACTTTTCTGAAGAAAAGAGTGTCGTTAACCCTACTGCTGGAACTGTTTGTTAACCCTACTCGGAAAAACAGATGAATCTAAACCCGTAATTCGTAGTATCCCGAACTACGTAAGCTCTAATCTCTCATATCCATTGAGAGTACGTAGGCACAATACTGACGTATTGGCGAGCCACTTTCCCTGTAACCCGTAGTTAGCCGAACTACGTTGACTCTGATTTCTCGTTCTCTAAAGAGAATACGTAGGCACGAAGCGCGATGCTTTGCCGAGTCATTTTATTTTCTTTTCAGACCAGCCTTGATAGGTAGATAGATAAAACCAACCTGTCAGATAAACACAACAAGCATGGATCCCATCGAGTACGATGGACTTGAGGGGTGCTAATACCTTCCCCTTGCGTAATCGACTCCCGAACCCAGACATGGTTGCGATGACCTTGTCTTATACCTATTCGTCAGGTTTTTCCCATCGTTTCCTTTCCCGTTCTGTGGGATAAATAACGAAAGGTGGCGACTCTTCTGTTTTGCCGGCACCTTATTTTTGCGGTAGCGACACCTACCCAATGACACTTCTGCCTAGAGACACACTAGACCTGAGTATACCCACTCACTCCCCCTCAATCACCTCAGTGATATCAATACACAATTATAAAACCAATATGAAGATAAACTTCAAACACACATTGATCTTGCTTTAGAGCTTTGATCAAGGAACACACACACTCTTGCTTAACAGCTTTGAGTGACTCAATGAACACACCTGTTCATACACAATAACCACATCAATTTTACATCATACAATTGCTTGGCACACAAGGAATCCTAAGACTCCTAGACTCACATGAAGAACAAAGTTCTTCACTCACAAACACACTCTATAATCTCTTACTAGATGCTCTCCCCTTTGTGTGTCTGCCTATTAGGAATGCTCCTTCTGCTATTTATAATAGTAGACCTGCTTTGGGCCTTGGTAGAGAAATTAGGTTTACC
The DNA here is from genome assembly GCA_963859935.3 of Lathyrus sativus. NCBI lineage: Eukaryota > Viridiplantae > Streptophyta > Magnoliopsida > Fabales > Fabaceae > Lathyrus > Lathyrus sativus. The sequence continues at coordinate 494,306,783 of OZ012738.1, forward strand.
CAAGATAAACCTTTCTTCATGAAGCTGCACACTTATCATTAGGTCAGGAGCCTTCTATGTTATCCTCAGCAATGCCTGTTATGTTGCCTAAAATAATTATGCTTCCTGGATTGTTTCCTGAAGTATAGCCTGAGCTAATAACAGAAAAACAAACCTGCGCGCCTTGATGTCATACAATCAATGTCATAACATTCAGTCATGACATTCAACTTCACTTACTCACAGCTTTCCTTGCATAACACTCTTCATGTATGTCCTAACATCAGTTATGATATTTACTCATACATTAATGTTTTGCCATAAAATACAGCCAATCAAAAGCACTTACAAACTCCCCCTTTGGCTAATTTTTGACTAAAACACCCTGTTAACATATATGGAGTCGGGGTCTATGTTTTAATTGAGTTATTTTGATTATCTTTCTGTATAAGGAAAACCTTGGATTATACCTTTTGAGTTCTGCTGCCTTTGAGCAATTTTTGATATATTTTGGGAAAACCCGTTGTACACGGAGCACTAACTTGTTTTGAGTTATTGAGAAATGTACGCCCTTTTGTGGTGGCTTTTATTGAATTTAATAATTTACTCTGATAGATGTGAATAAATGTGCCTTTTAATTGTGGGGTAGAAAAGGGTGTTACACAGTGGAGTAGGAAGGTTCAAGCTTTTATTTTGGATGCAAAGTGTGAAGAAAGTTTCAAGAGCTTTTGAGGAGGTTGACAACAACTCATGTTTTGATTTTGGTGAATCCGGCAGAACAATTGTTGTATATTGTGATGCTTCATTGATGGGATTGGGGGTGTGTTAATGCAACATCAACAACTTTTAGCTTATGCTTTAAGACAACTTAAAGTGCATGAGAGGAATTATCTAACGCGGGATTTAGAGTTGGTTGTTGTTGTGTTTGTGTCAAAGCTTTGGAGGCATTATTTGTTTGGTTCGAGATTTGAGATGTTTAGTGATCATAAGAGTTTGAAGTATTTCTTTGATCAGAAAGAATTGAATGCGAGGCAGAGGAGATGATTGGGACTTATGAAGGATTATGGTTTTGGTTTGAATTACCATTCGGATAAAGCAAGCGTGTGTTGCACCCCAAAATTTGACCAACCGGTTCCCATATCTGGTTTATGTTTCGACGCATTTTCGCATTCGCATTCGTATATCGCATACAGTGCATTTGTCCAGTCATATTGATTTTATCGGGATTACAGCCCTGTTTTTACATTTCGGGCGTTTCAGACCGGTTCGAATAATCGGAGGTTATTTTTGAGAAGTCACGCGCTTCCTGGGTGTTTTCAGCTTACGCAGTTGTTTTTGAGGATTTTGGTGTCTGGGTTTACTGCTTGTTTCGATCTGGTCTCGCGGTCTCTTTTATTTGGGTTAATTGCCTTTATTGCTTTTTTTAGAATTTTTAATAGTATTTTAGGATTTTATAATCTTTTTCTAGAATATTAAGTAGATTTTTTAATAGATTTTAGAATGTTATAGAATTTTAGAATATAGTTTTGTTAGTTTCTTTTAATAAATAGAATAGTATATAGATTTTAATATAGTTTTTCTTAATAGAATTTTAAATAGATTTTTAGATAATTGTATAGTTTTATTGAATAGATATTATTTAGATTGAGTGTTTAGTTTAATAAGCTTTTTTTAGGATTTAATATAGTTCATTAATTAGCTTTAGCTTTAATTTCTCGTTTAGTTCGTTAATCAATTACTGAGTTTATTAATCATTTTCGTTTCATTAATTAGCCCAACATTAATTAGTTGCATTTTCGTTTTTTAAGTCCTTTAATCAATTCATGCTTAGTCTTCATTCGTTAATCATATTCATTAGTCTAAGTAGTGGGCCAATTATCCAATTTTCGTGGGGCCCAAGTCCATTCATTGCCACATGTCTGTATATAAGCAAGCCACACGTGTATTTCTCATTCTTCCACCTCATTCCACGTTTTCCACTACTATCCTCCACCTCACTAGTCCACTATCTCTCTCTCACGCCATTTGGCTTCATGCATGCTACTCCCTCTCCACTCAGCACCCACTCTCTCACCTCACACAGCCACCTGTCCCACTACCACCAACTCCGCTTGCATGCGTGACAGCTGGCCTCCACTACCAAAGCCTCACCGGAAGCCATGCAGCCACCGCCGGACATTCACCGGATCACCCTAACCGTCGCCGGAAACCTCCTAACCGTCGCCGGAAACTGCCAAATCTCCAGAAAACTCATCCATAATTCATACTATCTTCATCAACTACCGCCGGAAAATTCAAGATCTTGCCGGAAACTTCATCACATTCTTGATGATTGTCCAGTTTTCTTCACAACCTTCACCGATCCACAGCCGTTTCTCGCCAGAAAATCATAATCCAATTCACCAGATCGTCAATCATTCTTCAAGATTTTCCAGATCTTGAATGTTCATCAGGTTTTCCAGAGTCTTCATCATCAATTCACCGGAAACTTGTCCGTGTTCATCAACAATCTCCAAGTTTCGCCCGAATCTTCAAACAATCTTGATGGTTTTTCACCACAAAGTCATCAGATCGCCATTCCTAGTTTCCAGACCTTGATGATTCAACGCAATCTTCACCGTTCATCGTCTGATTCTCCAGAAATGCGTCCATCTTCATCATCGAGGTTACTTCAAGAACTACTAACAACCTTCGTCACCTTAAGATCTCTAGAAAATCAAGATCTTCCTTCAAACGATCATCAACATGTTCATTGCTTGTCTCCAACATTTTTCCAGATTTCTCCATTTGTCATCAACATTAGTCATCGTTCGTAACTGTATTCTCCGGAAATTTTCGATCTTCATCAAAATCGTCAACAACGTTCTTCATACTTCGCCAAGAACATTCATTAAAATCATTCGTCCACCTTCATAATCTTCCAGAACTGCTTCAAAAATCTTCATCAAAGATCAACATCAAATCATCAAGGACGGATGGATCTCGTTTTTATTGTTTTGTTCATGTATTGAAGTTTGTGAGACTGAGAGATTGGCGAAAGAATTTGTGAGGTTTGAGATAGTTTGTGAGAGAGAGAGTTGAACGAGAGAATCCGAGAGTGAGAACGGCGTAGAGGGAGAAAGATGAACAGTGTCTGAGGGAAATGAATTAGGGTTTGCCTTTCAAATGAGAGAGTGGACGTGGCGTGGGTTGATGTTGGGCTTCAAGCCCGTTGGCATTCATTTTTTGGTGCACCTGCGTTTATTTTTTCTTCACCCCCCGTTTTTGCTTGGTTATGGTGGACGTGGGCCTAGCCCACTTGTGGTTTTTTCTGAAGCACATCCCAGTTTGTTCACTGCACCCCCTCCCCGTTTTAGGAGCTTTTTTTTAGTGGGTTGGGCCTGCTATTATTGGTTTTACTGATGTACCATCTCCTGTAATGACTGCTGCACCCCTCCCCCTGCACTTTTATTTTTTGTATATATTGGTGTAACTTTTAATTGTATTTTTTTTTAGGATTAGTCTAATATTAGTTAGAATATTTTTAATCCTAGAGTAGATATTTCAGAATATAGTTTAGGTAATGTTTTCCTAGATTAGAATATAGTTTAGATATCAATTTTCTTTTAGAGAATTTTGGTTTAATATAGTTAGAATATTTTTTAAATACTAGAATAGATATAGAATTTTAGTTCTAATTTCTTTTAGGGAGATTTTTGGATTTAATATTTTCTTGTAGGAAATTTATAGTTTTATTTCCTTAGAACAGTTTTAGGATAGGCTTTTAGTATAGTATATTTTTAGGAGATTTATTTTACACTTCTAGATGTAGAATAAAAGTCCATTTGTTAGGGGACTATTTTCTCTTCCTTTTTATTTTAGGTACCTCTTGTAAGAAGAAAAGCTTAAAAAAGATCAAAGGAGAAAAGCATCAAAATAAAAGCATCAAGTCAAAGAAAATCATAAAGAAAACGAACACGAAGACGAAACTTGAACACGAAGACGAAGCTTGCCCTTGCACGAAAACGAAGACCAACGGAACCCTTTTCGTTCAGCATTTTTCAGACTTTCGTTTCTTTCGAGACCGTCGAGTGTTGTGAGATCGTTAGATATGTAGGAAAAGGTTGTGGGAGAGTTCTTTCACTCAACCTGGATGTTTAGCATCACCCTTTGGGTGGTATACGACGCATCCGCTCCTACGTTTAGGATTTAGCGTGTGCGAACCTTTCTCTCGCTTCTTGGCGATCGAGTCTTTTCTCTTGCTGTTGTGCAATCGAGACCGTCCCCCGTTCTAGCTGTAGTTAGCCTGAACTACGTAAGCTCTGATCTTCCACGCTGTGTGGAAGTACGTAGGCACAAGACACGAAGTCTTGGCGAGCAAACTTCCCCGTAGTCCCGAACTACGATGACTCTGACTTTCTCTCTTGAGAATACGTAGGCCTAGAGCGCGATGCTCTATCGAGTCAATTTCCTTCCGTTTAGATTTAGCATCCGTAGATAGATTATTTTGCATCCTTTAGACAAACCAACAAGCGTGGATCCCGTCGAGTACGACGGACGTGAGGGGTGCTAATACCTTCCCCTTGCGTAACGGACTCCCGAATCCAGGATTTAGTTGCGACGACCATTCCTTTCCCGTCTTTGCGTTAGGTTTACTCTGAGCGTTTCCTTTCCCTCCTTTGGGATAAATAACGCACGGTGGCGACTCTTCTGTTTAGCCGGCACCGATTTTCGCAGTAGCGACAGCTGGCGACTCTGCTGGGGACTCCAACGGTCCCCTATGTGAGTCAATCCTAGCGCTTGTTTGCTTGTCTTTGGATGTTTATTTGCATTTTGCTATTATCTTTTGCTGTTGTGTTGTTGGGTGGGGTGTTCCTTTGAGTGAGAAGCCAGACCCAGGCTTGAGTGTACCTAGAATTAGTTGTGGAAATTAGTGGGCGCGTGCATGCTTTGTATGTACTAGTGTCTCATGAAATCCACGCTCAGACGAGGTTCTCCCGGTTGACTTCTTTTTCAACCCTTTGGGTTGAGGGGGTTGTTGATTTGGAGGATTGTCGACTCTGGGGACCGATCATTTGGAATTCAGCTAAGTGAGGCCTCTTCAGGATATGATGATGCCACACCTTCTGGGTATCGTATCATCAGTCTTGAAAGTCTGTGACGCTGATGACCGCATAAGATGCCGAACTTGTGTCAGTTTAGGTCCATACCCGTGAGTGGGAGGGTTTTGCAGGAAACTTGACTTCCAGCCTACCCGTTGTTGCACCCTAAAATTTGCCCAACCTTATTCCTTGGGTTTATGTTTCAATATCATTAGCATTTGCATATAGAGTCATGTACATAGACTAACCATCTGCATAGCATAAGCATAGCAAGTCGTTCAACAGGGGACCAATCATTATTCTCATCTCTAGAGGCCTATCAAGAGGTTATTATCCTAATTCCATCTCATTCAAGTCATCAGGAAAGAATTTGAAAGCAAAGAGTTCAGCAGATCAAGCCTTGAGTCCATCTCCTAGCTGAGGGTATCTGAGGGTCAACAAGAGGGTTGTGAGCTGTGAGTTGAAAGCATGGAGAGTATCTAGACATTATGAGAGGCTTAGAAAGTCATTTGGAGAAGGAGACAAGTCATTGATGAGAGCACAAGAGCTGCAGTTGAAGACAGTCAACTAGGGTTTCATCTGGGTCAACCCTAGGTCAACCCTAGGTCAATTGACTGATTTAAGGGGCATTCAAGTCTATTGGAGAGATGTGGGGTTCATAATTTGACATGGAGAATAAGGATATGGAGATATTCCAAGGAGAATTCAAGAGGAATCAAGGAGAAGAGGAGTTTCTAAATTAGGGTTTCTCTGTAAAATCCCCTAGTTTAGGTCAAATTTCCAAGCAAGATAAGTCAAAATGCTAGCTTCAAATGGCTTCTTGGCCAACATTAAACTTGTAGAGGATCTCAAGACCTTTAATTTGAGTGGTGGAAGACCTCAAGGAGATTTATAGAACTCAAGTTATGGTCCTTGCAAGTTACAGGTCATCTGAGGTATCTGAACTTTTGTCTGTGAAAGTGACTTGACTTCCAAGCAATTTTTACCCCTCAAGGAGATTTCAAATGAATTCTTGGTCAACATAAGAATTGTTCCTCATTGTCTTAGCTTTCTAGAATGGTATAGCATGCCCTCATATGATGTGTGGAGCTCAACTTATGGTCTTGACAAGCAAAGGGTATTTTGGGCATTTGTGAATTACAGGTCATTTTAACCTATACCCAAAACTCATACAAGGAGGCCTCAAATGGAAAAACTTACAACATCAAACTTGCTCCAAATGGGATTTTAAGTCTATAAAGAAGGTCACAAATTGTTGGAAAAGCTCATAGCATGAAGTTGCATGATTGGTCCAAATTTGAACTAAAATGGCTTATATTTTAAAGAAATTCAAAGTGAAAAATGGTTTGGGAGATTTATGAGTCCAAATGGAGACTTCCAATATATGATTTTGAATGGAAAAGCAATTCTAAGAACAATGGTTCAAACACTTTTTTGAGTTTAGAAGGAAAAAAGAAAGATATTCATGGTTACTTGCCTTTTAAGAAACATTTCAAAAATGGATCAAAGTTGGAAGGCAAGGGAATGTGCAAGATGGATCTAGAATGTTCATATGAGCTCTATATATTCATGAAATGAGGATTGATCAAGGGTTGGCTTCATTTTCACCAAGAATCTCCCAAATTCTCTCATTCTTTTTCATTGAAGTTTCATTCCAATTCCTCAAATTCTTCACCAAATCATCATCAAAATCAACTTCATTATACTGTTTCATCATCATAGATCATAATTCAATCAAGAACCAAGTGTGATTCATCCATTTTCGAGCACTTCCATCATCAACATCAAAATTACAATTTCAAGTGGATAGCACAATTCAAGTCAAGAATCATCAAGGTATTGCATACAGAATCAATCACTGAGTTAATTGAACAAGATCCAAGCCTTGGAAGCCTCAGATCCACGAGTCTCTATAGCTGTTTTCAAGATTTCACACCAGGTATGTTTTCTCTGCCACAGCTTGATTCAATTAGGTTAGCTTGATTTTGTTAGTTTAGATGTAATGTAGGAGGTTAGTAGAGCAATTAGGATGAATTTGGAGTGGTTTGGTGATGATGATTAGCAGGTGTACAAAACTGTTAGGGTTTGGAACTCGTGGCTTAGTGCATTAGAATTCTAGGTTGTTAGCGCAGGTTAATCACCATTAGTTATAGATTAGATTAGTGCAAGTTTGGTGGAGAATTGTGATGATGAGTTGCAGAGTGTATTCATGGTGACCAGAATTTGTCTTGATCGGGTTGAGAGTTGTAATGAGTTTCAAAGCAAACTAGTGCCATAGACGTGTAGAGGGAGAGATTCTGAACATCTTTCATGTTTATAGCGCGTTGATTCATGGCCTGTAGAGTGAGAACAGGTTGGTGGAATGTTGCTCGTGCATGAGCTTTCATGGTGAAACCCTAGCTCTTGAATGATCAAAGGAGGAAGACGTAATCTGGACCGTCTGTTTGGTGTTGGACCTTTGACTTGGGAAGCAATCGAGTGGCTGAGATTTGAAGCAGATTTGGAGGGAAGTGAGTCAGGTGCCAAACGCACCGTTTCATTAATTGAAACGGGCGGGCCTGGGTGGTATTGCTAATCCCCCCCCCCTATTTTAAGCCCAACTCATTCTGAACGTGGTTTCTGTTTCTATTTTCACCCCCCTGCGCCTTTTTATTTTTTATTGTTGCTGAATGATTCTGGGCCTAGTGTAATTTGCTACGCGCACCCCCTGTTTGCCTGGCCCAATGGATTATTAACTGGGCGTGTTTGCTGAATAGACCCCCCTCCCTTTATTTCATTATTTTTCTTTTATATTCTTTAATTGTTTTTATGCATTTTCATAAATTCATAATAAATTCATAGAAAATCATTTTCAATTCATTCTTTTTACATCATTTTCATTAGGATGTCTAGAAAATTATAGGAAAATAAAATTGCATTTTTATTTTTATTTCATATTTTTTTCATATTTTCTAAATAAATGTCATTTTAAATAGATTCATTTCATGCATGATTTTACTAATTTTTGTTCTATTACATGCTTTCATATTTTTTGTTCATTCTTTTTAGGGTGTTTAGATTAGATATTGAACTTGTAGATTCAATTTAGTTCCCATTTTTAGAAGTTAATTTTAGGTGCTTAATGTAGGCTTGAATAACTTGAACAAATTAGGGTTTTTAGGTAATGACTTAAGAAGTTTGATTCTTTCCCTTAGGATTTAGGATTTAACTAGATTAGTTATGGGACTATAGGGGCTATGGGTAGTTATTAGATCCCTTGGAGAAAAGTTAGGATTCCTCTACTGCTATTAATACTGTCTGTATATCTGATTGACTAGTGTGGTGTGCCCTCTAGGGATTATTGCTTGCTTGTTTGGGTATTGGGTTTATCTGGGGACCTGGGAGAGCTGAAGACTTGTGAAGATGAAGACCATTGGAGATCCAAAGATTGAAGATCAACTGTCAGAGTTGGAGAGGAGGTTCTTGCTAGCAGCTGCTGAGGAGACTAGGGTTTAGGAGCTAGGCAGAGCTCTAGATTAGAAAGCTTGTTTCTCAAACATGGATTGCCTTGTCTGCATCCATCCTTTCTCTATGATTCAAAGTCTCTTTCAAATATCCACCTCCTTCCTTTGGAAGGATCAGTGAATATATTTGAAAGATAGAACTTTTGAGAGGAAACTTTCTGTTTAATGTTAACAGTTGATGAACCACCCTTGGTAGGTAATTAACTGTCTAACATTCATTCACTTCACTCTTGTGACTGATTCCTCATCCTGGAGGTCTGAGCTTGAAGAAAAGCCATGGCAGATAGAAGACTGATGATCAAAGCCCTTGCCTGAAGGCCATGAAGATGGAGATTGATGCTTGTTGAAGCCTATAGCTGATTGGAGATTACTTGAAGCCAGCTGTTGATTCAGAGCTGCTGATGCTGTTTTATTGCTGTATTTCATTTCTAATGTATTGATTGGTTTTCTGGGTTGTATTGTTTGTTGTTTACCCTGTTGGGTTGAAAGTGAAGCCTGTTCACTTTTGCCTATTGTTTTCTAGGTTCGAGGTTGAGTGGGACTCCCTTGCCTCGCTTGTACTGTTGCATCCATGCATTTTACTGCTTTACTGTATATATCTGTTATTGTTTCTGTTTCTGCCTATCCCTTAGGATCTCTGTTTCTCTCTGTGCAAGAGAGGAGCATGATAGACACTAGGTCTTAACCCATGCATGATAACATTAGGTTAGTTTGTTTCCCTTCGCAACCGTAGGTTAGAGTTCTGTCTCTTTCTTTCTCAAAACAAACAGAAAAACACATAAAGATTTCAAACACAATAAAAGACACTTCTTTCGTAAAAGAATGTGAACTCATCAAGACGTCATTTTTGTCCGCTTGGACTGTTAATCAGAAAAACCTTTTTCAGAAGGAATAAAATCAACCAAGACAGACTTGTGTCGTCCGTAGCCCGAACTACGTTTGCTCTGATCTTCCATGCTGTGTGGAAGTACGTAGGCATAGGATGCGATATCCTAGCGAGCAACCTTCCCCTCCTTTCCCGTAGGTAGGCGAACTACGTTAACTCTGATTTCTCGTTCCAGACGGGAATACGTAGGCATAAAGTGCGATACTTTGCCGAGTCATTTTTATTTTCATTTTCTTTTCTTTTAACCCCAGACCCTTAGCGTGGATAGAATAACAATCCATACCCGAAACAAGCGTGGATCCCGTCGAGTACGACGGACGTGAGGGGTGTTAATACCTTCCCCTTGCGTAACCGACTCCCGAATCCAGGTTTTGGTTGCGACGACCATACCTTTCCCGTGTTGTGCGAGGTTTACTCTGAGCGTTTCCTTTCCCTCCCGTGGGATAAATAACGCACGGTGGCGACTCTTCTGTTCAGCCGGCGCCGATTTTCGCAGTAGCGACAGCTGGCGACTCTGCTGGGGATCCAACGTCCCCTGGCTGCTAAGAACTGCGATGGTTCTTATGCATTTGGGATCCAACGTCCCTTTGAGCGAGTCAATCCTAGCGCTTGTTTTCCCGTCGAGGATTTTGTATGGAGTTATTTTATATTTCTAACCTTGTATTTTCAGCTTTGTATATTGATTATTATTGCTGTATTTGGGGTGTGACGGGTGTTCTAATATTGAGAGATAAGCCGGACCTGGGCTTGAGTGCACCTAGAATTAGCGTAGAAAGTAGTGGGCGCGTGCCGGCTTTGCTTGCATTAGTGTCTCATGAAATCTACACTCGGACGAGGTTCTTCTGGTTGGCTTCTTTTTCTACCCTTTGGGTCGAAGGGGTTGTTGGTCAGCTGAATTGTCGACTCCGGGAACCGATCATTTGGAAGTTGGCTAAGTGAGGCCTCTTCAGGAATTGATGATGCCACTCCTTCTGGGAATCGTATCATCAACCCTGAAAGTCTGTGACGCCGACGACCGCATAGGATGCCGTACCTTGTGCCAGTTATAGGGCCACCCACCTGTGAGGGGATTCGGGGTTATGCAGGTAACCAGACCTTCAGATACCGGTTATTTCTTGATCAGAGATCCTGGTTATTTATGGAGAGTTATGAGGTCTGTCAGAGACTATTTGGAGAGGGGTTCTGAGGTCTGTCAGAGACCATTTGGAGATGTGTTAGGAGGTATGTCAGAGACCATTTGGAGATGTGTTCTGAGGTCTGTCAGAGACCAATTAGAGATATGATTTGAGGTCTACCAGAGACCAGTTGGAGTTATGGTTTGAGGTCTGTCAGAGACCAGTATTGGAGCTTTGTGTTAGGTCTATCTGAGACCAGGGTTTGAGGATTTCTGGATGGTTTATCTGAGACCTTTCTTGATTAGGCTATTCAGCAGCAGCTTTGGTCCCTGTTGCATGTTACTTGCATTGCATTGTCTGCATATCCATTACCATTTGCATTTCACTAACGTGTGTCTGTGCTGCAGGTGCATTTGCATTTCCCTAGTTCTAGTGCCCGGATTTCTGAGTATTGATTATGGCTAGTTTGAGGAAAACAGTTGCGTATAAGCTGCCTGCACCTGATCTTACTTCTTTGCTTGGTCTGATATCTCTTGCCGATGAGGAGGTTAGGAGAAGCTTCAGAATGAGCCATGGGAGATTACTGAGATTAGTCTGTAAGCCCACTGCTGATGAGATGAACGGGCTATACACCTTGATGCAGTTCTATGACCCCGCATTGAGATGCTTTACTTTTGCTGACTTCATTCTAGGACCTACCATTGAGGAGTATGTGGAGTTTACTGAGCTTCCCGTGCAGAGCAAGGTTCCCTTTATTCACTCTGCTGCTGAGCCCAAGTTGGAGGACTTAGCCAAAGCCTTGCATATGAACGCTGCAGATCTGTTATTGACTTCTTGGCTTGGGGTGTCAGGTTTCTCTCTGGATTTCTTAGTTGTCAAAGCTCGAGAATACGCCAAGAACGGTTGTTGGGTGGTTTTCAATGCTATTCTGGCTCTATGCATCTATGGAATTGTGCTGTTTCCTAACTTGCCCAACTTTGTGGATTTGGATGCTTTCTATCTGTTTGCTGCAGGCAACCCGGTGCCAACTTTGATCGGAGACTTCTACCATTCATTGCACTATAAGAATGAGAACCGAAGAGGAAAAGTTGTTTACTGCTGTACTCCTCTGTTGAATATGTGGTTCAAAAGTCACCTTCCCACAAAGGGACCATTTGTAGACAGTGTAACCTCAGCCAGTTGGTCAGAACGCCTGATGAGGCTATCTTCCGAAGACATTGTATGGTTTGATCGAGATTTGCTGGGATCTGAGCTCATCTTCAGTTGTTCTGGGTACCCTAATGTGCCGCTGATAGGAAGGAAAGGGTGTATCAATTACAACCCCTCTCTATTCATTCGTCAGTTCGGGTATGCGCTGAAGAATCCACCTCAGGAGGAAGAAGTACAGGAATCTCTGTACTTCACCGGTGACGTGAAGGGGGAATTATTAGCCAAGTTGCAACATGCCTGGACGCGTATTAACCGCAAAGGGAAGCCGTTGTTAGGAAAGAATGACTGTCAGGCCTATGTACCTTATAGAGTTTGGATTCAGGAGAGGGCTAGTCAGTTGAGGATGCCGTTTCCAGATGCACCAATTCTTGTTCCCGTTCCGGTAGCAGAGCCGACTACTGTTTCTAGAGAAGTCTATGAACAGGTTGTGAGGGAGAAAGAAGCCTTGATGAAGATTAACGAAGGGTTAGAGCAAGAGTTAGCTCAAGTACGCAGTGAGAAAAACAAGGCCGTATATGCTTTCCAACAACAGATCGAGCTGGTAAACAGGTTAGGGGCTGAGTTGACTGAGGAAAAGAAAAAGCGTGAACGTCTGGGGCAAGAGTTCAGAAGTTCCCATGACATGCTGGAAGCCAAAAAGAAAGCACTCGACGCAGCACACCGAGAGATCTCCTCTTGCAATAAGACCTGGAATGCTACACTCACCAACAACAAGAAGAGGGAAGATAAGCTGAAGCAGCAAATTTCCGACCTCGAAGAGAAGTTGAAGTCTAGCATCAAGAAGTGCGAGGAAGAAGTGATGACCCGGTATAGTGTCCAGCATGCACTGAACAAGGCAATCAAATCCAGAGATGAAGCGGTGTCTCAGAAGCGAAAGCTAGAAGATTGCTTCGGAGAAGCAACGTGGGAAGAAACTGCTGAAGACGTACGCCGTGTCCTTAAAAGGAGAAACCAGCTTGTTGAAGGGCTGCTTGATCGACCAAGCCATCCGGAGACCAAGAAGTTGATAGAGGAGTACCAGACTTTTGGGAGGATTTGATCATTTCATGTAGTTATTTGTATGCTTTATTTGCATAGTGCTGACCATCACCAGGATTGTTGGTTGAGGTCATGCCTTCTTATTGTACTCTCAGCGATATTGTACCCTGGACCTATTGATTCTCTCTGCAATATATGAGGCTTTCTATGATTCAACTCCGATATTCCTATTGTCAGCACTGTCATTGCACCGGCACCTTCGCACTAGAACTGGGGGAATGAACTTCCCTAATGCACAGACACATTGCATTGCATTCATATTCATATTGCATTACAGGTAATCTTTGAATGGTGTCTTACTTCCCGCTTGTACCAGGTACCTAACAGGATTCCAGATCAGCATCCGCACCGCTATTCTACACGCTCCAACTGTCGAAAAGTCATGGACCAAATGCAGAACGAGATGCAGGATGTGCGCGAGAAGCTCGCCCTCTTCATGCAGACCATGGAAGCTATAGCAAAAGGGCAAGAGAATTTGCAGGCCATGGTCCAGCCTCTGTTGGCTCGCAACGCTGGTCATGGTAATGAAGATCATCAGTCCGTCCGGGTTGATACTGCTCATGGAGATGGCACTCCCACGCCAGTGGCTCCGCCCGTAGCCAATATACCTGCTGCTAATGTCAACAACGCTACCGCTGCTGTGAACGGTAACGTCGGAGGGGGGAATGAAACTGCTGTCCATAATGCTGGGCTGGGTGATGTCAATTTGGCAGATAATCTAGGAGGCAATGGCTTTGTCAATACTGGGTTCGGATTCAACGATCAGGGATTCGATAACACTGGCAAGTATGGCTTCAATGCTCAAGGCTTTGGGCAAGATGGTTATGGTATGGTCAACCAGGGTTACGGAGGCTTTGGAAACGGAAATGGTACTGGATTTATGGCTTTTGGTCCCGCTGGAGGTGTTCAAGGGTACGGCAACAGAGGCCGAGGTCCGGGAATGAATCAGATCAGAGCTGGACGTAATAATGCATATGATGGGTACGGGGCTGGAAATGGTCTGTGGCAAGAAGATCAGCAGGAGGACGCCTTCTCCGGAGGAGGTTTTGAAGGGCCGATGGATGATTCCCAAAAGATTAGAATGCTGGAAGAGCAGATGAAGGGAGTCCTAAACCAAAGTGCTGTGGGATTGGACATGGCAACCATGGGCTTGGTACCTGGCTTGAGGGTGCCAATTAAATTCAAAGCTCCTGCGTTCGACAAGTACAAAGGAGATACATGTCCGAAAGTGCATGTACGAGCTTATTACAGAAAGATGTCTGCATACTCCACTGATGAAAGAATGCTAATGCATTTCTTTCAGGATAGTCTATCGGGTCCTTCCCTAGAGTGGTACATGGGGTTGGAGCCAACTGATATCAAGACATGGAAGCAATTGGCGGAGGCATTCGTAGCCCATTACAAGTATAACAGCGACCTGGCGCCCAATCGGGTCCAGTTGGCCGGGCTTTCGCAGAAGAAGGGGGAGAGCTTTAAAGAGTACGCGCAAAGGTGGTGCGATATGGCTGCCAGGGTCCGTCCTCCTGTAGAAGATAAGGAAATGAATGATATGTTTGTCGGCACATTCACAGGGCTGTTTCATGATATGCTATTTCATACGTCTCTGGCCAGTTTTTCAGACCTGATTCTGATGGGGGAAAAGATTGAACGTAATATTAAGCAAGGAAAGTTCCAAGTCGAGGAATCAACTGCATCTGGCAGTAATAGGAAAGCTTATGGTGGGCGCCGTCAGGGCGAAGCCAGCGCTGTATTTGGAGGCCGAGGCAGGGGAAGAGGTCAATATCGTCAGCCGCAGCAGGTGTCGAGTGTTACTATTCCATATCAGCAACAACCACTCCAGCAACAACAACCGGTTCAGCAGCAACCAATGCCACAGCAGCAGCAGCCTTAGCAGGGGGCACAGCAAGCTCAGCGAAGATTCCAGGGCAGTAAACCGAGAAGGGTGTTTGAGAAGCCTCCCTCAACCTATGCTGATTTATTGCAGACATTGTTGGGATTAAACCTGGTAGAGAAAAGAACTCTGGCGCCGATAACGGGAGCTCCCCCGTTCGGCTACGATGCAAACAGGCACTGTGAGTTTCATTCTGGGGCCCCGGGCCACGATATAGAAGGTTGCCATGCTTTTAAGCACGTTGTGCAGGATCTTTTGGACAACAAGACTATCAATTTCGGAACGGCAGGTCCGAATATAGTCCAGAAACCCATGCCTAATCATGGGGCGAACGCCGTTCTGACTGAGGAAGGTCTGAATCTTATTATGAATGTTGAAGATTTAAAGACGCCGCTGAGCGAGATAAAGAGCCGACTGTTACAAGGAGGTGTTTACCCAGGATGTAATGAGTACTGTTTAGATTGTTGGGCCCTAGCTGGGGGTGTGAGGATTTGAAGAAAGGCATTCAGGCTTTAATTGATGAAGGTATGTTGCAGTTTGATCGAGCGGCAACTGACGAGCCTGCAGGGACAGTAGTGGATAATCGGAGTGATGTGGCCACGGTGACGATTCCTCGGAAGACGATCACTATTGCAGCACCAGCTCAGCGACCACCGATTACTATAACTAAAGCCGGGCCAATCCCGTATGAGAACACGAAAGCAGTTCCATGGTCATATGGGTTAGAGGTGTATTGTGACGGGATAAAAATTGACGTTAACAAGCAGCCAGTGGAGATTGTGGATAATGTTGTTGGTTCAGGAGGCATGACAAGGAGCGGCAGGATCTTTATATCTCCTGAAGTGGAGGCGGAAAGACTAGCGAAAGGAAAAGGGAAAGCGGTTGAGAATGTTCCGGTACAAGCAAGTGAAAAGGAAGCAGCATCGAAGGATGTAGAAGAGTTCATGCGCTTGATTCGGAAAAGTGATTATAAGATTGTGGAGCATCTACAGCAGACGCCGTCCAAAATATCTATCTTGTCATTGCTGTTGTGTTCAGAAGCTCACAGAAATGCTTTGCTGAAAGTCCTGGACACTTCTTTTGTACCCCAGGATGTCTCCGTAAATCAGTTAGAAGGAGTATTGGCACACGTAAATGCAGGCCACAGTCTGGGCTTTACCGATTTTGACTTGACTCCGAAAGGGAGGGATCATAATATGGCATTACACGTATCGGTTGAATGTAGAGGGTCAGTAATATCACACGTATTGGTTGACACCGGATCATCTTTGAATGTGCTGCCCAAGAAGGCGATGATGAAGCTGGATGTTCGAGGAATCTTGTGTACACCCAGCAATTTGGTAGTCAGAGCGTTTGACGGCACGCGGAGAACAGTCTTCGGATCGATTACCTTGCCTCTGCAAGTGGGGCCGGAAGTGTTTGCAACGGAGTTTTATATCATGGATATACAGCCTGCGTACAGCTGCTTGCTGGGAAGACCTTGGATTCATGGGGCAGGGGCAGTCACGTCTACCCTGCATCAGAAGTTAAAGTACATGGTCGGAGACAGCGTAGTCACCGTGTGCGGAGAAGAAGACATCCTGGTCAGCCATCTATCTTCATTTAAATATGTGGAAGTCGACGGGGAGATCCACGAGACGCCATGCCAGGCCTTCGAAGGTTTGCGCATCAAGGACAAGGGTCCCGGGCCGAGCAAGGTGCCAGAGATAGCTGTTTCATCGTATAAAGAAGCTCAAGCGCTAGTGGAAGCAGGAGAAGCCAAGGGCTGGGGCAAAGTGCTGGACATTCCTGTGAAAATGGACCGGTTCGGACTGGGGTACCGACCGTCGTCATCAACTCCTCCCGTGGGGGCCCCCCATTTCAGAAAGTCAATTACCATCTCTGCCAGTGGAGTATGTCATGAAACTGTCAATGCTGCTTCGGAGTCCGATGAAGGAGACAGCGACTGTGATATGGATGCCTGGATTCAGCCAAGCACGCCAGGACAAGGACTGTGCAACTGGTCTATTCAGGAGCTTGTTCCTGTGACTTTTAAACAGTAATGCTTTGCTTTATTAATTGTTGAATAATCTGATGTCTTGCCCGGGGCATCAGGATTTGCTTAGGGCTGTGTTGTTATAAACATTGCGTGTTAATCATTAAATAAATGGCGTTTTTTCATGTGCAAATACCGTAATCCCTGTCTTTCTTGTTTTATATTTTTCAATAAAATGGCAATGTGGTTATTCGCTTTATACGCATTTTGAAGCACTTAACCATTCCTTTTGCAGGATAACATTTTCAGATGACATCCTTGAACCACCTATGACTCGTCCCGACTTCGATCACCCGGTATTCCAGACCGAAGAAGAGGTTGTCGAAGATAGCGACGTTCCTGAGGAACTGTCTTGGTTGGTGAAGCAAGAGGAAAGAGCCATTCTGCCTCACGATGAGGTCATCGAAATTATCAACTTGGGGTCGAAAGGGGTTGAGAAGAATATTCGTATCGGAGTCGCACTGCAGAGTGATATCAAGCGAAGACTGGTTGAAATGCTCCGAGAGTATAATGATGTATTCGCTTGGTCATATGAAGATATGCCAGGGCTCGATACAGATATGGTTGTGCATCGCCTGCCACTGAAAGAAGATTGCCCGCCGGTCAAACAAAAGCTTCGCAGAACTCGACCAGATATGGCAATGAAGATCAAAGAGGAGGTGCAGAAACAGTGGGACGCTGGTTTCCTGGCTGTGACAAAGTATCCCTCATGGGTTGCCAACATCGTACCAGTGCCAAAGAAAGATGGCAAGGTTCGGATGTGTGTGGATTATAGAGATTTGAATAAAGCAAGCCCAAAAGACGATTTTCCACTTCCTCACATTGACGTGTTAGTTGATAATACCGCTCAATACTCCGTATTCTCCTTCATGGATGGCTTTTCAGGCTATAATCAAATTAAAATGGCGCCAGAGGATATGGAGAAGACTACTTTCATAACGCCATGGGGAACATTTTGCTATAAAGTGATGCCCTTTGGTTTGAAAAATGCTGGGGCAACATATCAGCGTGCGATGACGACTCTCTTTCATGACATGATGCATAAAGAGATCGAAGTTTATGTTGACGATATGATTGCCAAATCCCAGACGGAGGAAGAGCATCTGGTGAATCTGTTGAAGTTGTTTAAAAGACTTAGGAAGTTCAGGCTGAGGCTGAACCCTAATAAATGCACCTTCGGGGTGAGATCGGGTAAACTGCTGGGGTTTGTCGTAAGCGAAAGAGGAATAGAGGTCGATCCTGCTAAAATAAAAGCAATTCAAGAAATGCCGACGCCTAAAACAGAGAAAGAGGTACGCGGGTTTTTAGGGAGATTGAACTACATCGCCCGGTTCATATCTCACCTAACGGCCACGTGTGAACCATTATTCAAGCTGTTGAAGAAAGATCAAGCTGTAACGTGGAACGAAAATTGTCAAAAGGCGTTCGATAAAATAAAGAAGTATCTGCAGGAGCCTCCTATTTTGATACCCCCAGTGACAGGGAGACCCTTGATAATGTATTTGACGGTTCTTGAGGGAAGCATGGGTTGTGTTCTCGGTCAACACGACGAGACGGGGAGAAAAGAGCATGCGATCTATTACCTGAGTAAGAAATTTACAGACTGCGAATCTCGATACTCAATGTTGGAAAAAACTTGTTGCGCGCTAGCCTGGGCCGCCAAGTGTTTGAGGCAGTACATGCTGAATCATACAACCATGCTCATCTCGAAGATGGATCCAATCAAATATGTGTTCGAAAAGCAGGCGTTGTCAGGTAGAATTGCCCGTTGGCAGATGGTCTTGACTGAATATGACATTCAATACGTCTCGCAAAAGGCTATAAAGGGGAGTGTGCTGTCTGAGTATCTGGCGGAGCAGCCTATTGAAGAATACCAATCGATGAGGTTTGATTTTCCTGACGAGGATATCATGTACCTCAAGATGAAAGATTGTGAAGAGCCGTTACCAGACGAGGGACCAGAGTTGGGTTCCCAATGGAAGATGATATTTGACGGAGCTGTGAATGCTTACGGTAGCGGAATAGGGGCAATTATCACCACGCCGCACGGGTCGCACATCCCGTTTACTGCTCGATTGACCTTTGCCGTTACCAACAATGAGGCCGAATACGAAGCTTGTATAATGGGGCTTGAAGAAGCCATTGATTTGCGAATCAAACATCTAGACGTATACGGAGACTCAGCTCTGGTGGTGAATCAGATCAAAGGGGAATGGGAGACACGGCAGCCCAATTTGATACATTACATGAATTATGCAAGGAGATTGTTGCCTTTCTTCGACAAGGTTGAATTTCATCACGTACCGCGGGCAGAAAATCAAATGGCTGACGCCCTTGCCACTTTGTCTTCCATGTACAAGGTCAACTTCTGGAACGAAGCTCCCCAAATCACTATCTCTCGGTTGGACAGGCCAGCTTATATATTTGCTATTGATGAAGCATCCGATGACAAACCGTGGTATTTTGATATCCTTAATTTCCTGAAGAACAAAGAGTATCCGGCTGGGGCATCCAGTCAAGATCAGAAGACTCTCAGGAGATTAGCGGGTAATTTCTATTTGAACCCGGATGGCGTCTTATACAGAAGAAACCACGATTTGGTGTTGTTGCGTTGTGTAGACGAGAAAGAGGCAAAGCTTCTCATGGAGGAAATTCATGAAGGTGCCTTTGGTACGCATGCTGGTGGGCATGCTATGACGAGAAAGCTGCTGAGGGCAGGTTATTTTTGGCTGACGATGGAAACTGATTGTTTCAAGTTCGCGAGGAAGTGCCACAAGTGCCAAATCTATGCTGACAAGATACACGTGCCTCCAAGTCCTCTGAATGTGATGTCATCTCCATGGCCATTCTCGATGTGGGGAATCGATATGATTGGAAAGATTGAGCCGACGGCTTCTAACGGGCATCGGTTCATCCTAGTAGCAATCGATTATTTCACCAAGTGGGTGGAAGCGGCGTCTTACGCAAATGTAACGAAGCAAGTGGTGGATAGATTCATCAAAAGAGATATTATTTGCCGATATGGGATTCCCGAGCGGATAATCACGGACAACGGTTCAAATCTGAACAACAAAATGATGAAGGAGCTCTGTCAGAATTTCAAGATCGAACATCACAACTCCTCCCCTTACCGACCCAAGATGAATGGCGCTGTCGAAGCGGCTAATAAGAATATCAAGAAAATCGTCCAGAAAATGGTGGTGACTTACAAAGATTGGCACGAGATGCTACCTTTTGCTTTGCACGGTTATCGTACGACGGTACGCACATCAACCGGGGCAACTCCGTTTTCGTTGGTATACGGAATGGAAGCGGTATTACCATTGGAAGTTGAGATCCCTTCTCTGAGGGTATTGCGAGACGTTCAGCTGGACGAGGCAGAATGGGTAACGAATAGATTGAACCAGCTGAGTTTGATGGATGAGAAGAGGCTAGCTTCTCTGGCATACGGTCGTTTGTACCAAAGACGGATGAAGAAAGCGTACGACAAGAAAATACTTCCGCGAAGCTTTCAAACGGGCGACCTTGTGCTGAAAAGGATTCTCCCGCCGCAAGCAGATCACAGGGGCAAGTGGACCCCCAACTACGAAGGGCCATACGTTGTCAGTAAGGTCTTTTCAGGAGGAGCTTTATTGTTGTCCACCATGGACGGAGAAGACTTTGCGTCACCTGTGAATTCGGACGCAGTTAAAAAATACTTTGCTTAAAATAGACCCGCTGGACAGAAAAAAGAGAGTCCAGGCAAAAATGGGGCATCCTGCCGAACCAAAAACAGAATGAAAGGTTCGGGCAAAAGTTAGGGATAAAATTGAAAAATGTACACCCGCGAAGTTGAAAACCTACACTGGGCGGCTTCGGCAAAAAAGGGTATCCCGGTGAACTGAAAACCCGTAAAGGGCGGTTCACGCAAAAGTTAGGGATTTGAAAAGAAAATGACTGCGGTCCGAATTCAATGAGCATCAATGCGGGAGAATATATTCGAGGAGTCAGTTATCGGATACAACCTCTTCAGAAGTGGGGATACCGGGAAAGCATTAGAGTCGGACGAGTCATGGGAGGATCAGTTCGTGGTGTTCATCTGCATCCCGTTGCCGACATGTGTACAAAATTTAATTTGTCAAAATATTCATGCTTCTTGTGCATACTTATGTATTTGCTTTGCGTAGCTTCCTCTTTTCAGGAGTTACATCCCGTGTACAAAACTCCGCCCATTCAGGGGCCCGATCAATAAAATATGTTATTCAGTACTTGATGCTGGTTCTTTACTGTTTTGTGCATGATGAAACGCCTAAGTTTAGTGAAGCTAGCATGAGTATAACATCGCTGGCCCTTGCCAACAATTGTTAAAGCTTTGAATTAACTGAGTGTAACGTCACTAACCTGAATTGATTTGATTGCATAGGCCTGTCTTGTCTTGTTTGTGTTGTTGCAGGTCTCATAACCATGCGAGGAATACAATCAAAAGGTGGCGATAACGAAAGACTTGATCCCCACGTAGGTTCTTCCTGAAGAAGGATGGAATTCCCCAGCTAGCCGTAGCTCATCCAAAGAATGTGCTCCAGAAAAGTTATTCGTCCTCAGCAGAGTTTGGCGATTCCAAGATCGTAAGGCTGTATTCAGACAGGTTCATCTTTCCCCGCAGGGTCATGCACTCGCCCCAGCGGAGTCAGTGGATTTTCCCCAAGAGAATCATCCCATCCCCAGCGGAGTTCTCTTTTCAGCAAGTGTTCTTTCCGTCCAGTGGAACTCGAAGATTAAGACTCTCCCCAGCAGAGTTGGTGGTGGTACCTGTCATTTATGTTGTCAGAGATACTGGTAATATCAGTTCACGTTCCAGCAGAAAGTCCGATCGTACTATGCACATCTGCTATTCCCCAGCAAGGTTATTTTCCCCAGCAGGGGGTTACTTCAACAAGACGTTTGGTTTGAGTTTCCAATTTCCCAGCAGGTTTGAATTCATCCTTCCAGCATTTATTTTGGCTGGAATAATTCTGTAGCATCTGGCTATCCCCGGCGGAGTCGGCATTATCCTTCCAGCATTTATTTTGCTGAAGCAGTTCCTGTATGTTAGCCGTTCATGTAGAGAGAGCTCTTGCTCAAATGAATTACCAAACTTTCAAGATCTCGGCATGAGACATCCAATGATAATGTCAGTTTCGGCAGTATTCCCCCACAGAGTTAGCATGATGAGATTCTCTTTGTCTCTAACAGAGTCATTTATGCAAATGTCTCTTATTTTCCCCGCCAGAGTCAGCAGGCAAAATCTCTCCTTGTCCCCGAGCAGAGTTATTTGTCATCAAAAGGTTTCATGAACCAGAATTTCAGAAGTGGCCACCGCCGGTTATCAGAACAGGCGTCCGGTAGTTTGGTTTCCAGACATCCCCGGTAGAGTTCATCTCAAAGTCGCTGTCATGTCAGTGCTAAGGAGTTTTGTGGGTGAGGATCATTGAAGAACTAAGTCCTGACGCGGACAATTTATTCCTAGATTGACGGGATTTCTTCAGAAGTGGGCGTCCTAACGTGGACAGGTTTATTTCCCCGGATCAGTGAGGTGTGTTAGTCCTATCGTGGGCAGATTCAGTTTCTCGAAATTAGTGGAATGGGAGGTCATGACGTTGACAAAAGTGATTACTTTTGGTGGTGGTGTCCTGACGTGGAAAGCTCAGACCAGTGTGTGAGTCCTTACATGGACAAGTCTTATTTCCTCAGCGGGTCGAAGACGCCTGAGTCCTAACGTGGACATATCAAGACGAGGTCAGTGTCTTTATGTGGACAAATCAGAAATTATTATTCCTAACGTGGAGAAGTGGGTCCTAACGTGGACGATGCAGTCCTTACGCGGACATATCAGAAGTTGGATTCCTTACGTGGAAAGAGGTGATTCCTAACGTGGAAAGAGTGGAGTCCTTACGTGGACAGATTGCGATGGCATTCCTTACGTGGAAAAATGAGTCCTGACGCGGACAAATCCGTAAGAAGTTAGTATTCCTAACGTGGAAAGATCAGAGTCCTTACGTGGACATATCAAGAGCATCCCTTACGTGGAAGAAAAATGATTCCTTACGTGGGAAGACAAGTTTATTCCTTACGTGGAAGGAGTGAGTCCTCACGCGGACATATCAAGATTGATTCCTGACGTGGAAAGAAACGGATTATTCCTGACATGGAAGAGTTTAGTCCTGACGCGGACAGATCAAAGAAGTTATTCCTAATGTGGAAAAAGAAGATTTTCTCCTTATGTGGAAAAATTGGGGTCCTTACGTGGACAGATTCAAGAAAAGTTGATTCCTGACGTGGAAGAATGATGTACTCCTTACGTGGAAAGTTGAGTCCTGACGTGGACAGATTCAGAATCAAAGTTGAAATCCTTACGTGGAAAGATTGGAGTCCTGACGCGGACATGTCAAGTGGTATGGGAGTCCTTACGTGGACAGATTGATATAGTTTTCCTTGTGTGGAAAGAAGATTACTTCCTGACGTGGAAAGATGAAAGGGTTAGTCCTGACGTGGATAGATACAGAAGAAATGATTCCTGACGTGGACAGGTGTTACTCCTAACGTGGAAGAGTATTATTCCTAACGTGGACGATTCAGTTTATGGAAATGCAGACAAACAATCCCCAGCACGGTCGCGCGAGATCAGTGGGTTACTGTAACAGTCAGATTCAGCTGATGAATGTCGTTCCCCAAGCAGGAGCGCAATTCATTTCTGCGGTTGGCAAATTTCTGGTTTCACTAGTATTCAACCGCCTCGTACCACGAATGTCTGAAGGCTCCGGGCTCTTCACCCAATCGGGTCCAAGTCGCTTGAATAGGGGCAGCTGTTGCACCCTAAAATTTGCCCAACCTTATTCCTTGGGTTTATGTTTCAATATCATTAGCATTTGCATATAGAGTCATGTACATAGACTAACCATCTGCATAGCATAAGCATAGCAAGTCGTTCAACAGGGGACCAATCATTATTCTCATCTCTAGAGGCCTATCAAGAGGTTATTATCCTAATTCCATCTCATTCAAGTCATCAGGAAAGAATTTGAAAGCAAAGAGTTCAGCAGATCAAGCCTTGAGTCCATCTCCTAGCTGAGGGTATCTGAGGGTCAACAAGAGGGTTGTGAGCTGTGAGTTGAAAGCATGGAGAGTATCTAGACATTATGAGAGGCTTAGAAAGTCATTTGTAGAAGGAGACAAGTCATTGATGAGAGCACAAGAGCTGCAGTTGAAGACAGTCAACTAGGGTTTCATCTGGGTCAACCCTAGGTCAACCCTAGGTCAATTGACTGATTTAAGGGGCATTCAAGTCTATTGGAGAGATGTGGGGTTCATAATTTGACATGGAGAATAAGTATATGGAGATATGCCAAGGAGAATTCAAGAGGAATCAAGGAGAAGAGGAGTTTCTAAATTAGGGTTTCTCTGTAAAATCCCCTAGTTTAGGTCAAATTTCCAAGCAAGATAAGTCAAAATGCTAGCTTCAAATGGCTTCTTGGCCAACATGAAACTTGTATAGGATCTCAAGACCTTTAATTTGAGTGGTGGAAGACCTCAAGGAGATTTATAGAACTCAAGTTATGGTCCTTGCAAGTTACAGGTCATCTGAGGTATCTGAACTTTTGTCTGTGAAAGTGACTTGACTTCCAAGCAATTTTTACCCCTCAAGGAGATTTCAAATGAATTCTTGGTCAACATAAGAATTGTTCCTCATTGTCTTAGCTTTCTAGAATGGTATAGCATGCCCTCATATGATGTGTGGAGCTCAACTTATGGTCTTGACAAGCAAAGGGTATTTTGGGCATTTGTGAATTACAGGTCATTTTAACCTATACCCAAAACTCATACAAGGAGGCCTCAAATGGAAAAACTTACAACATAAAACTTGCTCCAAATGGGATTTTAAGTCTAGAAAGAAGGTCACAAATTGTTGGAAAAGCTCATAGCATGAAGTTGCATGATTGGTCCAAATTTGAACTAAAATGGCTTATATTTTAAAGAAATTCAAAGTGAAAAATGGTTTGGGAGATTTATGAGTCCAAATGGAGACTTCCAATATATGATTTTGAATGGAAAAGCAATTCTAAGAACAATGGTTCAAACACTTTTTTGAGTTTAGAAGGAAAAAAGAAAGATATTCATGGTTACTTGCCTTTTAAGAAACATTTCAAAAATGGATCAAAGTTGGAAGGCAAGGGAATGTGCAAGATGGATCTAGAATGTTCATATGAGCTCTATATATTCATGAAATGAGGATTGATCAAGGGTTGGCTTCATTTTCACCAAGAATCTCCCAAATTCTCTCATTCTTTTTCATTGAAGTTTCATTCCAATTCCTCAAATTCTTCACCAAATCATCATCAAAATCAACTTCATTATACTGTTTCATCATCATAGATCATAATTCAATCAAGAACCAAGTGTGATTCATCCATTTTCGAGCACTTCCATCATCAACATCAAAATTACAATTTCAAGTGGATAGCACAATTCAAGTCAAGAATCATCAAGGTATTGCATACAGAATCAATCACTGAGTTAATTGAACAAGATCCAAGCCTTGGAAGCCTCAGATCCACGAGTCTCCATAGCTGTTTTCAAGATTTCACACCAGGTATGTTTTCTCTGCCACAGCTTGATTCAATTAGGTTAGCTTGATTTTGTTAGTTTAGATGTAATGTAGGAGGTTAGTAGAGCAATTAGGATGAATTTGGAGTGGTTTGGTGATGATGATTAGCAGGTGTACAAAACTGTTAGGGTTTGGAACTCGTGGCTTAGTGCATTAGAATTCTAGGTTGTTAGCGCAGGTTAATCACCATTAGTTATAGATTAGATTAGTGCAAGTTTGGTGGAGAATTGTGATGATGAGTTGCAGAGTGTATTCATGGTGACCAGAATTTGTCTTGATCGGGTTGAGAGTTGTAATGAGTTTCAAAGCAAACTAGTGCCATAGACGTGTAGAGGGAGAGATTCTGAACATCTTTCATGTTTATAGCGCGTTGATTCATGGCCTGTAGAGTGAGAACAGGTTGGTGGAATGTTGCTCGTGCATGAGCTTTCATGGTGAAACCCTAGCTCTTGAATGATCAAAGGAGGAAGACGTAATCTGGACCGTCTGTTTGGTGTTGGACCTTTGACTTGGGAAGCAATCGAGTGGCTGAGATTTGAAGCAGATTTGGAGGGAAGTGAGTCAGGTGCCAAACGCACCGTTTCATTAATTGAAACGGGCGGGCCTGGGTGGTATTGCTAATCCCCCCCCCCCTATTTTAAGCCCAACTCATTCTGAACGTGATTTCTGTTTCTATTTTCACCCCCCTGCGCCTTTTTATTTTTTATTGTTGCTGAATGATTCTGGGCCTAGTGTAATTTGCTACGCGCACCCCCTGTTTGCCTGGCCCAATGGATTATTAACTGGGCGTGTTTGCTGAATAGAACCCCCTCCCTTTATTTCATTATTTTTCTTTTATATTCTTTAATTGTTTTTATGCATTTTCATAAATTCATAATAAATTCATAGAAAATCATTTTCAATTCATTCTTTTTACATCATTTTCATTAGGATGTCTAGAAAATTATAGGAAAATAAAATTGCATTTTTATTTTTATTTCATATTTTTTTCATATTTTCTAAATAAATGTCATTTTAAATAGATTCATTTCATGCATGATTTTACTAATTTTTGTTCTATTACATGCTTTCATATTTTTTGTTCATTCTTTTTAGGGTGTTTAGATTAGATATTGAACTTGTAGATTCAATTTAGTTCCCATTTTTAGAAGTTAATTTTAGGTGCTTAATGTAGGCTTGAATAACTTGAACAAATTAGGGTTTTTAGGTAATGACTTAAGAAGTTTGATTCTTTCCCTTAGGATTTAGGATTTAACTAGATTAGTTATGGGACTATAGGGGCTATGGGTAGTTATTAGATCCCTTGGAGAAAAGTTAGGATTCCTCTACTGCTATTAATACTGTCTGTATATCTGATTGACTGGTGTGGTGTGCCCTCTGGGGATTATTGCTTGCTTGTTTGGGTATTGGGTTTATCTGGGGACCTGGGAGAGCTGAAGACTTGTGAAGATGAAGACCATTGGAGATCCAAAGATTGAAGATCAACTGTCAGAGTTGGAGAGGAGGTTCTTGCTAGCAGCTGCTGAGGAGACTAGGGTTTAGGAGCTAGGCAGAGCTCTAGATTAGAAAGCTTGTTTCTCAAACATGGATTGCCTTGTCTGCATCCATCCTTTCTCTATGATTCAAAGTCTCTTTCAAATATCCACCTCCTTCCTTTGGAAGGATCAGTGAATATATTTGAAAGATAGAACTTTTGAGAGGAAACTTTCTGTTTAATGTTAACAGTTGATGAACCACCCTTGGTAGGTAATTAACTGTCTAACATTCATTCACTTCACTCTTGTGACTGATTCCTCATCCTGGAGGTCTGAGCTTGAAGAAAAGCCATGGCAGATAGAAGACTGATGATCAAAGCCCTTGCCTGAAGGCCATGAAGATGGAGATTGATGCTTGTTGAAGCCTATAGCTGATTGGAGATTACTTGAAGCCAGCTGTTGATTCAGAGCTGCTGATGCTGTTTTATTGCTGTATTTCATTTCTAATGTATTGATTGGTTTTCTGGGTTGTATTGTTTGCTGTTTACCCTGTTGGGTTGAAAGTGAAGCCTGTTCACTTTTGCCTATTGTTTTCTAGGTTCGAGGTTGAGTGGGACTCCCTTGCCTCGCTTGTACTGTTGCATCCATGCATTTTACTGCTTTACTGTATATATCTGTTATTGTTTCTGTTTCTGCCTATCCCTTAGGATCTCTGTTTCTCTCTGTGCAAGAGAGGAGCATGATAGACACTAGGTCTTAACCCATGCATGATAACATTAGGTTAGTTTGTTTCCCTTCGCAACCGTAGGTTAGAGTTCTGTCTCTTTCTTTCTCAAAACAAACAGAAAAACACATAAAGATTTCAAACACAATAAAAGACACTTCTTTCGTAAAAGAATGTGAACTCATCAAGACGTCATTTTTGTCCGCTTGGACTGTTAATCAGAAAAACCTTTTTCAGAAGGAATAAAATCAACCAAGACAGACTTGTGTCGTCCGTAGCCCGAACTACGTTTGCTCTGATCTTCCATGCTGTGTGGAAGTACGTAGGCATAGGATGCGATATCCTAGCGAGCAACCTTCCCCTCCTTTCCCGTAGGTAGGCGAACTACGTTGACTCTGATTTCTCGTTCCAGACGGGAATACGTAGGCATAAAGTGCGATACTTTGCCGAGTCATTTTTATTTTCATTTTCTTTTCTTTTAACCCCAGACCCTTAGCGTGGATAGAATAACAATCCATACCCGAAACAAGCGTGGATCCCGTCGAGTACGACGGACGTGAGGGGTGCTAATACCTTCCCCTTGCGTAACCGACTCCCGAATCCAGGTTTTGGTTGCGACGACCATACCTTTCCCGTGTTGTGCGAGGTTTACTCTGAGCGTTTCCTTTCCCTCCCGTGGGATAAATAACGCACGGTGGCGACTCTTCTGTTCAGCCGGCGCCGATTTTCGCAGTAGCGACACCCGTTATTTTGGTCTTCTCTTCAGAGCGAACATACTCCGTCAGCAGCGCAGCAGTATTCAGAGATTGTGTGGGGGTTGTGATCCCGTGTTTGCTGCATATTGTATTGCATTTGCATAAACATGTTGCATCATATTGCATGTCATACTCCAGCTAGCCAGAGTTCTTATCCAGCCGTTGTTTGATTTCAGAAGGTGATTATCTGGTGATTGGCCTGAACAACTGTTGATTGTTAGAAGACGACCAAGGGGTTGAAGCAGATTTGAGCCGAATCGAGCAGTGAAGTCAGTTGAAGGTTATTGGTAGCTATGTCTGAGAGCAACTTCCAGTCTGCTCACACCTGGGCAGGGTTCAATATGACGACCAACCCTCTGTATAGTTCTACTTCCGAGGCAGACTTTCCGCAAGTGAACAACCTTACTGCAGACCAGTTTGTGCAACCTCCTGTTATGGACCGAGATCGACGTGAGCAGTTTGTTGTCTGCAATGAACGACCTCCTCTTATCAACAGTCAAGGTGTTGTTTTCCCTGTGCCGAGTATCCGAAGAGAGATCCCAGTAGCAAGGACTGTAGACCCAAGAGCTCTTGAGTGTGATAGAAGGCTCCAAGTGTTGGAAGAACAAATTAAAGCCGTGAAAGTCAAAGATGCTATTAACCTGAATGCTGCAGACTTGTGTTTGGTTCCTGGTCTGGTGTTACCTCCTAAGTTCAAAGCGCCGAGATTTGAGAAGTACAGAGGCGATAGCTGTCCGAAGCAACATTTAGTGATGTTCTGCCGAAGAATGACTTCGTTTGTGCAAAATGACAAATTGATGATTCATTGCTTCCAAGATAGTCTGGCTGGGGCATCTTTGCATTGGTATATGCAGTTAGAGAGTAATCAGATTCGATCATGGGTGGATTTAGCCAGAGCTTTTCTGAAGCATTATGATTACAACCTAGACGTGGCTCCTCATTGCATGCAGTTGCAAGAATTGTCTCAAGAGAAAGATGAACCTATCAGGAAGTATGTTCAGAGATGGAGAGAATTTGCTGCCAGAGTACAACCACCGCTTTTAGACCGAGAGCTAACAAGCATGTTTGTAGACTCACTGCAGAGTCCGTACTACGAACGGATGCTTGGAGTTACGTCAAATTTTTCTGACTTGGTAGGATTTGGGGAACGCATTGAGCATGCCGTAAAGATTGGGAAAATTCAGATTATTTCAAACGGTCAGGCTAGTGAAGTTGAATCTCTTTATGACTATCAGAATGAAGAAGGAGTTGTGATCAATGCAATCATGCCAGATGTTGAATATCCTCGAGATGAGTCGTTGAAACCTGTTGGTTCTTCATCTTCTCAGAGATCAGTACCTCATGTGGCTTGTTATGCTGGACAGACAATTGTGCCCAGGGAACCATATCAGGAACTTTATGTCGCTTCTCTTGCAAATCAGCGAACTCGTGGTCGAGGTTGTCAGAATCAGCGCCCGAATCCGAACAGACCTCGTAACAACTTGGAACGAAGGAATGCTCCTTCCCACCCAGTGCCTATGTCGTATAGCCAGCTACTGCCATCTTTGATCTGGAGTTCTTTGGTGGAACCGAAAGCTCTTAAGCCTGTGCCAAAACCTTACCCTCCTGGGTACAATCCCCACGTTCAGTGTGGTTACCATGGTGGATCTCCAGGGCATTCCACTGAAGATTGTAAAGCTTTTCAGGAAAAAGTACAATAGTTGATCGACCAAGATTGCATTTCCTTTCGAGAAGGATTTATGTTTGTCCATACCAACTTCTCATTTGTCTAAGCTCGTAGATTCGGAGTTTGTTTTCAAGAAGCCAGTGATTCAGACAGGCAGGCGCCCTTAGCATTGGCAGTCCTCAGACTCTTTTATATCATTTGCATTTGTAGTTTCTTTTCTGTTAGTTACTACTTGCTGTTGAACATTGTTTGCTTCGAATGGTAATATTGATAAAGTGACTATGCATTTTTATGAATTAATCATGTCGCTGTCGCTCATTTATTGCATTGCACCGACACTTACACGTTATTTACTCCACTTTATCACTATGATTAGCAAAGATTGGAGGGAGGAT
Organism: Lathyrus sativus; assembly: GCA_963859935.3. NCBI lineage: Eukaryota > Viridiplantae > Streptophyta > Magnoliopsida > Fabales > Fabaceae > Lathyrus > Lathyrus sativus. The sequence continues at coordinate 494,337,155 of OZ012738.1, forward strand.
GACGAAACTGAATACTCATAACCGATTATCGTATGCTTTCAGATAAAACCTTGCCGATGACGTACAAGGCATTGTTTCAAAACCCCTAAACACTGGAGATATAAGGAGTTAGTCCCTTGTTAACCACTTCGAGCCAGGAAGTAGAAGTTTTTTCGGACTTTTAAAACGCTCACATCTTAACCCGGGGCAGGGTAGTTGTCAGTTAGCTTGACCGAGCGTTCAAGTCTTATAGAGGAGTGTTGCCTTTCGAGGACCAATCACATCTTATTTGTCCCCAGAGGTCGTACCTCATCAACCACAATGGTTAAACCTCACCAATCAGGAGTGAGACAGTTACAATCCTTTCGGAGCAATCAAGACAACCAGTGTCACACGACTTTGTTCCAAAAGAAAAAGAAAGAATAAGAAAGCCCGCTAAGTAAAAGAAAAAGAAAAAGCTGGAAAGCTAATACTTAGGCAAAAATTAGGGCATCCCGCTGGACTTCAAAAAAATTCGAAAAGAACTCAAAAGGAGTCAGTCCAGGAAAAAATTAGAGAATCAAAAGAACGAAAAAGAAAGGATATCAAAAGAAAAATCCTCGAACAAGGACAAAGTCGTGTGGATACAGACACCGAAAACAAAAAAAGGAGTAGCTGTCACTCTAAAAACGAAAAACCTTGTGAGTTCCTTAACTATGGTTCTTACCATTCAACATACCTCTCGAAGAGGCGAGCGCCCGTGTCAGGTTAACTGACCCTTAGGATCGGAGATCATCACGTAGAAGGGGTGGGTATAAATCAAAATTTGAGCCCAAATATCCTTTGTTTCACGAACCGTGAACCCGAACACGATACAACCCTTAAAAGACCTAATTGAGGTAGGGTTTATTCTGAAAGCGCATTACGATAAGGTTGAGTAACCTGACTCCTTCTTGATTTGCTAGTCATATCCTTGTTTATTTTTCACTGATCAAATCAGCACTACGTTTGAATTTTGGTTCATTCGTCACTCACAATCATGACACGTAAATGAGTGACAACACAATTTTTTTCAAAATCTGTATGAACACGACATTAAAATTACCATTCGGGATTAAATAATTTTACTTGCAGGTCAGTAGTTGACGTGAAGGAAATTCCAACAGGAAATAATCAAACAGGACTGAGTAATTCAGCAGTCTGGATCAGAATATTGTATGTTGTGAAAGTGAATCCGGGGCATTGACTTCTAGTGAGGTCAGAATCGGTTAGTCTGAGGACAAGTCCCGAAGTATCAGTTGATCAGGGGCAGTTTGTCTGAGAAGCAGTTGATCAGAGTGAATCTTCTCGAGAGCTAATCAGGGGCAATTATCCAGAATGCTGTGATTTGAAGGTAGATCTTTCTAGTGGGTAATCAGATCAGGTTGAGTCGCTTATACGCTCATTCAGGGGAAAGTCACCTCAGAGATAGTGAGACCAACTGGGTTGATAATTGTTTGATTGAGGTTGAATCCTTTTGACGTACAGATACCGGGGCAAGTAATCTCGAGGTCGTCTCATAGCAAGCTGTTCAGAGTGATATTCCCAATAGTTAGATTGGGGAAAGTTGAGTTGCACTGGGGCAAGTTATTTAAGCAAGTCTGTTTATCCCTAGCCAGAGTTGAGTATCAGGGAATCGTGTCGTTACTCTTATCAAAAACCTTGATCTTCCGAAAAAGGCCTTACCTTCGTTGGATCGTTATCCTATAGTTTAAACCTGTTACGTGTCAGAACTTTGTAACCAGATCGTTTCCAAAGTCCAGTTCTCGCCTGGCAAACCGGTAACCAGTTCTCGTATGATCCATGTTTTCGTAACTACCAGTTCTCGCCTGGTACATGGTGTCTTTCAACCAGTGGTCGTCTGGTCAACCTTTCTATAAACATCAGTTCTTGTCTGGTGTATGTTATTGTTACCAGTTCTCGTCTGGTCACCGTTTCTTTAACCTATTTATTATACCAGTTCTCGTTTGGTGTATGTCAGCTTTCAACCAGTTCTCGTCTAGTCATCCTTTCCTTAATCTATTAGTCGATCAACCCCGTCTGATGATTAAACCATAAAATCCATTCTCGTCCGATAACCTAATCTATTTTGCTATCAGTTATCGTCTGGTAGTTTACCCTTGAATGCTAGTTCTCGTCTAGTTTTTTCCCTATCTTCCATTTTGTAAATAACCAATTCTCATCCCTAAACCAGAAAAAGCCTAAAAAATATTCGACACGGTAATTCCCAGTGACTCGCATGTTGTCACATTCTCCGATACGAAGCTCGATTGATACTAGTTCCCGGATTAATGTTCTGCATTCCTTATGGATTTTGTTAAATCAGGAGTACTTTTCCTCAGCTGATCGGAAGTCACGTATTATCCCCGGAAGAGTTGAGATTGTATTTTATCCTGCATCGGAGTAGGATCAGGAGTATTCTCAGTAGATTAAGATTGATATCCGTGACAGAAGGGGAATTTCCAGCAGTGCACTGTGCACAATCGACCCCAGTTTGGTTAATCCCCACAGAGTACAATCAGGTTGCGAGTGGTTTAGAAAGAAAGTACAGGGTCGTACTTTCCTTTTCCAGCATTTATTTTGCTGAGATGTTCTGTGATAACCGGTTACCTTCAGTGGAGTTGACTTTGCCTCCGATATTTATTTTGCCAAAGTGGTTTTAGACCCGGTGTTCTCTGGAAGCTCAAGCCTGCATTTGCATTTGCATATACCGTCATATTTGCATCTATCCAAAGCGCATAGCATATCCATGCCGTATGGGGGCATTGCATTTTCAAACAAACACATAGCATTACCATACCATATGGACATTGCATCATTTTCAAACATACGCATTTCAAAACATAGACCAGGTTGGTTGCCTTTTGGCTTTCGAATATGTTCCCCTGCAGAGTTGTTTGGTTAAGCTTCTCTTCTCCCCAACGAAGTTGTTTCTTCACATTTGGTTGTTACGTCGGCACTGGAAAAAAAGAAAGATTGCATGGATCAAACTTCTGAAGCTGCCACCTGTTATCGAAATGGGTGTCTGGCAGTTGCTTTCAGAATTTCCCCAGGAGAGTTTTCCTCAGGTTCGCTGTGAACTATGAGTCGACAAGATTTGATCCCATAACAGATGGGAGTAAAAGTGTTTCTTTTTGAAGCATTATTTCGAAGAATCAGTACCCGTGGTGTCACACAGGTGATTGATGTTAAAACAAAAAAAAAAAGAGAAAATTTTATCAGATAATTGACCAGTTGTTGCCGTAACAACCAAACTTCAGTTCATTGGACACTACTTTTCAAGCAGTTTTGCAGTTTATTTCTGCGGTTGGCAAATTTTAGGGTTCTTTTGTATTCAACCGTCTTCTACCTTTGAATGTTTGGAAGTTGTTCGCTCTTCAACCATTCAGGTCCAAGCCGTTTGAATAGGGGCAGCTGTTGCACCCCAAAATTTGACCAACCGGTTCCCATATCTGGTTTATGTTTCGACACATTTTCGCATTCGCATTCGTATACCGCATACAGTGCATTTGTCCAGTCATATTGATTTTATCGGGATTACAGCCCTGTTTTCACATTTCAGGCGTTTCAGACCGGTTCGGATAATCAGAGGTTATTTTTTAGAAGTCACGCGCTTCCTGGTGTCGCTACCGCGAAAATAAGGTGTCGGCATAACAGAAGAGTCGCCACCTTTCGTTATTTATCCCCCAGAGCGGGAAAGGAAACGATCGGAAAAAACCTGACGAATAGGGTAAGACAAGGTCATCGCAACCATTTTCTGGGTTCGGGAGTCGGTTACGCAAGGGGAAGGTATTAGCACCCTTCACGTCCATCGTACTCGATGGGATCCATGCTTGTTGTGTTTACTTGGACGGGTTGGTTTATCTATCTACCTATCAAGGCTGGCTTAAAACAGAAAAGAAAATGACTCGGCAAAGCGTCGCACTTTATGCCTACGTATTCTCATCAGAGAATAAGAAATCAGAGTCAACGTAGTTCGGCTAACTACGGGTAATGGGGGAAGGTGGCTCGCCAATACATCAGTATTGTGCCTACGTACTCTCAACAGGTATGAGAGATCAGAGCTTACGTAGTTCGGGAAACTACGACTTATTTCCTGTCTTTTACGGAAGAAGTGTTTTTTATTGTGTTTGCAATTTCAATCGCACTAGAGACTATGACCTGAGAGTGAATGTTTCGCATGTCACCCAAAGGGTGCCATACTAAACATCCAGACTGTTGGAAAGAAACTCTCCAACAATCCTTTCTCAGATAGCTTAAGGCTCGTAATGTACGAAAGAAATCATTCATGATTACTGTATCTTAAGCTGTTTTGGGATGAGAAGAGAACAGGCTCAACTAGGAGGGAGACTATCAAGTCCTACTGTTGTCATGCCAAGGATTCATCCTATGGTTGAAGTTTGAAATAGGGAACTCCTAGAAATTGTCATGCATAGGTTTCAACCTAAAGTTCTATCATCACTTCCTTATCAAAGGAAATGAGAGTCCTAAGGGATCATGTCAATGATACAGAGAAACAGATAAAGCATTAGCTTAAACAGTAAACAGTAATACAGTAAAACGACTGTAAAATGCATGCAATGCAAGTGAGGGAGGAAATGTGTGTGGGGTGTCAGCCTCCACAAGCTCGTCTCGACCTCAAGCCAGAATGAATAACAGTAATCATACTGAAGCAAAAACATGTTATCAAGCAATATATAAAAGACTGTAATCATACAGATAAAATGGAATCATGCTATCAAGCAGGATACAAACCACATGGGCAAGGGAGCTGGGCTCTACCGAATACCCGCAAGCAAAGCCATACAGTAACAATACAAGCAGAGGGAGCAACTCAACCTCTAGTGCAATCATGCTCCTAGATTAAAGCTAGTCTAGATATGGACTTATTCTAATGCATCAAGCAAATCAAATAAGGCACATCAATACAAAAAAGAAACAGAGAAGAAAGCAGATCAACAACTCCCTCTCAACCCCAAGCCTCAGCTCTTCTAACAACAACTCAGTCTTCAGACTTCAATCACTTGACAAATATCAATTTGCTTCCCCAGGTTTCAACCCTTCAACATAAGTTTCAACTTATCTTCCTCTTCAAGCCTCAACTCCTTAATCAGTTCCACCTTCAGGCTTCTAAGTATCAACTTGTCCTTATTTCTCAGCTTCAGCTTCTCACTCAATCTCAATTGAACCCTCTTCATAAGTATCAATTTAACCTTCAAGCTTCAGCTCTCTTTGCTTTACCAGTATCAACTTGGTCTTCTCTTCTTACAAGTTTCAGCTGCTTAGAATAGTCATCAATCACTTAGAAGTGTCAACTTCATCCTTCAATCTTTGAGCCTCAGCTCTTCATTCAATCTTCACTGGGTCTTCAAGTATCAACTTGTTGCTCTTGCTCTTCAAGCTTCAGCTGAAATGGAAATGCTCAGGGAATCATCCTCTTCCATACTCTTCAATTAAGTATTCATCTTCCAACTCAAGCTCAACATCTCTCAAGATACTCAAACCAGGAAATCACTTAACTGGATAAGCTGGGGTGTTGAACTGCTTATTGACCACCAAAGGTGACCTACAAGGGTTCAACATCAAAGAATGGTTCCCTCAAAGGTTCTACTTCCTAGGCACAATCACTTATCCCTCCAAAGGAGAGAGGTGAATACCATGGAAGGACCCTGAATCATGGGGAGGAATGGAGGTGGAAGGTACCATCCATGTTTAAGAAAGACATTAACTAGGTCTAAGCTCTACTTAATTCCTAACCCTAAAATAACAACAAAACAAACAAGATTCTCAAGCTCTCAAGCTCCTTCTTCAACTTTCAAGTCTTCTTCTATGCTCCTCAAAGCAAAACCAAGCTCTCCAAGCCAAGCGACAAACCACAAAGCAAAGCAAACAAAATGCAAGCCCCCAAGGGCCACACAAACAACCATCCACTACAAAAATCATTTAAAAATAGTATACTATTATATTAAAACCTAATATAATTTCTAGGGGATCCTAGATACCTACCCTTAATACCCTATATGTCCCAATAGCTATCTTGACCTAGAAACCTAAAATTCTAGTGTTACTGTGGACCTATGTTAAGGATTGACCTAATTCTACACCAACTAAAGTCATCTAAGACAAACTAATCAAACATTAATCACAAAATCATGGAATAAATCCAGAGGGGAGCCAAAGTCCTAATCTAACTATCCTAAAAAGAATGGCCTAAAAATTCAAAGGGAACTAGCTAAACAAAATTCTACAAATCTATGCATCAACATAAAATGAATTAAAATGCTATTAAAGGAGAAAATACACAAAAAATATTAAAAATGCATGAAATGTAAATATTTTGATTTTATAATTTTCTAGACATTATCATGAAATGGGAGAAAAAATTCCCATGCAAAAATCATTAATTTTCTATTTATTATGATTTTTCAAAGATTAACATAAAATGGAGAAAAAGAAATTAAAATGAGAAATATTTGGTGCGAATAGCAATGCCATACAGTTCATTTTCCAGATGGGCTCAAAATGGGGGTACAATTATTTAACACGCTAGGCCCAGTTTCTAATCAGAAAATCAATTTAAAAAACATAAAGAAAAAGAAAAGGATACGGTGCAGAAAGTAACCAAATTCAGTTCAAAACAAACATGGGCCATGATCTGGGGTGCGGATAGAAACTCATTTCATTAAGCCCAACACAATCTTTTAATGAAACGCAGCGCTTCATGCTGGTTTCAGATTCTCTTCACAAATGGAGATTAAATCACGGCCATGGGATCTTGGTCTTAGTCAAGGGTCAGCTTATGATCTAACGGTATCCCACTCATCTTCTTCCTCCAGCCATGGAAATGGAGGGAAAGCTTCATAGTTGCAGAGCTCCAACCCCAATTCGAAATCCATCAAATCTCAATGAAACACTAAAATTCCAAACCCTAACCTGTCCAGAATTCCACCATGAATCTAACCATGGCCTTGAAATCAATTGAATCATCCTAAATCTTCAAACCCGATCCAAGATCAAAGATATGCTCAAACATCAACTTCAACAATTCTTGAAATTAACTACCTCAGAATGAACATCAACTCACACTGATTGATTCTTGATATCCAATTCATGCTATAGCTCACCATAACTCGAGTTCCTGGTCCAAACAAAAATGGTGACACAAACTGAAACTTCACCAATTGCTCTCAAACTCTTCAGAATCCATCTCCTATTGGTCTCTAACCGTTCTAGCCTAACAATTCTTGCTAATTATGCCTAAATCATGGTGTAGAAGAAAAGTTATTAACCTGTTGAATCTTGATTAACAGATAGAGTAAACCTTCACTGCAAGCCTTCAAACTCTTCAGAATCGATCCTTGAATGATGATCTTGCTACTGTTTGCACAAGTTTTGATGGAAAATGCTTGAATCTCAGAATTCGATGGTGACTTGCAACCTTCAAAATTCAAATGCCAACTCTTTAATTCTTCAAGAACTTGCCCTCAAATTGGTCTGCACAGCTTCAGTATGACCAGAGGAATGTGTTTGGATTGAAAAAAGGAATGGAAATGGTTCAGAATATGGAATTCGATTTCAACTTGCAATGGAAGCAAGTGAAATGGCTATCTCTCTCTTCTCTCAAATCTCTCACCAACCTTGCATCTGAGCAAGTTCTATACATTATATAGAGTGGTTTAGACTCATCTAGAACCATCTGGAATCATCCATTGAGAAATTGGAATTCTCATGTCATGAGTTTATGGATTCATCTCATCTCATGCCTCACCTCATGCCACAGCCCTTGCAGCCCTTGTAACTGACTTGAAATTCTCCCTAAATGAGATATAGGATGTGTTGAGATGCATAGCTAGCTTGTACATTGCCTTTCCTTGAGTTTTGCATTTGAACCTTATTATGCAAGCAACCAATTTCCAAAGCATGTCCATGATCTAGGCCTCAAATCAAAATTATGGCTGAACCATTGTTTTTATAATGTCTTTTAGAGTCAAAATGACCTATTATATGCCATGGTTTAGATGTGTAACTTGGGATTCCCAATTTCCAACTTGAACTTATTTAACTTATGCCTCCATTTTAGGTCATTTTTATCACTTTTTGCTACAAGCCTTTTAAACACCTCATGACCTCCCTACTAGACTTAAAACATCATTTTAAGCAAGTTTGATATTGAAGATTTTTCCATTTGAAGCTTGGAAATAGGAGTTATGGCCTTATGCTTGAAATGACCTGTAATGTCCAAATGACCAAAATGCCCTTGACTTGTCAAAGCCATAACTTGAGTTCTACAAGTCCTATCAAGGACTTCTAGTACTCTCTAGAAAGATAAGAAGATGAGGAACAACATTCATGTTGACCAAAAGTTCATAGGAATCATACTTCTTGGGAAAAATTTTGATGCAAGTTGGGTAACTTTCAAGCCCCTAGATTCACATACCTCAGGTGACCTGTAACTTGTCAAAGTCATAACTTGAGTTCTACAAATCCTATCAAGGACTTCTAGTACTCAAATTAAATCTAAGATCAAGATCTACAACATTAATGTTGGGGGTAAGATGAGATGACAATCACATCTTGAGCTAAACTGCCTTGAAGATAGGGGTCAAACTAGGGGATTTTACACTGCCAAGCCTTAGAAACCCTAGCTTGAAACTTCTCAAACTCTTAAATCATGATGAGTTGACCTTGGAATCATCCTTCTAACATCTCAATGTATCAATCCATGATCACATGGCTCTTGAATTAGGTCTCAACCTTGTTCAAATCATCAGTTGACCTAGGGTTGACCCAGTCAAACCCTAATCACACCACTCATGGCTGAGTCTCCTTAACCTTACACAATGACCTGTCTAGGCTTCATGATGGCTTTCAAGACATCTCCTAAGCTTTCTCAAGACCTCAAGTCTAACTTCATGGCTTCATAATCATCTGATGACTTCCCACAACTCTCAAATTAGGAGGCCTACACTCTTGGTTTCAACCATTCTCTCTGAGGCTCTTTTAACTCCTCTGGCAAGGATATCAACCCTTGAACATCTGAATAACTTCCTTAGCTTACTTCATAGGCTTGCATAGCTCTTGATTGGTAATCATACCTCTTGATCTCCTGCATACATGTCAATGAAATGCAAATGATAATGCTAATGTGAATGAAATGAAACATAAGCAAGGTAAAGAAATGTTGGGCAAATTTTGGGGTGCAACACATTTGTCATCAACATCAGTCACCGTTCGTAACTGTATTCTCCGGAAATTTTCGATCTTCATCAAAATTGTCAACAGCGTTCTTCATACTTCGCCAAGAACATTCATCAACATCATTCGTCCACCTTCATAATCTTCCAGAACTGCTTCAAAAATCTTCATCAAAGATCAGCATCAAATCATCAAGGACGGATGGATCTCGTTTTTATTGTTTTGTTCATGTATTGAAGTTTGTGAGACTGAGAGATTGGAGAAAGAATTTGTGAGGTTTGAGATAGTTTGTGAGAGAGAGAGAGAGAGTTGAACGAGAGAATCCGAGAGTGAGAACGGCGTAGAGGGAGAAAGATGAACAGTGTCTGAGGGAAATGAATTAGGGTTTGCCTTTCAAATGAGAGAGTGGACGTGGCGTGGGTTGATGTTGGGCTTCAAGCCCGTTGGCATTCATTTTTTGGTGCACCTGCGTTTATTTTTTCTTCACCCCCCGTTTTTGCTTGGTTATGGTGGACGTGGGCCTAGCCCACTTGTGGTTTTTTCTGAAGCACATCCCAGTTTGTTCACTGCACCCCCTCCCCGTTTCAGGAGCTTTTTTTTAGTGGGTTGGGCCTGCTATTATTGGTTTTACTGATGTATCATCCCCTGTAATGACTGCTGCACCCCTCCCCTTGCACTTTTATTTTTTGTATATATTGGTGTAACTTTTAATTGTATTTTTTTTTTAGGATTAGTCTAATATTAGTTAGAATATTTTTAATCCTAGAGTAGATATTTTAGAATATAGTTTAGGTAATGTTTTCCTAGATTAGAATATAGTTTAGATATCAATTTTCTTTTAGAGAATTTTGGTTTAATATAGTTAGAATATTTTTTAAATACTAGAATAGATATAGAATTTTAGTTCTAATTTCTTTTAGGGAGATTTTTGGATTTAATATTTTCTTGTAGGAAATTTATAGTTTTATTTCCTTAGAATATTTTTAGGATAGGCTTTTAGTATAGTATATTTTTAGGAGATTTATTTTACACTTCTAGATGTAGAATAAAAGTCCATTTGTTAGGGGACTATTTTCTCTTCCTTTTTATTTCAGGTACCTCTTGTAAGAAGAAAAGCTTAAAAAATATCAAAGGAGAAAAGCATCAAAATAAAAGCATTAAGTCAAAGAAAATCATAAAGAAGACGAACACGAAGACGAAACTTGAACACGAAGACGAAGCTTGCCCTTGCACGAAAACGAAGACCAACAGAACCCTTTCCGTTCAGCATTTTTCAGACTTTCGTTTCTTTCGAGACCGTCGAGTGTTGTGAGATCATTAGATACGTAGGAAAAGGTTGTGGGAGAGTTCTTTCACTCAACCTGGATGTTTAGCATCACCCTTTGGGTGGTATACGACGCATTCGCTCCTACGTTTAGGATTTAGCGTGTGCGAACCTTTCTCTCGCTTCTTGGCGATCGAGTCTTTTCTCTTGCTGCTGTGCAATCAAGACCGTCCCCCGTTCTAGCCGTAGTTAGCCTGAACTACGTAAGCTCTGATCTTCCACGCTGTGTGGAAGTACGTAGGCACAAGACGCGAAGTCTTGGCGAGCAAACTTCCCCGTAGTCCCGAACTACGATGACTCTGACTTTCTCTCTTGAGAATACGTAGGCCTAGAGCGCGATGCTCTATCGAGTCAGTTTCCTTCCGTTTAGATTTAGCAGTCGTAGATAGATTGTTTTGCATCCTTTAGACAAACCAACAAGCGTGGATCCCGTCGAGTACGACGGACGTGAGGGGTTCTAATACCTTCCCCTTGCGTAACCGACTCCCGAATCCAAGATTTGGTTGCGACGACCATTCCTTTTCCGTCTTTGCGTTAGGTTTACTCTGAGCGTTTCCTTTCCCTCCTTTGGGATAAATAACGCACGGTGGCGACTCTTCTGTTTAGCCGGCGCCGATTTTCACAGTAGCGACAGCTGGCGACTCTGCTGGGGACTCCAACGGTCCCCTATGCGAGTCAATCCTAGCGCTTGTTTGTTTGTTTTTGGATGTTTATTTGCACTTTGCTATTATCTTTTGCTGTTGTATTGTTGGGTGGGGTGTTCCTTTGAGTGAGAAGCCAGACCCAGGCTTGAGTGTACCTAGAATTAGTTGTGGAAATTAGTGGGCGCGTGCATGCTTTGCATGTACTAGTGTCTCATGAAATCCACGCTCAGACGAGGTTCTCCCGGTTGACTTCTTTTTCAACCCTTTGGGTTGAGGGGGTTGTTGGTTTGGAGGATTGTCGACTCTAGGGACCGATCATTTGGAATTCAGCTAAGTGAGGCCTCTTCAGGATATGATGATGCCACACCTTCTGGGTATCGTATCATCAGTCTTGAAAGTCTGTGACGCTGATGACCGCATAAGATGCCGAACTTGTGTCAGTTGAGGTCCATACCTGTGAGTGGGAGGGTTTTGCAGGAAACTTGACTTCCAGCCTACCCGTTATTTTGATCTTCTCTTCAGAGCGAACATACTCCGTCAGCAGCGCAGCAGTATTCAGAGATTGTGTGGGGGCTGTGATCCCGTGTTTGCTGCATATTGTATTGCATTTGCATAAACGTGTTGCATCATATTGCATGTCATACTCCAGCTAGCCAGAGTTCTTATCCAGCCGTTGTTTGATTTCAGAAGGTGATTATCTGGTGATTGGCCTGAACAACTGTTGATTGTTAGAAGACGACCAAGGGGTTGAAGCAGATTTGAGCCGAATCGAGCAGTGAAGTTAGTTGAAGGTTATTGGTAGCTATGTCTGCGAGCAACTTCCAGTCTGCTCACACCTGGGCAGGGTTCACTATGACGACCAACCCTCTGTATGGTTCTACTTCCGAGGCAGACTTTCCGCAAGTGAACAACCTTACTGCAGACCAGTTTGTGCAACCTCCTGTTATGGACCGAGATCGACGTGAGCAATTTGTTATCCGCAATGAACGACCTCCTCTTATCAACAGCTAAGGTGTTGTTTTCCCTGTGTTGAGTATCCGAAGAGAGATCCCAGTAGCAAGGACTGTAGACCCAAGAGCTCTTGAGTGTGATAGAAGGCTCCAAGTGTTGGAAGAACAAATTAAAGCCGTTAAAGTCAAAGATGCTGTTAACCTGAATGCTGCAGACTTGTGTTTGGTTCCTGGCCTGGTGTTACCTCCTAAGTTCAAAGCGCCGAGATTTGAGAAGTACAGAGGAGATAGCTGTCCCAAGCAACATTTAGTGATGTTTTGCCGAAGAATGACTTCGTTTGTGCAAAATGACAAATTGATGATTCATTGCTTCCAAGATAGTCTGGCTGGGGCATCTTTGCGTTGGTATATGCAGTTAGAGAGTAATCAGATTCAATCATGGGTGGATTTAGCCAGAGCTTTTCTGAAGCAGTATGATTACAACCTAGACGTGGCTCCTCATCGCATGCAGTTGCAAGAATTGTCTCAAGAGAAAGATGAACCTATTAGGAAGTATGTTCAGAGATGGAGAGAATTTGCTGCCAGAGTACAATCACCACTTTTAGACCGAGAGCTAACAAGCATGTTTGTAGACTCACTGCAGAGTCCGTACTATGAAAGGATACTTAGAGTTACGTCAAATTTTTCTGACTTGGTAGGATTTGGGGAACGCATTGAGCATGCCGTAAAGATTGGGAAAATTCATATTATTTCAAACGGTCAAGCTAGTGAAGCTGAATCTCTTTATGACTATCATAATGAAGAAGGAGTTGTGATCAATGCAATCATGCCAGATGTTGAATATCCTCGAGATGAGTCGTTGAAACCTGTTGGTTCTTCATCTTCTCAGAGATCAGTACCTCCTGTGGCTTGTTATGCTGGACAGAAAATTGTGCCCAGGGCACCATATCAGGAACTTTATGTCGCTTCTCTTGCAAATCAGCGAACTCGTGGTCGAGATTGTCAGAATCAGCGCCCGAATCCGAACAGACCTCGTAACAAATTGGAACGAAGGAATGCTCCTTCCCACCCAGTGCCTATGCCGTATAGCCAGCTACTGCCATCTTTGATCCAGAGTTCTTTGGTGGAACCAAAAGCTCTTAAGCCTGTGCCAAAACCTTACCCTCCTGGGTACAATCCCCACGTTCAGTGTGGTTACCATGGTGGATCTCCAGGGCATTCCACTGAAGATTGTAAAGCTTTTCAGGCAAAAGTACAACAGTTGATCGACCAAGGTTGCATTTCCTTTCGAGAAGGATTTCTGTTTGTCCATACCAACTTCTCAGCTGTCTAAGCTCGTAGATTCGGAGTTTGTTTTCAAGAAGCCAGTGATTCAGATAGGCAGGCGCCCTTAGCATTAGCAGTCCTCAGACTCTTTTATATCATTTGCATTTGTAGTTTCTTTTCTGTTAGTTACTACTTGCTGTTGAACATTGTTTGTTTCGAATGGTAATATTAATAAAGTGACTATGCATTTTTCTGAATTAATCATATTGTTGTCGCTCATTTATTGCATTGCACCGACACTTGCATGTTATTTACTCCACTTTATCACTATGATTAGCAAAGATTGGAGGGAGGATGACGAAACTGAATACTCATAACCGATGATCGTATGCTTTCAGATAAAACCTTGCCGATGACATACAAGGCATTGTTTCAAAACCCCTAAACACTGGAGATATAAGGAGTTAGTCCCTTGTTAACCACTTCGAGCCAGGAAGTAGAAGTTTTTTCGGACTTTTAAAACCCTCACATCTTAACCCGGGGCAGGGTAGTTGTCAGTTAGCTTGACCGAGCGTTCAAGTCTTATAGAGGAGTGTTGCCTTTCGAGGACCAATCACATCTTATTTGTCCCCAGAGGTGGTACCTCATCAACTACAATGGTTAAACCTCACCAATCAGGAGTGAGACAGTTACAATCCTTTCAGAGCAATCAAGACAACCAGTGTCACACGACTTTGTTCCAAAAGAAAAAGAAAGAATAAGAAAGCCCGCTAAGTAAAAGAAAAAGAAAAGGCTGGAAAGCTAATACTTAGGCAAAAATTAGGGCATCCCGCTGGACTTCAAAAAAATTCGAAAAGAACTCAAACGGAGTCAGTCCAGGAAAAAATTAGGGAATCAAAAGAAAGAAAAAGAAAGGATATCAAAAGAAAAATCCTCGAACAAGGACAAAGTCGTGTGGATACAGACACCGAAAACAAAAAAAGGAGTAGCTGCCACTCTAAAAACGAAAAACCTTGTGAGTTCCTTAACTATGGTTCTTACCATTCAACATACCTCTCGAAGAGGCGAGCGCCCGTGCCAGGTTAACTGACCCTTAGGATCGGAGATCATCACGTAGAAGGGGTGGGTATAAATCAAAATTTGAGCCCAAATATCCTTTGTTTCACGAACCGTGAACCCGACCACGATACAACCCTTAAAAGACCTAATTGAGGTAGGGTTTATTCTGAAAGCGCATTACGATAAGGTTGAGTAACCTGACTCCTTCTTGATTTGCTAGTCATATCCTTGTTTATTTTTCACTGATCAAATCAGCACTACGTTTGAACTTTAGTTCATTCGTCACTCACAATCATGACACGTAAATGAGTGATAGCACAATTTTTTTCAAAATCTGTATGAACACGGCATTAAAATTACCATTCGGGATTAAACAATTTTACTTGCAGGTCAGTAGTTGACGTGAAGGAAATTCCAACAGGGAATAATCAAACAGGACTGAGTAATTCAGCAGTCTGGATCAGAATATTGTATGTTATGAAAGTGAATCCGGGGCATTGACTTCCAGTAAGCTCAGAATCGGTTAGTCTGAGGACAAGTCCCGAAGTATCAGTTGATCAGGGGCAGTTTGTCTGAGAAGCAGTTGATCAGAGTGAATCTTCTCGAGAGCTAATAAGGGGCAATTATCCAGAATGCTGTGATTTGAAGGTAGATCTTTCTAGTGGGTAATCAGATCAGGTTGAGTCGCTTATACGCTCATTCAGGGGCAAGTCACCTCAGAGATAGTGAGACCAACTGGGTTGATAATTGTTTGATTGAGGTTGAATCCTTTTGATGTACAGATACCGGGGCAAGTAATCTCGAGGTCGTCTCTTAGAAAGCTGTTCAGAGTGATATTCCCAAGAGTTAGATTGGGGCAAGTTGAGTTGCCCTGGGGCAAGTTATTCAAGCAAGTCTGTTTATCCCCAGCCAGAGTTGAGTATCGGGGAATCGTGTCGTTACTCTTATCAAAAACCTTGACCTTCCGAAAAAGGCCTTACCTTCGTTGGATCGTTATCCTACAGTTTAAACCTGTTACGTGTCAGAACTTTGTAACCAGATCGTTTCCAAAGTCCAGTTCTCGCCTGGCAAACCGGTAACCAGTTCTCATCTGGTCCACATTTCCGTAACTACCAGTTCTCGCCTGGTACATGGTGTCTTTCAACCAGTGGTCGTCTAGTCAACCTTTCTATAAACATCAGTTCCTGTCTGGTGTATGTTATTGTTACCAGTTCTCGTCTGGTCATCGTTTCTTTAACCTATTTGTTATACCAGTTCTCGTCTGGTGTATGTCAGCTTTCAACCAGTTCTCGTCTGGTCATCCTTTCCTTAATCTATTAGTCGATCAGCCCCGTCTGATGATTAAACCATAAAATCCATTCTCGTCCGATAACCTAATCTATTTTGCTATCAGTTCTCGTCTGGTAGTTTACCCTTGAATGCTAGTTCTCGTCTAGTTTTTTCCCTATCTTCCATTTTGTAAATAACCAATTCTCATCCCTAAACCAGAAAAAGCCTAAAAAATATCCGACACGGTAATTCCCAGTGACTCGCATGTTGTCACATTCCCCGATACGAAGCTCGATTGATACTAGTTCCCGGATTAATGTTCTGCATTCCTTATGGATTTTGTTAAATCAGGAGTACTTTTCCTCAACAAATCGGAAGTCACGTATTATCCCCGGAAGAGTTGAGATTGTATTTTATCCCGCATCGGAGTAGGATCAGGAGTATTCTCAGCAGATTAAGATTGATATCCGTGACAGAAGGGGCATTCCCAGCAGTGCACTGTGCACAATCGACCCCAGTTTGGTTAATCCCCACAAAGTACAATCAGGTTGCCAGTGGCTTAGAAAGAAAGTACAGGGTCGTCCTTTCCTTTTCCAACATTTATTTTGCTGAGATGTTCTGTGATAACCGGTTACCTTCAGTGGAGTTGACTTTGCCTCCGGCATTTATTTTGCCAAAGTGGTTTTAGACCCGGTGTTCTCTGGCAGCTCGAACCTGCATTTGCATTTGCATATACCGTCATATTTGCATCTATCCAAAGCGCATAGCATATCCATGCCGTATGGGGGCATTGCATTTTCAAACAAACACATAGCATTACCATGCCATATGGACATTGCATCATTTTCAAACATACGCATTTCGAAACATAGACCAGGTTGGTTGCCTTTTGGCTTTCGAATATGTTCCCATGCAGAGTTGTTTGGTTAAGCTTCTCTTCTCCCCAACGGAGTTGTTTCTTCACATTTGGTTGTTACGTCGGCACTGAAAAAAAAGAAAGATTGCATGGATCAAACTTTTGAAGCTGCCACCTGTTATCGAAATGGGTGTCTGGCAGTTGATTTCAGAATTTCCCCGGAAGAGTTTTGAAAGTACAGAGTATGCCTAAGAGGGGGGGGGGTGAATTAGGACTTTAGAAATTTTTCCGATTTTTATGGTTTCTTGAAATTTTACTGGTTTGTGTTCTTGGTTATGAAAGCAGTAGAAAATAAAAGAACAATGGACACCAGGATTTATAGTGGTTCCCCTCACAATCCGAGAGTACTCCACTCCCCTTTCAACACGAAAGAGAGTTTTCACTATTGTTTAATAAAGTACAACCTATTACACCATCAACCGGTAAGGCCTACTATCAAACAATGAAACTAACAAGTGTACAAGAACAATCCTCTTGTAAACACTCACCCTTGTGTCCAACAATCCTGGATCACAAGTCAGAATACAAATACTTGTAAAGATTTTTGTTTTGAGAATAATAATATCAATCAAAGTTGATCTTCTCCAAATGATCAAAATTCACTCTTACAATTTTCAACACAAGTGTTCAAAGATGAATATGAAATTTTATGCACATATGAACACTTAGAAAAGATTTTGAAAATGGTGAATTTGATTCTAAGAAAATTTGAAAATGAATGTAGAAAGTGTTTGGAGATTGGAGGTTTTTTGTGTGTTTTTCAAAATTGAAAAACTCAGAATTTATATGAGTAAAATACCCTTTCAAAAAGGTATATTTGAGTAGACATCAAAATATGAAATGGTGTAATTTTCAAACAATTCTTGAACTTGAAACAAAGCCATTTTTCACTGTACGTTCAGTGTTAATCGGTTAACCTATATGGTTAATCGGTTAACACTGGAACGTTAGTCCAAATTATTTAAAATTTGAAATGGTTAACCGGTTAATCTATATGGTTAATCGGTTAACACTGCTATTTTTCAGAAAAATGCTTTTAAAAATAAATGTTATACCAATTTTAAAGTTCCAAAAACATGCTCATGTATTATGCTAAAATGCTTGATGTTTTTGAACACTTGTATATCAATTATAAGGGTAGAATTTGATATACCTGCAATGCATCCAAGTCTTGAAGAATCATAGTTCCTTATGTAGCTTGACTTGAAAGATAGCTTGACTTGATCTTGATAACTTTGAAAGGCTTGTCTTTTTGCAATCAAGAGATGCCCTTGAGTAGTGTTGACATCATCAAAACTTGAGATTGAAGCATGCTTCTACAAGTTTTCCTTAGGTTCGCTGTGAACTGTGAGTCGACAAGATTTGATCCCATAACAGATGGGAGTAAAAGTGTTGCTTTTTGAAGCATTATTTCGAAGATTCAGTACCCGTGGCGTCACACAGGTGATTGATGTTAAAACAAAAAAAACAGAAAATTTTATCAGATAATTGACCAGTTGTTGCCGTAACAACCAAACTTCAGTTCATTGGACGCTAATTCTCAAGCAGTTTTGCAGTTTATTTCTGCGGTTGGCAAATTTCAGGGTTCTTTTTTATTCAACCGTCTTCTACCTTTGAATGTTTGAAAGCTGTTCGCTCTTCAACCATTCAGGTCCAAGCCGTTTGAATAGGGGCAGCTGTTGCACCCCAAAATTTGACCAACCGGTTCCCATATCTGGTTTATGTTTCGACGCATTTTCGCATTCGCATTCGTATACCGCATACAGTGCATTTGTCCAGTCATATTGATTTTATCGGGATTACAGCCCTGTTTTCACATTTCGGACGTTTCAGACCGGTTCGGATAATTGGAGGTTATTTTTGAGAAGTCACGCGCTTCCTGGGCGTTTCAGACCGGTTCGGATAATCGGAGGTTATTTTTGCAGTTGTTTTTTAGGATTTTGGTGTCTGGGTTTACTGCTTGTTTCGATCTGGTCTCGCGGTCTCTTTTATTTGGGTTAATTGCCTTTATTGCTTTTTTTAGAATTTTAGTTAGTATTTTAGGATTTTATAATCTTTTTCTAGAATATTAAGTAGATTTTTTAATAGATTTTAGATTGTTATAGAATTTTAGAATATAGTTTTGTTAGTTTCTTTTAATAAATAGAATAGTATATAGATTTTAATATAGTTTTTCTTAATAGAATTTTAAATAGATTTTTAGATAATTGTATAGTTTTATTGAATAGATATTATTTAGATTGAGTGTTTAGTTTAATAAGCTTTTTTTAGGATTTAATATAGTTCATTAATTAGCTTTAGCTTTAATTTCTCGTTTAGTTCGTTAATCAATTACTGAGTTTATTAATCATTTTCGTTTTATTAATTAGTCCAGCATTAATTAGTTGCATTTTCGTTTTTTAAGTCCTTTAATCAATTCATGCTTAGTCTTCATTCGTTAATCATATTCATTAGTCTAAGTAGTGGGCTAATTATCCAATTTTCGTGGGGCCCAAGTCCATTCATTGCCACATGTCTGTATATAAGCAAGCCACACGTGTATTTCTCATTCTTCCACCTCATTCCACGTTTTCCACTACTATCCTCCACCTCACTAGTCCACTATCTCTCTCTCTCTCTCACGCCATTTGGCTTCATGCATGCTACTCCCTCTCCACTCAGCACCCACTCTCTCACCTCACACAGCCACCTGTCCCACTACCACCAACTTCGCTTGCATGCGTGACAGCTGGCCTCCACTACCAAAGCCTCACCGGAAGCCATGCATCCACCGCCGGACATTCATCGGACCACCCTAATCGTCGCCGGAAACCTCCTAACCGTCGCCGGAAACTGCCAAATCTCCAGAAAACTCATCCATAATTCATACTATCTTCATCAACTACCGCCGGAAAATTCAAGATCTTGCCGGAAACTTCATCACATTCTTGATGATTGTCCAGTTTTCTTCACAACCTTCACCGATCCACCACCGTTTCTCGCCAGAAAATCATAATCCAATTCACCAGATCGTCAATCATTCTTCAAGATTTTCCAGATCTTGAATGTTCATCAGGTTTTCCAGAGTCTTCATCATCAATTCACCGGAAACTCGTCCGTGTTCATCAACAATCTCCAAGTTTCGCCCAAATCTTCAAACAATCTTGATGGTTTTTCACCACAAAGTCATCAGATCGCCATTCCTAGTTTCCAGACCTTGATGATTCAACGCAATCTTCACCGTTCATCGTCTGATTCTCCAGAAATGCGTCCATCTTCATCATCGAGGTTCCTTCAAGAACTACTAACAACCTTCGTCACCTTAAGATCTCCAGAAAATCAAGATCTTCCTTCAAACGATCATCAACATGTTCATTGCTTGTCTCCAACATTTTTCCAGATTTCACCATTTGTCATCAACATTAGTCATCATTCGTAACTGTATTCTCCGGAAATTTTCGATCTTCATCAAAATCGTCAACAGCGTTCTTCATACTTCGCCAAGAACATTCATCAATATCATTCGTCCACCTTCATAATCTTCTAGAACTGCTTCAAAAATCTTCATCAAAGATCAACATCAAATCATCAAGGACGAATGGATCTCGTTTTTATTGTTTTGTTTGTGTATTGAAGTTTGTGAGACTGAGAGATTGGCGAAAGAGTTTGTGAGGTTTGAGATAGTTTGTGAGAGAGAGAGTTGAACGAGAGAATCCGAGAGTGAGAACGGCGTAGAGGGAGAAAGATGAACAGTGTCTGAGGGAAATGAATTAGGGTTTTCCTTTCAAATGAGAGAGTGGACGTGGCGTGGGTTGATGTTGGGCTTCAAGCCCGTTGGCATTCATTTTTTGGTGCACCTGCGTTTATTTTTTCTTCACCCCCCGTTTTTGCTTGGTTATGGTGGACGTGGGCCTAGCCCACTTGTGGTTTTTTCAGAAGCACATCCCAGTTTGTTCACTGCACCCCCTCCCCGTTTCAGGAGCTTTTTTTTAGTGGGTTGGGCCTGCTATTATTGGTTTTACTGATGTACCATCCCCTGTAATGACTGCTGCACCCCTCCCCCTGCACTTTTATTTTTTGTATATATTGGTGTAACTTTTAATTGTATTTTTTTTAGGATTAGTCTAATATTAGTTAGAATATTTTTATTCCTAGAGTAGATATTTTAGAATATAGTTTAGGTAATGTTTTCCTAGATTAGAATATAGTTTAGATATCAATTTTCTTTTAGAGAATTTTGGTTTAATATAGTTAGAATATTTTTTAAATACTAGAATAGATATAGAATTTTAGTTCTAATTTCTTTTAGGGAGATTTTTGGATTTAATATTTTCTTGTAGGAAATTTATAGTTTTATTTCCTTAGAATATTTTTAGGATAGGCTTTTAGTATAGTATATTTTTAGGAGATTTATTTTACACTTCTAGATGTAGAATAAAAGTCCATTTGTTAGGGGACTATTTTCTCTTCCTTTTTATTTCAGGTACCTCTTGTAAGAAGAAAAGCTTAAAAAAGATCAAAGGAGAAAATCATCAAAATAAAAGCATCAAGTCAAAGAAAATCATAAAGAAGACGAACACGAAGACGAAACTTGAACACGAAGACGAAGCTTGCCCTTGCACGAAAACGAAGACCAACGGAACCCTTTCCGTTCAGCATTTTTCAGACTTTCGTTTCTTTCAAGACCGTCGAGTGTTGTGAGATCGTTAGATACGTAGGAAAAGGTTGTGGGAGAGTTCTTTCACTCAACCTGGATGTTTAGCATCACCCTTTGGGTGGTATACGACGCATTCGTTCCTACGTTTAGGATTTAGCGTGTGCGAACCTTTCTCTCGCTTCTTGGCGATCGAGTCTTTTCTCTTGCTGTTGTGCAATCGAGACCGTCCCCCGTTCTAGCCGTAGTTAGCCTGAACTACGTAAGCTCTGATCTTCCACGCTGTGTGGAAGTACGTAGGCACAAGACGCGAAGTCTTGGCGAGCAAACTTCCCCGTAGTCCCGAACTACGATGACTCTGACTTTCTCTCTTGAGAATACGTAGGCCTAGAGCGCGATGCTCTATCGAGTTAGTTTCCTTCCGTTTAGATTTAGCAGCCGTAGATAGATTGTTTTGCATCCTTTAGACAAACCAACAAGCATGGATCCCATCGAGTACGACGGACGTGAGGGGTGCTAATACCTTCCCCTTGCGTAACCGACTCCCGAATCCAGGATTTGGTTGCGACGACCATTCCTTTCCCGTCTTTGCGTTAGGTTTACTCTGAGCGTTTCCTTTCCCTCCTTTGGGATAAATAACGCACGATGGCGACTCTTCTGTTTAGCCGGCGCCGATTTTCGCAGTAGCGACAGCGTGGTAGCTTATGCATTGAGTAGGAAATCTTCGCATATACCGATGATGATGGTAAGAGAGTTGGAAATGATTGAGCAATTTCGAGATATGAGTTTGGTTTGTGAAGAGACTTTTTATGGAGTTAAGCTTGGTATGTTGAAGATTACTAGTGGTATTATTGATGAGATTAGAGAAGGTCAGAAATCTGATTTGAGTTGGTAGATCGGTTGAATTTGATGAATTAAAGTCGAAGAGCTAATTTTCGGATTAATGAAAATGGTATGATGAGATGTCGTGATAGAGTTTGTGTTCCAGATATTGTTGAGTTGAAAAAGAGTATTCTTGAGGAAGGACATCAAAGTAGATTGAGTATCCATCCCGGTGCTACGAAGAGGTACCATGATTTGAGGAAATTGTTTTGGTGGCCAGGGATGAAGAAAGAAGTGGTTGAGTTTATGTATGCTGGTTAGACTTGTCAGAAGCTTAAGATTAAACATCAAAGACCGTTGGGTCTGATGCAACCATTGAATATTCCAGAGTAGAAATGGGATAGCATTTCTATGGATTTTGTGACAAGTCTACCGAAGATGTTGAAGGGATATGATTTAATTTGGGTGATTGTTGATAGATTGACCAAATCGACTCATTTCATACTGATAAGGATCAATTATTCGCTGCAGAAGTTGGCCAAATTGTATATTGATGAGATTATGAAAATGCATGGTATTCCTTCAAGTATTGTGTTTGATAGAGATCCAAGATTCACATCAAGGTTTTGGGAGAGTTTGGAGACAACTTTGGGTACTAAGTTGAGGTTGAGTTCTTCCTATCATCCGCAGACGGGTGGACAGACAGAGAGAACTATCCAGTCTTTAGAGGATTTGTTGAGAGCTTATGTATTGGATCAAGGTGGATCATGGGATAGTCATTTGTTATTGATTGAGTTTACCTACAACAACAATTATCATTCTAGTATCGGAATGGCACCATATGAGACTTTGTATAGAAGGAAGTGTAGGAATCCATTGTGTTGGTATGAGTCAAGCGAGAGGGTTGTACTCGGACCTGAGATTGTGAAAGAGACGACTAAAAAGATCAAGGGGATCCAAGAAAAGACGAACGTTTCACAGAGTCTTCAGAAGAGTTACCATGATAAGAGGAGGAAAGCACTTGAATTTCAAGAGGGAGATCATGTGTTTTGAGAGTTACCCCGGTAACTGGTATTGGCCGAGCTTTGAAGTCCAGAAATCTCACACCGTGTTTTGTTGGTCCGTATCAGAGTGGCACGACAGAAGCATGGGAGAAGTAGCATGTCGAACTGCTTTATCGCCGTCGCTTGCGAATTTACATGATGTGTTTCATGTGTCTCAGTTGAGGAAGTACATTCAAGATCCGTCACATGTGATTCAGATGGATGATGTACAAGTGAGAGATAATGTGACTGTTGAGGCATTGCCAGTACGGGTTGATAAACGAGAAGTGAAGCAACTGCAAGGTAAAGATATTTCCTTGGTAAAGGTAGTTTTGGGAGGACCAGCTGGAGAAAGTTGGACTTGGGAATGTGAGGATCAGATGAGGGAGTCTTATCCGACTCTGTTTCCTTGAGGTAATTTTCGAGGACGAAAATTCTTTTAAGTGGGGGAGAGTTGTAACACCCCAAATTTATTGGAATATTTATTTAATTTATTTAAATATAAATATTCTTATTTTTGGTGATTTTCAGTGGTTGGTGTGGAATATTGAGAATCATGGATTTTAGGTTATTTATTTAAATAATAGTATATAATATGAATATATTGGTATTATTATTAATTTAAATAAATATAAGTTAAATAAGGGCAAATTGGACAATTAAGGAGGAGTTAGTGAGGGTAATATTGGAAAAGCCCAAGTTATAGGCCCAAAGTTAGGTTCAACAAAAAGGGATTTTTGAGGGAATTAGGATTCATTCTTGTTAGACCGTGAAAAGAGAAGAAATAGAGGCCAGAGCTTCGAGGAAGAGGATTGAGGCAAAAAGGTTTGCGAGGTTCCCACAAATTGAGGAGAAGGCTTAGAGTCGACAATTAAGGTATGAGGAGTATTGTCTTCATTGTTTTCAATATGTGATTGAATGTATTTAAAGCTAATTTAAGGGTTTAAATGGTTTGAGGTTGGTTTTAGATAAAGGAAATTAGGCCTTCATGGCCAAAATTTATTATTGAGGTTTTAACCGTATAGGGATTTGGACTGATGGTCCGATAGGTTTGAGGTCGATTTGGGTTTGAGGAAAAGTAAACCTTCATGGCTAAAATCTATTATTGAGGTTTTAACCATATATGGATTTGAATTGATGGTTTGATAGGTTTGAGGTTGATTTTAGATAAAGGAAATTAGGCCTTCATGGCCAAAATCTGTTGTTGAGATTGTTTAACCCTATAGGATAAGTGATTTGTGATAACTCTAATGACTGTGGGATATTTGTAAGAAATTATGGGAATTAGAGGTGTAAATATGATACGGGATTGAACTTATATCTCTTAATTTTAAAGGTTTTAGGCATAATCTTAAAACAATGATTTGATGGTTTAATTGTGTTAAAGTTGTAAATTTACTTGAGATAATTACAGTGTTGAATGGGTTGTAATTTTCTGAGAGTTCGGGTTTTTACGGAATCGAAATCGGAGGTCCAAGGCCTCCAACGGTGAAAAACGCAGAAAATTCTGCATGTTGTCCGTCACGACTGTTCATGTTTTCGGTCGAAATTATTTTGGATGTATCTTTTGATCCGTAAGTCTGTTTTGGTCTCCGTTTGAAGTGTTGGAAAGCTAATGAACATGGTTATAACATAGTATAGATAAGGGAATTAGTTTCCCAATAATTTTATATCTAATTATATTTGAGAAGTCAATTGTGCATATGTTCTATTAATGAATTATGTTCTAGTTCAGTGATGTTTTGATATTGTGATTTTCCTGATGAATTACCATGAGAGTAACTGTGATTTCTGTGTGATTAAATGAATGTCTGATGAATTACTATGAGTATAGTTGTGATTCTTGTGTGATTAATACATGACTGTATAGTGAGTTCCCATGAGTAATTGTGATGATTTATGATGTTGATTCCATGAATTTTTGATGATTATATGATGACATGATTATTATGATGACTTTGATGAATGATGATGTACCTAATGAGTTTATTATGAGGATGATATTGACGTGTGCATCATGCATTCATACGCATCCGGACTTCGGTTCAGGACCTTGATTTCTTTGACTTCAATCCCATTGTGCGGATGTGAGGTATTTTGATGTGCTCCGGTTCTTGTATAGAATTGATCCTATTGATGGGGATCTATGGAGGGTTGATGGCCCAGTGTCCATCGAGCTGTGATGATTGGTACCACATGCATGAGTCTTGTTGCATTTGCATTTATGTGACAGTTGGTGTAATTTATAATGTTGTGGCCTTTGATGTTCCTTGATGATTATGATGTTGAATATGAAAATGACACCATTTTATATATTGATTCTTATATTGATTATTATGAATCATTTTACTCACCCTGCTTGTTTGAATGTTGCCTCCACGTGGGTAACGTGCAGATGACCAGGTTTAGCCGTCGATGCCATCGAGGATTTTTGAAGTTTTTGGGTCGTCGGCCATTGTGGTTGACCTAGAGGGTCTTGCTCTGATAGTGTAACATCAGGTTGAGGTCTTTGAGTCAAACTATTTTATTGAGTTTTTGTTATGTTGATTTCCTTGCGGTAAAAGGAAAACTTTGGATTTTTGCCTTTTTGAGTTCCGCTGCCATTTGAGCACTAATTTTGAGAAAATCTGTTGCTTACAGAGCATTGACCTTGATTTGATTTTATTGAGAAATGTACGCCTTTTGAGGTGATTTTTATGGTGTTTAAAATTTTACATGGACACTTTGCCTTCCTAAGTATCTCTTGTTCGACCACTTGAGGCACGACTTGCTATCCTTCGTCCAAAAGTAACTCTTATTTTCTAACTTGCCTAACGATCTAGGGTTGTATGATAGGTTGAACCTAGGCTGGTGGAGCGCCAAAAAACCGGCAATTCATCTAAATTTCCAATTACTGGTAACTCTGATTCTTGTTTTGTATTAATGGATTAAATATCATACCCATTTGGGTTAGAGTATTAACCATATCATGATTACTCTCATCCATTTGCTGCATCACAGCCAACACTGAGTTCATTGTAAGTGTTGGCATTGCCTGGGAGCCAAATCTCATTCCCATCTGAAGGGACATGGTTCGACCCTGGTTATCGACGGACAAGCCATAAGCAAAAATTGGCGAATATGTATTCTCAGCATTGTCAGCAAATGTCGACGGATTGTTATGCATGCTTACCATCACTAT
The DNA here is from genome assembly GCA_963859935.3 of Lathyrus sativus. Classification (NCBI taxonomy): domain Eukaryota; kingdom Viridiplantae; phylum Streptophyta; class Magnoliopsida; order Fabales; family Fabaceae; genus Lathyrus; species Lathyrus sativus. Next base: position 494,363,454 of record OZ012738.1, read on the forward strand.
TGTTGGCATTCCATAGGGTTTTTTGTGCCTTGGCGTGGGTATTGTGTCGTGGCGAAAAGCCTAAATTATGGCGCCACAATTGGTCTTAGAGTGACTGGGTGACTTTGGGTTACTAAAGGGGGAAAATTGTCCCTTTAGGTATTGTTGATGGTGCAAATGTTGTAGACGGTATAGTCGTAGTACTAGTGATCGAATGGATTGGATTAGTCGCCATAGAGACCATGCATGTCCCTACGCTAGTAGTGGGTTATTTCATTGTTATTCATGGGAATTGTCATTCTCCTGACGTACTTCCTTACAGGTTTCCTAACTTCTCTCTTTGTTATCTTACCACTCCTTAATCTCATGCACACTCACAAAAATGAGAAGTTAATGGAATGAAGAACTATAATTTTCAAAATATAAAGTAAAATACACACAAAAAGGTCCCACCCAGTGTGCCAATTTGTTTACTCGGAAATTTGGTAAACAAAATAAGTTTATATTAATACTTAAGGGATTATACTAAAAAATATCCTGGAACATATTTGTGTACATTTAAACCTTCAAACAACATTTTAGTTTTGAAATCGAATGATAATATTTGAAGAGTAACGATGTGACTTTAAACAAGACTTGGAATACAAGGTTTTGAAAATAAAAGTGACTGAAATCAAAATGAAAAATGAAGTAAAATGACAATAATTGTAATGCGAATCGAAATGTAACTGAATGCAGAAAAAGGCTTGAATGTAAAAATGTTTGAAATTTATAAATATGGAACACATATGTACATTTTCTTCACTCGTTTCTCAAATATGTAGATACGTTGAGTATATAGAAATGTGAGTACAATTCTGGATCCTTTACAATATGAACATGATCCCCTTTATATACTAATCTAAAACAACTACCTAAAAACGGTCGACAAACCATATCACGACACGTTTCAGTTTCATACAGCTGTTTTCTTCGACGAGTTTCCACGTGTCTTTGAGTAATTGCGTGCTTTAAATCAATTCCCGCTCTCTCAACACCATTCAATATTTTTAACTACTTTTACTAGTCACCAAGAATTAATTTAATTATGTCGGGATCACCAGGATCGACAATGCTGAGACATCACACTCTATATTACTTTCCACATACGGTACCCAAGTCAACATTGTTTCCATTGTAATGATGGACTCCAACCTTAACCAACATAGCATAGTACTCAATCAGGCAGCAACTGAACAGAGTATTTGAAAAATTCCACTAAATCCCCAGACTCTAACAATGTTCTTTGACCTCTAACTGTTTCGATCAACATCGTTATGTATAGTTTTTGACATTAAATCAACTCAACTTTTGGTTGATTACATTCAATTTCAAATTTCCACATGGCATACTTATTGCTTTCACTTTCCATTTATAGTTAGGTCGAAAAATCCAAGGTAACACCAACCCTACAACATTTCCATACCAGATACATCTAACAACCAATCGAACATGATTATGAATCCACAAACACTCAACCCTGCAGCCAATTCATGTCATTCAGCCAAACACAAAAACAAGAGCATGACTCATATCACCAACAACCATATGTTGCCACCACATCTTACTATACCCGATGAGGTATATGATTCCACCCCATCCTACCATAGCACCTAACTAATGTACACTCAAACATCACACCAACAAAGCACACAAACATCACATCGCCAAAGCATCCAACCAACACATGTCTTTCAAACACCACAAGAACCATCGCTTCATTTCCAAAATGAGTCAGTGTCTCAATTCAACCAAGCATCCAAGCCACACGTAACCCAACTAACACGACCCACAATTACGACAACATGGATACCAAAGTTAATTACGACAACACCAACTATTGGGGAGATATGATCAAAAATTTGTTAGATAACACTAATATCCCATGACCCTTGCACCAACTACCTTTTGCTCAGGCGAATACTAAGAGACTCTAAACATATCAGGGAAATCGCGGGAGACCTCGAAGGAAAGCGAATGCATCGAATGTGGAACCGGTGGGCGTTACGATCGAGTAGGCCTCTAAAATTCTCTTCAGTCATTATGTAATTCTATTAGATAAATAGTATTATAATTTATTTTTTTCTTAAATATTTTTTTAATATTATATTTTTGTTAAAATAATTATACAAAAAAAACCAAAAATTATACTGGAGTCACAGACAATGGCACATGCTCCTAAAGGTTGCATGCATGCGCCACTACCTTTGGCATCACACTTCAGCCTGTGCCACAGGTAGTAACGCTTAAGACAAAGAGCTGAGTGCACATATCACCAACAGTGACGCATCTTTTAAAAGACGATTTTTTAATTTAAAAAATGGTTAGTTTGATATATAATTTGAAAATGTGGTTATATGAGATTTTTTTTTTGTTGAAAATAGTGGTTATCTAAAAAAATAACTTTATTAGTGTTGAAGTCCTTTAATTTAATTTTAGTTTTCATTTTAATCTCTTATTTAATAAAGATTACATTTTAATTTCTTTAAAACTATTATGTTAGTCATGTTGGTCATTTATGTTAAATTTTAAGAACGTTAAGTTGTGCATATGTGGCATGACAGCATGGTAAGTGAGTCAACAATTTAATAAATGGACTAAATTGAAACCTTATATATAATTAAAGTATCAAATTGAAACTTTTTTATATTATCATAATCTAGAATATAATGGCATTAAATCAAAATCTTGATATATTACTTATTCAAAGCAAGGCTTAAACTAAAACAAATTAAGGATTTGACTCTTTGATATTGGTGAGGTTGTTTTTACATCTGTCCTTAATTAAATTTCAAATACTTTGTTCTCTATGGATTTGGCTCAATCAATACATGGCCAAGAGTCTCAAGGATTTAAGAAAATTATTTGGGGTATCATGGAAGAAGTTGGGAAACCTAATGTTTCATATTTTTTTCCTATTCTACAAAGTGTGTATGCAAAGGTCACCAATTATTTGAAGAAGTTATATGAGATTTTTGATGATACTCCCTCTGTCCTATAATGAGTGATCCAATTGATTTTTTATACAGAATAAGAAAAAAGAATAAATGAAAGAAAGAGAATGATATTTTTACTAAAGTACCCTTATCATATATTGGGAATGATAAAATTAATATTAATTAGAGGGTAAAATTGGAAAAGATGCATTGAAATTTGAAATGAGTCACTCATTTTGTGACACCCTTTTATTCCAAATGAGTCACTCATTGTTGGACGAAGGGAGTATTATTGAAGAAAGAATTAATTCAAGATCTACCAAAATTGATTCTTCTAAGGATGTTTGCGATGGAGAATGCATATCCCATATCTAATCCTAATATAAACCTATTTGAAACAAACTATAAATTTCAGAAAAAAAATAAAAGGGTCATATCTAATCTTATTATAACTACCACTAGCAGATCTAAACAGACTATAAAATATAAAGCCAACCAGTTGATTTCATAAGTTCCACAACTTTTATCTCCTTGAGGTTGTGAAATCTTCTCCGACGCAAATCGAAAATTTACTAGGAGCGTTACTCTTTTCATGCTTGAAATCCACATATAGTACAACTAATTATAATCGAAATTTCTTTTGGAATTGAATGCTAACAAAATGAGGTTGAGTTCCATCGGTTTTTCAATAGGTTTTGAGATTGTCATTTCAAAGAGAAGAAACAAAATTGTTGGGTTTGCAAGAACTGATGCTCTAGGCGGCCTTTTTCTCCAATTCTCAGAGGTCATCATCGGCAGTCAGTATCTGGTAGTTGCATCTTAACTTTCCTTCTTCTTCACCTTCCGATGATTCCGCTGCTATTGCTAAACTCATAATTCTGATGCTAAAAAGGATGAAGAAGCGTGATGGCTAGGGTTGGTTAGGGGAGAAGAGAGAAACTTATTTTGTATTTAAATTTAAATAAATATATAATAAAATAATTCCATATCATTTAACCTAAAACCAGATGGCATGTCACTCATACACAAATTAATAAAATTTGATAAAATTTAACAGACAAGATCAATGTAATTAACAGAATGATATTTAAGAAATTTAAAGTAAATTTTTATTAAATAAAAGATTAAAGTGAAATATTAAATTAAGTTAAGGGGCTAACTAATGCATTAAAAAAAGTTCTGGTTTTGTATCTCTTTCTATGTACTTTTTCTTTTTCATTTAATATATAGTGCACTTAAAAGAAACGGCCTAAATGCAACAGGATATCTCATTTTCCATCATGAGAAGATAAGGACAAAATGGTAGGAATTTGATGTGATATAAGTCCTAACCCGGGCTCGAGTTCACATGTGATAGGATTTGATATGAACAATAGTTGACTATTGGGAGGAGTCCTAACAAGTTTGACATATGATGTAATCACGCTCAGCCGAGACCTCCTTGAGATGATTGATGATGTATGAGTATTCATGCACTTCATTAATTGTTTCAACCTGAGAGTCCGTGAAACTGAGGACCTTTAGTTACCCACTTACCCCACTTGGCCTTTTTAGGACGTAGTGTGGAAACTATAAGGGAGTAGTCCCAAAATAGTTGTTACGTGATGCTACACTCAGACGAGTCTATCCCGAGAATATTTTTGACCCACGTGAGTAGTCATGTTGGTTGATAATATCCAATGGATTTATCTATGACTCTGGGAGCTTTTGATAGAACCCGATCTACAGGTACAAACAAACTATAGTACAAGTCCTAGGGGATGGGTTGACCTTTTGACTTCATGCTTTGACCCTGAACCTAGGGAAACCTTGTGTGTGCATGTGCATTGTATTTGTGAATACTTGTTTATGTGCTATTTGTGCATCATATCATCATAATCATCATAAGTATTTCATCTGGTGCAGTGGTTTTGTAAAACTCAGTCATTTTCTTTTTGCAAAACCTAGTTATCATGGATTTTGGGAAAATAAACACTAAGAAATATAACTTCAAGAAATGTGACACCTTGGAGTTAAGAAATCTAGGGACTATGGTATCTGAAGACTTTGGGAAGACATATGGGAAGTGTTGTACCCCAAAAATTGACTAACCTTTTCTTTTAACTTGGCTTGTGTTTCATTTTCATTTTAACATTTGCATTTTTGCATATCATTGGTTCTTAACAAGGGATCAAGAGGTTTGTTGTGCCATTCAAGAGGAGAGCTTCATGGTTCAAACTCAAGAAAGGGTATCATAAGTAGGCCATCAGGGTTTCATCACCATCAGGACTGAGTTTCTAAGCTCTTTGAGAAGAGAGGTTTGTGTATGGGTGTCACCTCCTATCTTGAGGATCATCAGAGGGTCATCAGAGGATCTTGAGGTCACTTACTTGGATAAGACATTATCTAAAATCTCATTTTGTACCTCAAGAGGGCTTTGTGGAGCTTGTATAGTCATTCATTTCATCTGTAAGAGCCTTAGTCAAAGAATGTGGAGTTAGGGTTTCATCTGGTCAACCACAAGTCAACTGTGGACTTGAGGGGGTTCAATACTTGGTTCTAAGTTATACAAGCCATGGAAAGTCATCCTAAAGCATCTAGGATGTCATTTTAAGATCAAATCAAGGATATTCAAGAGTTCAAGAAGTTACTAAATTAGGGTTTCAGTTGATTTCAGTGCAAAATCCCCTTCTTTGGCGCCTAACTTCAAGGACAATTTTCCCTATGATGCAAGCTCAATATCATTTTCATGAAAACATGAGACTTGTAGAGAATATTTCAAGATTTATTTTGAGTACAAGAACTCATCCATTGAGTTTGTACATCTCAAGTTATCATGTCAACAAGTTGGAGTCCTCAGATGAAGAGAATTTTGGTCAACTCACTTCCAAGGCATTTTTGGAATAGAATCAAGTTTCTCCTTAACTTCAATTGAACATGAAAGTTGTTCTTCATGATCGTAGCTTTCCAAAAAGTCCTATAAGTCCTCATTCTCATGTTCACATCTCAAGTTATGAACCTCACAAGGCAGGGGTATTTTGGGAAAGATCATTATAGGTCATTTTCTTCAATGGTCAATTTCATGAACTTTGAGACCTCAAATGCAACTTTGTGCCACATGAATGTTGTGTAACTTTGGTTTAACTTCATCATGAACTTGATTTCCATGAATTTTGATAGATTATGTAATCATATGGACCATTTTAAGATGAAAAATTAGACTTTTGGTCATGGATTGATTTTCTTCATTTACAAGTCATCAAATGACTTTATTTTTGAACTTTGGCACACCATTACATGACCATAATACTCTTTGCCTCTTTTGGACCAACAATAGTACACTTTGTCATGCCGTATTTTCAAAATTCATGCAAAAAAGTATTGAATCAAAACTTGGCACAACTTTATGCTGCATGACCAAAAACCATCCTATTGATTTCTACACGTCCTATATTCCATTTTGCTGACCCAATATTTGTTGAACAATGCATAACCCGTGTGTACCATGAGCAGGAGTTGTTTTGGCAAGTTTTTGAATTCACACATTGCAAGCAACATGGGCCTGCATGGTTGCCATAAACCCGTCATATAAGAGCCAAATACTTGCCCTAGATAGAGAGAATTAGTTGCAGCTGCTTGAGAGGGAGGAGATAGCTTGAAATTTCAAAAAGAATTCCATCCTTCGAATCTGTTTTTTCACTGAGATTTACTTCAAACTATTGCTCATTTCCTCTTCACAAGAACTTAAGGAACAAGTTGGAATCATTGGATTGAAGCTTGTGTGTGTTTTGAAGGATCAACGGGATCTCCCCGTTAGGTATTTTTTCTCAACTCAAAACTTTCATTCTAAGGCATCAAATAGGGCCATGTTGGTTTGCATTTGAAGTCCTATGAACTATAGGCAATGTTTGATATGTTTTTATGGTTGTTTAATGAGTTTTCAGAATGTATGGCATGATTTTCATGGCCTATTTACGTCTTGTTTGATAACCTTTTTGAAAAATAGAGAGTGGATTCATGATCCTTGTGAAGAGAGCTTTTGATTGGTACCAGATTCTACAATTTTTATTGAGTTTTGGTACAGCTCCGGTGACCCCTTGGCCGAAGAAGACGACCAGAGCCCTAGCTCCAGCGTCTGGTTATTTTTATGCCCATGCTGAGTTGGCATAGGGTGGACTCTTTGACCATGTTGTGTGTCACGCGTGCATTGGTTTGACTTGGCTGGTGTGTACGTTTGACTCTGACTGGACTTAATGAAATGCTGCACTTCATTAAGTCTGATGGCTGTTTTGATTTGGGCCTTGTTTTCTTTTCACACCTCCATTGTTTTTTAGCCCAGCGAGATTTGCAAAGGGAATCAGTGTAAATGATCATTGCTGATGCACCCCCACCCTTTGGCTTTTGTTTTTTATTTTATTTTAATTCTGTTTTCATTTTAATTGTTTAAAAATAGTTCTAGTTATCAGAAAATTCCACAAAAATATTTTTCTAGCATTTCAATATGTTATTTAATTTTCCAAAATTTTTATTTTAACTTTCCATTTATTTTGGAATTTTTAATTGGAGGTGTTTCATAGTTCATATCTTAATTGATCTTGCTCATTTGAACCCCAATTTGAAATCCCCTATGACTAATTCTTCTCCATCACTTAGGTGATGGATTGAAGTATCCTTAAGGGTTGGTTTGGTTCATTCGTGATCAATTTTTATTTGGTTTTAATTGGACTTTTGTGGAGCCTCGCAATACCCTCGACAAGGTGGAACACCATACCTTTTGAAATTATTTGGCGGTGCCTTGAGTTGAATGTGAACTTGAGATTTTGCATTCTGGTTTATGATTGATCAAGCTTGGTTTAGCATTTTATTTGAGTTTTATTGAGCATTCCTTCTATTTTTGGTGAACCTTGCAAGTCAAGTCACTTTTGGAGGTGTTCATACATACTTGTTTGACCTAGTTTCTTTGGGAAATGATCTCAAGTGATCCCATATGCATCTTGTGAGCCTTGTTACATGATTCTAACATGCTTAAGGTGTTATTTCATTTTTCTTAGGACATTTACATGTGTTGCTTGCATTGTAAGTTACTTTGGAATCTTGCTTCCCCACTTATTTTAGGTGTTAAGTTTGTGTTGAAACCTTGTTTCTTTCACTTGCCTTGATCATGTTTGTGCTTGCCTTTTGTTTTTGAACTTGATTTGAAGCTTTTGTCTTGATGTTTTACTTCTATCCCTTGTGGTTTTATATTTTTTCATGATGATTTGGTGTCTTTATGTACACTTTGAGTTTGTCATGAACATTGTTGTTGGTTTGGCATTGTTTTGTTTGCTTTGATTTGCTTGTGTTTCAAGAATTGTATGGTTGAGATGTGCTTGTGGTGGTTGCTTCCCCACACTTTTTCCTCCCTCTTTTCTTTGTGTGTGCATCTTAAGATAGCTCCTTTTAGTTTAGATGGTTGTAGGAGCTTGCTTCTCCCATTTCATCTCATCTCTTGTTGACTTGTTTAAGTCATTTCTCTTGTGTTGTTGAGTCTTGTTGCATCATTTTCTTGTTTGCATTTCATGTTTACATTGCATTGACTTGTTTAAGTCACTTTCATTTTTCATCTCATTTCATCTGTGATTGAATTGCTTTGTTTTTAATTGGTCTTTTGCCATGATCCCTTAGGATTCCTAATCCCTCTGTTTAAGATGGGAGTAGGAGAGACATTAAGCGTTCAATCCTATGCATGATAACATTAGGTAGTTCCCCTTTCAATCCCAACTTTAGGAACACATTGTATGATAACATTAGGGTTGATCAGTTCCCCTTAGAGTGTTGTGTCTTCTCTTCTCTTCTCATAATTTCATAAGACACTTAATAAAGGTTAATACTTGTTGTACGCTACGAGCCTTGAGAAGTTGAGGAATAATGAGTGGGGGCCTCCTCTCACCTTGTCTAGAGTGTTTAGCGTATGCCCTTTGGGCGATATGTGACGCATTCGCTCTCAAGTCATTGTCTTTAGTGCAACCTGAGTTACAAACTTAACTTAATTCACTTCTTCTCATAAAAAACACAAAACAAAACATCAAACCTTTTTATCCTTCGGGATTTGTTTCAAACCTAATTTTCAGAAAGAGTGTCTTAAGTCTTGGTTCTACCGCAAACAGGCATCGTCCCTAACTACTGGAACCATTATTTAACCCTACTCAATTAAAACACTTGAACCAACCAGTGGTCGTGTCAGCTCGAACTATGTTTGCTCTGATTTCTCATACCATATGAGGATACGTAGGCACAAGACAACGATGTCTTGGTGAGAAACCTTTCCCCCTCTCACCCGTAGTTTTCCGAACTACGTTGACTCTGACTTTCCCATTGCACGAGGGAATACGTAGGCATAGGGCAGCAATGTCCTATCGAGTCTGTTCTTTCCATTCCCCCCATTTAGCAGCCTTTAGATAGTTTTCACCCGTAGATTAGACAACAAGCATGGATCCCGTTGAGTATAACGGACGTGAGAGGTGCTCATACCTTCCCCTTGCGTAACCGACTCTTGAACCCAATATTTGGTCACAATGACCTTATCTTTCCCTTTTTCGTAGGTTTTCTTCGATCGTTTCTTTTCCCTCTCTTTGGGATAAATAACGAACGGTGGCGACTCTTCTGTCTTTATCGGCCTCCTTTTTCACAGCGATGCGACAGAAAGCTTCTGAGCATTGTGAAGACTAGGATAGAAGAAAGAGTTCGCAACACCTTAGTTCAATTCTACGATCTATTGTATCACTGTTTCACCTTCCCAGATTATCAGTTGATGCCAACTCTAGAAGAGTATTCCTGCTTCGTTGAAATTCCCGTGAAAGATAAGAAGCCCTTCAGTGGTCTGGAAAAGCTACCCTCGCTGAAGGAAATTGCTGAAGTACTCCATCTAGAAGTATCTGAGGTCAAAGCCAATCATACTTTGAAGAACGGGGCTAAGGGTTTTCACTCTGCTTATTTGCTGAAGAAGGCTACTTACCTTGCCGAGGAAGGAAGTATGGATGCATTCGAAGCAATTCTGGCCTTCCTAATCTATGGTTTGGTATTGTTCCCAGAGGTAGAAGAATTCGTCAATTCAACTGCCATCGCAATATTCTTGAATGGTAACCCGATGCCCACTTTGTTAGGTGACACTTATCATTCCATGCATCGCAAAACTCTTCAAGGTAGAGGAACTATCAACTGATGTGCTCCTCTGCTATATAGATGGTTTGTCAATCATCTACCAATGACGGATGATTTCAAAGAAAATCCCAATGGTTGGAGGTGGTCTCAAAGGATTATGTCTCTAACTCAAGCAGACATCCATTGGTACGATCCCGCGTATGACCGAGGAGTATACATTGATAATTGTGGTTCTTTCCCAAATGTACCACTCTTAGGGGCACAAGGAGGGATCAACTATAATCCTGTTGTGGCCAGACGTCAATTCAGATTCCCGATGAAGGATAAGCCCAACAAAATCCTCTTGGATGGTTTCTTCTACCTCAATGCCAAAGTAGAGGAAAACTTAAGAAATAGTACAGATGGCGCTTGGAAGAATATCCGGAGAAAGACCAAAGCTGACTTGGGGAAAAGGAACTGTGTAGCTTTTGAGCCATTCACTCGGTGGGTCCAATCTAGAGCTCATGATCTCACGATGCCTTACCTTCTTGAGAAGAATATGAAGATCGTCATTGCATCATCTTCAGCCATTCTTGATAAAAACATGAAGGAGTATCAAGAGGTTCTTGAGAGAACAAAGCTTGAGAGGGACACATGGGAAGACAAGTACCATACTCTGCATGCTGATACGAAAGAATTGCAGAGAGAGTTGCAAGACAAAGATAAGTTGATTGGGTGGCTCGAAAGACGCCTATCTGACGGAGATGTGACAAAAGATAACTTATTTTTCTCTAGCGTCAAACCCACATAGAGTACTCATGAGTATTCGAACATCCCACCAACCTCTGGCGCTTGGAAGGGAATAGTAGACAAATTGGTGATGGAGAATACTATGTTAAAAATAATGAAGAGGACACGCGAATAAGATTCTTGTCATATTTCCTAACCATAGGACCTAAGTCTTCTCCTCTGATGTAGCCTCATGTTTCTTGGGTTATATTTCAAAAGTTGTAACTTTTCCCAACATAAATGAAACGAGGGTTTTTGCTTTAACTATCTTTTGAGTTTTGTAAAACCAGTTGCATCCTTGCATTGCATTTTTCATTTTTACTAACCATTCAAGGAATTAAATCTTGTTTTTTTTTCAAACATAGTAATGAGTCAAGGAAACATGATTGCATTCCCAAGCCTAAGGTTGGGTAACCTAAGGATCTTAAGGAACCTGGTGAGGAATCCTGGGCTTTTATAGCCAAATACAGAGATTTGTTATCTTTACTTGATACACAAGTAAATGAGGAAATGTTGCAAGCGCTCGTACAATTCTACGACCCCATTTACCACTGCTTTACATTCCTATACTTCCAACTACTGCCAACTTTGGAAGAATATTCTGGGTATCTGAAAATCCCGATGACTTTCACAGCTAACTTTGGAATGGAGAGAAGACCAAGGAGAATAGACATTGCTAAAGCTCTTCACTTAGAGCCTACCGATCTTCCGACTCAGTTGAGTAATAGGGATGGGATCATCGAAATGGAAGTCGGACCATTCATGGAGAAAGCTGAATTCTATTACAATCGTAGGGAGCCGGGAATCTTCGAAGCCATATTAGCCTTCTTGATTTACGACTTGTATCTATCTCCTAGTAGCCCTGATTTCATCATTCTGGAAGCCATCAAGTTGTTTATCGTCAGGAACCTAGTTCCCACTCTCTTGGTTGACACTTACTACACCATCCATCGGTGGAAAACATACGATCTTGGACAGTTTTCTTGCTGCACAACCCTCTTGAGCAAATGGTTTATTTCACATTTGCCTAGAACGTTCCCGCTATGGAACCTACAAGACAGTGACGCATGGATTTAAAAATTATCCTCACTCTCTCATTACGACGTCAGTTGGTACGACCTGGCTCTCGGAGGAATAACTATGATACATAGTTGTGGGGAGTTCCCTAATATACCTCTAATCGGCACTCGAGGGTATATTAGCTACAATCCCATCTTAGCTTTCCGTCATCTAGGATACCCCACCGAGGGAGAACCAGATTCAATGTTGCTAAAAGATTTCTTTTGTGAAAGAAATGACAACCCGGACTTTGAAGCACGAGTCATTTTCGCCTGGCGTAGCCCCAATCTTCAAGGAATGACAACACCAACTATTGGGGAGATATGATCGAAAATTTGTTAGATAACACTAATATCCCATGACTCTCGCACCAACTACCTTTGGCTCAGGAGAATACTAAGAGACTCTAAACACATTAGGAAAATTGCGGGAGACCTCGAAGGAAAGTGAATGCATCGGATGTGGAACCGGTGGGCGTTACGATCGAGTAGGCCATTAAAATTCTCTCCATTCGTTATGTAATTCTATAAGATAAATAGTATTATATTTTATTTTTTATTAAACATTTTTTTAATATTATATTTTTGTTAAAATAATTATATAAAAAAAAACAAAAATTATACTGGAGTCACAGACAATGGCACATGCTCCTAAAGTTTGCATGCATGCGCCACTGCCTTTGGCATCACACTTCAGCATAATTTGAAAATGTGGTTATATGAGATTTTTTTTTTGAAAATAGTGGTTATCTAAAAAAAAGACTTAATTAGTGTTGAAGTCCTTTAACTTAATTTTAGTTTTCATTTTAATCCCTTATTTAATAAAGGTTACATTTTAATTTTTTAAAAACTATTCCGTTAGTCATGTTGGTCATTTATGTTAAATTTTAAGAACGTTAAGTTGTGCATATGTGGCATGACATCATGGTAAGTGAATCAATAATTTAATAAATGGACTAAATTGAAACCTTATATATAATTAAAGTATCAAATTGAAACTTTTTTATATTATCATAATCTAGAATATAATGGCATTAAACCAAAATCTTGATATATTACTTATTCAAAGCAAGGCTTAAACTAAAATAAATTAAGGATTTGACTCTTTGATATTGGTGAGGTTGTTTTTACATCTATCCTTAATTCAATTTCAAATACTTTATTTTCTATGGATTTGGCTCAATCAATACATGGCCAAGAGTCTCAAGGATTTAAGAAAATTATCTGGGTATCACAGAAGAAGTTGGGAAACCTAATATTTCAGATTTTTTTTCCTATTCTACAAAGTGTGCATGCAAAGGTCACCAATTATTTGAAGAAGTTATATGAGATTTTTGATGATACTCCCTCTGTCCTATAATGAGTGATTCAATTGATTTTTTTACACATAATAAGAAAAAGGAATAAATGAAAGAAAAAGAATGATATTTTTACTAAAATACCCTTATCATATATTGGGAATGATAAAATTAATATTAATTAGAGGGCAAAATTGGAAAAGATGCATTGGAAATTGAAATAAGTCAACCATTTTGTGACACCCTTTTATTCCAAATGAGTCACTCATTGTTGAACGGAGGGAGTATTATTGAAGAAATAATTAATTCAAGATCTACTAAAATTGATTCTTCTGAGGATGTTTACGATGGAGAATGCATATCCCATATCTAATCCTAATATAAACCCATTTGAAACAAACTATAAATTTCAGCAAAAAACAAAAAGGGTCATATCTAATCTTATTATAACTACCACTAGCAGATCTAAACAGACTATAAAAGATAAAGCCAACCAGTTCATTTCATAAGTTCCACAACTTTTATCTCCTTGAAGTTGTGAAATCTGTCTCCGGCGCGAATCGAAAATTTACTGGAAGTGTTACTCTTTTCATGCTTGAAATCCACATATAGTACAACTAATTGTAATCGAACTTTCTTTTGGAATTGAATGCTAACAAAATGAGGTTGAGCTCCATCGATTTTTCAATAGGTTTCGAGATTGTCATTTCAAAGAGAAGAAACGAAGTTGTTGGGTTTGCAAGAACTGATGCTCTAGGCGGCCTTTTTCTCCAGTTCTCGGAGGTCATCATCGACAGTCAGCATCTGGTAGCTGCATCTTAACTTTCCTTCTTCTTCACCTTCCGATGATTCCGCTGCTATTTCTAAACTCATAATTCTGATGCTAAAAAGGATGAAGATAGAGATGAAGAAGCGTGATGGCTAGGGTTGGTTAGGGAAGAAGGGAGAAGAGAGAAACTTATTTTGTATTTAAATTTAAATCAATATATAATAAAATAATTTCATATCATTTAACCTAAAACCATCTGGCATGTCACTCATACACAAGTTAATAAAATTTGATAAAATTTAACAGACAAAATCAATGTAATTAACGGAATGATATTTAAGAAATTTAAAATAATTTTTTATTAAATAAAAGATTAAAGTAAAATATTAAATTAAATTAAAGGGCTAAATAATCCATTAAAAAAAATTCTGATGTTGTATCTTTTTCTATGTACTTTTTCTTTTTCATTTAATATATAGTGCAGTTAAAAGAAACGGCCTAAATGCAACACGATATCCCCTTTTCCATCTTGAGAAAATAAGGACAAAATGGTAGGAATTTGATGTGAGAGGGTAATACTATATATACACTGCATAATTGAGAACCAAAGATATTGTTCCAGTTCTTGAACTTAGTCCAAAAAGGTTCACGTACCAAAAGAAAAACAATGCTCCATTGCTTTTGCTCATGTCATCTTATCATCCAATCTATCATGTAGGCATGTGGCAAGAAAGTTCGAGCTCGTCCAAACCGGTTCAAAATTAACAAGAGAAATTTGATTCGATTGGATGCGGAAAAATCCGGTTTATGATTGCAAGTGCAAATATAGAGACATAGATGCTACTATCCGCCTCGCACCCACTCTGTCGCGCCCAAGCTTATGATATTTACTTTAATATTCATATTTAAATTATTTTATTACACATTTTTTTCAATTTTGAAGAAGTAATTAAAAATTATCATGTGTCATTTCTCACCATTCACTCAAACTAGTTTATTATTAAAGGTCAAATTTTTAATAAAATTATTAATCTTTATTATAATTTTAAAAAAATTATTAAATCATTTTTTTCATGTGAGAGCATGTGCGAGTGGAGACAAACCTGTTTTCATTAAAGGTGGATCTGAGTAGTAAACATTTCATTCCCAATTAGATTTAGGGACTAAGACGGGTCTATAACAAAAAAATCAGATACGGATACGAGGATAGGAAATTAGCTAAACTCACCTCACCCCATTAGCAGGCCTAATTATACACAACTCTTTAATTTCACAATAACAAACCAAAAAAAAAAAAACTAAATCCACTGCACTTTGTCACAACAATTAAGAAGAAGAAAACCCATAACTATTATTCCTGATCACAGGAAAACATTATTATTAGCAATACTATTGCAATCTAAAACAGCATTCATTTATCTGATCTATATTTATAATAAAGACCAGAGGAATAGAAAGGAACACTTTTCTCTACTCATGGAGAAAAGAAGCCAATCGTTTGATCAATTTTTGGCCATTCTCAGACTCAGGATAAAAGATATGATAAACATGATCTTCACCTTCTTCTTCAAAGAATTCCAATTTCCCTTTCCAACCACTCTTTTTCACTATTTCATAATACCAAACCCCTCTCTCTCTAATTCCATCTTTCCCAGCAACACAAACGATCATCTTATCACAACCAAGTCCTTCCAAACTCGGTGCCTCTAAACCCAAAGGATTAACATGAAGGTTATCAATTCCACCCGGTGCTGATGGATACACGAAATTCCAAACGGAACAGTAAAAATCATGATCAGAACTCTTGAGTTTAACACCTTCTAATCCAACAGGGTGTGAACCATAGAAAAAAGGGTGTTGCAAAATAGCTCCTAAAACTTTAACATCATTCGGTAAAGCTTCAGAACCAGCACGCATAGCGATGTTATGAACTATGTTCCCACCAGCACTGTCACCACCAATGAAAATTCTGTTTAAATCACCATGGTTGGTTAGCCACGGTTCTTGGTTAGAAGCAACCCATTGGAGTGAACTCCAGCAGTCATGGTACGCTGCAGGAAGAGGGTGTACTGGAGCGAGACGGTATTCGACGGAAACGACTATGGTGTTTGCTTGAGGAGCGAAGATGTTGAAGTGTTCATGGTAAAGTTTGGAAAAAGCTGATTCGAAGAAGAATCCACCGCCGTGGAAGAATACTAAGATGGGGAGTTTTTGGGTGGGGTTTTTTGGGAGGTAGAGACGAGCGGAGACGTTGGGGTTTTGAGAGATGATGATGTCTTTGGATGAGACGGGGGAGTTTGGATCATTGAGATTGGGTGGTACTGTTGGTGCTTGTCGTGGTCGTTCGATGGTGCCGTCGTTGTAGACGGTGATATAGGAAGGAAGTTCTGAGATTATGTGTTTAGTTGAATCGGTAACGGTGGTGGTGGTGGTGGTGGAAGCCATTGATTTCGAGATGCACCAAAACAGATGAGTATTTGGCTTTTATATAAGAGTAGGAGTATCTACAAAAATCAAATCGTATTTACAGCCTTAGAACATTTTCCTTTAAATAAATGGTGAATTCTTATCTATATATTAAAAAAATTGGATTAGTTTAAGTAAATGAGTTGTCAAGCATAAAAGCATCTAGATGTGTTTTGATGGGTTGAATTATGATGAGTTAGAGTCATTTTGATCCGTTTATTCGACTTATTTAGTTTGTTCACTTTTAGTCCCAATGACATCATTTGACCTTGACCTAATCTATTTTTTTTTTTTACATTTTATTCCTAATTAGAAAAGTGATAATATAATTATCACTTTCACTGTTTTGATAAGATAAATGAATTTAGTAAAATTTAAACAAATGATGTTAGTCTTATTAATATTTTCTTTCAAGTAAGGGATGAACTAAGGGCTCCTTAGTCAATAGATAACCTACTATATCACTGAATCAATGTATTTCTTTTTATGTTTTGACTTACAAAAAATACTTATATTAATACGTCTTTTTACTAATTTTTACATGTTGATAATTAAAAAATAAAAAAAATATATTGATACTGATAATTAAAAAATAATAACATAGTGTATCGATACAACACAAGAAATTTTTTTCTCAAAAATATAATTTTATAACGTGATAAACACATGGTAAAAAAAAAAATTGTTGTGATGTGCTTATCACGTCGTGATATATTTTAAATAATAAAAAGTTAAAAGTCAGGTTATTATGTGGAGAGAAATTGAAAATTAAAAAAAAAAAATCTCCAGTATAAAAAACACATCACAACATTTTATTTTAAACAAAAACATAAAGACTGGTTTCAAAAGGGGAACTTTGAAATTTTCAAAAATTAAGTTGTCATAGAAAAGACGTTACAAATGAGTTTTAGAAAATCAAAAAATTTAGTGAAAAAGTTTTATCTGACGTATTGATGGGGTGCAGGTGCTGACTGACATCTTTTATGTAGCGACATGTAATTCATGTTGCAATGGTTATGACCGTTCTGACACTGCATTGGTTCCGACGTGTTAATCACGTCGCTACTCAACAAATATTTTTTTTCCGACGTAAATAACACGATGTTGAAGTGCATATCTAACGACCAACGCTCCACCCATATTATCTTTTTTTTATAAGAAAGCTCTTTCATTAAGAAACAGATAGAGGAACAGAGACACCTTGGGGATCAAGCAAGGAACACTCCCTTATCCAAATCTTAGATCCTAGACTCCTCCCAACTCTAACAAGATTATGAGCTAGGAGGTTTTGGTTTCTACTAATAAATATAACAGAACCAAAAGATAAATTTTTAAAAGGCATTCTACAATCTTCTGCAAATGGATTTAAAACAGCAAAAGCTCTACACTCGTTTATGCAACCCACCACATTTATCGCATCAGACTGGATTAAGATCTTGTTAACTTTAGTCTTCAAAGCGATGTTAATTCCTCAAATTGTAGCCATCATCTCAGCCACCGCGGGATCTGCAATAAGATTCTCATAATTGCAAGCTGAAATAATGATCTCATTAACAAGATTTTTCATAATACACCCAAAGCTAGTAATGCCTTCACTAAAAACTCCAGCATCCACCTGGAGAATGTAGTGATCACTACTACAAGCTGGTTCTATCGAACTAGATAACTCATGTTGATCATTATTCTGGTTCCAGAGGTTTAATTCATACACCATATTGATAGCATCCACAACAACCTGCGCCTGAGCAGTAGCTTTTTCTCGAAAAAGAAAGAGATTGTGAGCCAACCAAATCTTGTAAAGGGTTACTGCAATAATTTGACAGACCAATTGGTCCTTCTCAGCAATGGACTTCTCCAGCCAAGTACAAATGTCAACATTTGATGGAGTTCTTAGGCTCAAGGTAGAAGAGAAGAAAGTTTGTCTAGCAAAAACACATTCTAGGAATAGACGGTCAATAGATTCATATGAAACATGGTGTAAAGGGCAAGAAGTATCAAGATCCAAACCTTTCTTCGTAAGATTCTCTCTGGTAGGGAGAATATTCCTATCCAACCTCCAAAGGAAATTCTTGACTTTATTCTGCAACTGAATCTTTCAAATCAGTTTCCCAAGCTTATGATGGGGATCACCCAATGAAGCTGGTGTCGAACCAAGCATTTTCTTCATACACGTGTGGTAGGAAGATTTGACTGAGTACCTTCCGTTCATCTCAAAATGCCATATGATCACATCCTCAACATTGCTTTAAGATAAAGGAATTCCTACTATCAAAGAGGCATCAGACTGTCCAAATGAGAAGAAAAGTAAGTCAGTTTTCCGTAAACTAAAAGTAACCAACCAACCAGTATTTTAGAGAAAAACTATGATATTCTGATTCTTCATAATGCTTGAGGATACAGAGTTGTGTAACTCTGACGAGTACAATATTAAAAATTATTTTTTGTTCCACTTCTTGATTAAATATTTTCTTATAAATAAATAGACTAAAGCACTAAGTAGAAAATAAGAAATTAGGCAAACATCCCTTATATGAATATAGTAACCCTAGAGCTATTGGAGAGTTCCATTGAGTACAATAGAAGTGAGGGGTGTCTAACTGTTGAATGCCAATTTTGCTTTAAATTGATCATTAATTATTGGCATTTTTTAACTCTTTTGTGTTGTTTTGTTGGATTTACTCCATGTTATCATGTTATTCTTCAATATTGCCAAAATAACTTTGGTTGCTTTGATTTATGTGTTATTGTGCAAGAATTAGGCATAAAACCATCAAAGTGTAAGACACGAAGCATTTGGACAAGGAAACCAAAGGAAGAGAAGAACTTCAGCATGTTCGTTGTGTGAACAGCCAGCGAATGTTCGTTGTGCGAACACAGGACGAAGAGCCAGAGAAGCCACAATACAACCTTCAAAAGACCTAATTGAAGCAGGGTTTATTTTGAAAACATACTCGACAAGATAACGTTTCCTGACTCCTATGAGTTATGCTCAAATTTATGTTGGTTTTGTAAAATTATCATATCCTAACTAGTGATTTGGTCACAGGTTATTGTGATATCTTTTTCAATAAAAAATTCAAGACTAACATGTGTGTTACATTAGAAGTTTCAGAATTAACATTTTCTGCATGCTAACATTGCTTGATATCATAGAAGCTTGCATACGAATAACAATGATGAGCTTAATCTTTCGAGACTTGAGACTCTGGTGATAAATGGAGAATTATTTCAAAAGGATGATCATATCCAGGGGCATGTTGCCTGAAGACTTTGCTGAACAGGGGCAAGTTATTTCTTGGGTGTTGCTTTCACAGTCTGACCATCCCTTAGGGGGCAAGTTTGAAGACTCAAGTATGCAGAGTGCAATCAATCTGAGGCAGTTACGTCGAGATTCAACAAATCTCTCCAAGATTTGGAAGACATTGAAACAACTTGGATGCCAAGTTTTATGTAAAATCCTCTTGAGATGACTTATAAATCATGTGATATAGGGCATTTGAGAATTGAAGATTATTGTATCCATTCATAACAACTATTGTTCGGAATGGCGAATACCATACGGTTCATCAATGCAGAGCTACTTTATTCTCACAACACTCTTCACCCATGTCCCCAGTAAGTCTCTACTTTAGGTGGTCATGACAATTCCCCGATGAATCTCTACTTCAAGCAGTTATAGCAGAATTTATGCAAGAATTCCTCAGTTGGTAACCTAATCCTACGCCAGTGAATTTCCTTGACTTTAACCTTCCTAGGGAAGTGGATGTTATTTCACTCCTTAGTGTATTTCTTACAACTTCAATATTCCCCAGTAAAGTGGATGTTTATTTCATCCCCATGAAGTCTCAAATCTGACATCTTCAACTTGCAACGTTGATCCGAGCTTCCCCATTGAAGTCCATATTTATTTTATCCCTTGTGAGGCCTCAGCTCTGGCATCCCTAGTTACAACTTCCTTCCAGACTACTTCAGTTCGAAGTGGATATTTATTTTATCCCCTATGAAGTCTCTCTCCAATCATGAGTTTGATCTTTTCCCAGTGGATCTTTCTCATCTCTAACAGAGTAGCAGGATTCATCTTGATGATCCCCTAGGTGAAGTCATGATGTTTATTCCCAAGTTGAGTACTCTCTTTTCCCCAGAGAAGTTTGAAGCCTTGATGCAAGACTGTGGTCCCATATGTGGCTTCCCATTCATCCCTAATGATGTTTCTATCTTGTGAAGATTGGTCGAATATCCATGTTGAGATGTTTATTTCATTTCTAGTTTACTTCTCTTTGTTTATTTTGTCAGCATAAGCATAACATGACATACATTCATTCATATAGATACATGGCATCTGTGCATTTTACATTTTTGTGTTTGTTTGTCCTTTCACTTTGGTCATGTTTATCCCCGAGTGAATGGGTTTGTCTTCTCCCTCCAAGTAGAGTCGTCGGCCCTAGGAAAAAAGAGCACAACATTTCTAAATTTCTCACTAAATTCGATCCTCGTGGAAGACGGTTGCTTTGGATTTCTTTTCCATTTCTGGATAAGATAAACTCCAGTTGAGTTCATTCCTCATTTGGTAGAGTCTTGCTTGACCATTTCTCTTCAGTTACTTTCTGAATTGAACTTTGGTCCCTAAAAATCATAATTTTGGATATCTCTAGGATTTTGAACCTGGATTGAGCGTGCATTTATTTTGCACTTTGACTTCCCAGGAAGAATCTGTTTGAAGATCACCATTGAAAATAAAATATTTCTCCAGCAGTATGGTAACATTCTCTTGGAATTTATACCAGACAACAAGTGGCAGCTCTTTATTTGAGCAATTTTTTCTAAGGTTTTATATTTGGATGGAAAATGGTTGTCTCTTTCCAAGACAGTTTGTCTATCCTCGGTTACCAAGATTATAAACTTTTTCTTCCATCAAATGGCATCTCTCCAGAAATCCTCAGAGAAGTTTGTTGAAGACTTTACAAGTGTTTCTCTTTATTTGAGAATTCCTGATACAAGGATTTTATTTGCTTCAATGCAATTTCAAACTACAATAATATTTCTTCTCAGTGATGTTCTCCCCAGGGATTCTGCTATTCAAAGCTGCTTCCATCAAATGGCATCTCTTCGAGAAGTTTGCTGAAAATTCTTACAATTGATCTTTCTCTTTATTTGAGAAGACATGTTTTATAAATTAACCGACCTTCATCTCTTCTGAAGATCCCCAATGAAGTTTCCTAATCTTCAGTAAGTTATGAATTCCCGATGAAGTCTTCAATCTCCAGTGAAATTTCGATCCCCTATGAAGATACTCTCCCACAAGGATTCGTCATTCCAGGAAGAAACTGAGACCAGTTTGTGGCTTACAACCTTGAAGTGTGGGGAGGTTTATTTTACCCTTTTCAAGTGAAATACTTGATTAAAGAAGGAACTGAGACCCGTTCATGGCATACAACCTTGAAGCGTGGGGAGGTTTATTTTACCCTTTTCAAGTGAAATACTTGATTAAAGAAGAAACTGAGACTCATTCATCGCATACAACCTTGGAGCGTGTGGAGGTTTATTTTACCCTTTTCAAGTGAAATACTTGATTAAAGAAGAAACTGAGACTCGTTTATGGCATACAACCTTGAAGCGTGGGGAGGTTTATTTTACCCTTTTCAAGTGAAATACTTGATTAAAGAAGAAACTGAGACCCGTTCATGGCATACAACATTGAAGCGTGGAGAGGTTTATTTTACCCTTTTCAAGTGAAATACTTGATTAAAGAAGATGAAGGTGAGAAAACACTTAGAAGGGGGGGGGGGGGGGAGGGGGTTGAATAAGGGTTTAGAAATAAATATGGCAATAAAAAAACAATGATTTTTATCCTGGTTCGTTGAACTCAACTAATCCAGTCCATCCTATCAAGAGTGATTTGCCTTTCTCCTCAAGGACTTAATCCACTATAATCAAACAGATTACAATGTCAACCACTAAGAACAACTGTCTTAGTCTTCTCAAGAACTACTTACCACAACTTGGTCTTCTCAAGGAACCTTTTACAAATTAATGTAAACTAAACAAGTGTTTAAATGCTTCTAAAAAGCTATATCACAAACTGTGATTTTTACACTTAAGATTAAGAACAAATAAAACTATTCAGCTTTGAATGATTGTATGAGAGTGTGATTCGTTGGTAGTTCGTTAGCAATTCGTTAACCTTGAAGAGATGTAGAAGACGCCCTTTTATATTGATGAGAGTCCAATGCTTGAAGACTGTGCATGTAGAGTAGCTGTAGCCTTTTGTCTTCACATGACTTTCCTTTCTCACAAGTAGAATGTTCAGAGAAATGCCTTTTGCCTGAATCCTTGTGTCTATCACAAATAAGGAATAGTTCCATAGGAGAGGACATTGAGAATAGTACCAAGTCTATTCACGTGCTGACATCTTTTCAAATGTACACAGCATCAGATCCTCTGATGTGCTACTTGTTCTTCAGATCAGATTCAATGTTATCAGAGTTGCAGCTGTAGTGCTTTAGCGTGAGTGATCTGATCAGAGCAAACTTGTTTTGTCAGAGCCTCTGTACTTGCAGCGTAAAGTACATTCAGAGTCTTCTGAACAAATGCTTTAAACTCTTCATACAAAAACTTCAGCTACGCTTCAGATGCTTCTGCAGCTTTTGCTTCAAAGTCTTCTGCAGTTACTGCTTCAGAGTCTTCTGTAGCTACTACTTCAAAGTCTTCTGCAGCTTCTGTTTCAGAGTCTTCTGGCAGCACTCAGAGTCTTCTGATGGCTTGCATCTGATACTTCAGAGCTTTGCGTAACTTATTGTACAGATGTATTTTGCTTCCATAATGATATTTAATTTATTATCTGAAACACAAAACACTTGAACAAAATTAGAGTATATATTTTCTTAATACAAAATTCCATTAGAGTTATCATCAAAACATAGAGATATAATTAAACACCAATCTGTGTTCTAACAATCTCCCCATTTTTGATGATGACAAAACATAGGAAATTTTGTTCAATAAAAAGGATAAATATATAACTCCCCATGAGATAAAGAATCTCCCCCTAAAATGAATACTCTAATAGAAGAAAATACTTCCCTTTTTGCATGAGTATACTATTCAGATTAAGAGTCTGGTTGAAAAACTTCTGGTTAAAATCCTGGTTAGAATATACTTTCCAGAATCAGAGCTGATTTTCCTTCTAGAATTAGAGCCTGGTAATAACTTGATTTACTTTCTAGAAACAGAGCCTGTTTTACTCTTACTGATTTTCTTTCCAAGAACAGAGCCTAATTTATATTTCATGATCAGAGTCTGGTTAGCTTCTAGAATCAGAGCCTGGTAATCAGAACCTGGTTTAACTTATTAGAGCCTGATTAAACTTGTCAGAGCCTTGTTAAACCTGGTTTAAATAAAGATCTATTTTGGGGATTCTCAGGGTAACTTCAATGAATTTTGTCAGATGATACGTTAGTTCTGAAAGACTAAAATTTAACGTTAGATATAATTTGTTATGTCTGAATTTTATTTTAGTAACTGTTTATATTTGAACAAACAGAATTTCTTTTTCTCCCCCTTTTTGTCATAATCAAAAAGAAAACTTTTTAAGACAGAAAAGATTAACAGAAGAAAACAAAATAAAGATAATAACATCAACAGATGAAAAACAAATAATCCAACAGACATATTCACTCATGGATAAACAGAGTACATCAGAATAAAACATGATTCAGAAAACAATAGAAACAGAAATCACTTAAAGTGCACAAACCTAAGAACTAAGATAAGCGAGATGCAAGAAGCTTAAGGATGTGGGTCATCTCAGATGTAGATTCCTCTTGCTTAGCCATCCATTTTTGTATGTTGCCTGTCTTCTCATATTGTTTTGCCATCCAAGACTTAATTTCAGATTGACCAGCTTCCAGCACAACAAGCTTGTCTCCTAAGTCTGGATTCTCTTTCTTAACCTCAGAAGAAGTAGAAGGAGCAGATTCAGATGCAGGAGTAGGAGCAGAGTCAACGACCATTGCAGATGCAGATTCTGGAGGCACAGATTCAGATGGTTGGTCAACAATCATCAGAGCCAAAGGATTGGTTTCCAGAGTGACTTCAGGAGCAGATTCTTCAAGAGTCTCAGAAAAAGCAATAACTCTAGAAGTTGAAGGTGCATCCTTAAGAAGCAATGTAGGAGATCTGTTCACATTCCAAAGCGTGTGTTTGACAACTTCAGTAAATCTGACCTTTGCGTCATCAGAGCAAATGGTCTTCAGATTAGAAGCCACAAAGTTGAATCTGGCAATGAACTTAGTCCAACATTCTTCAGAAGCTTCTAGATTGATGCTTGAGAGACATTTCTCCTCCACAGAGTTTAAACTCATTCTGATTTCCTTCTTGAAACTAGCAAACAAAGCATTAACATCTAATCTGGATTTAGGTTTAAGGTAGGCTTCCAGAGGTGATGGTTTGGTTTGTTCGGGTGGGGTTGGTATGGTAGGGATAATGAACAGAGGACGAGGATATGGTGGTTTTGATTGAGCAGGCATGAGGCGAAAGAATGGTTTTATTCTGCGTATAGATGGAATAATAGTTCTGGGATTAAGACAATATGGAATGAAGGCAGATTTCCTTGGTTTTATCACAAAGTGTTTGAGTTTTAATCCAGAGGGAAGGGGATCAGATGGTAAAGGTTTCAAGGAGGCAAAAGAAACAAAATCAGATGATCTTGGTTCATAGCCACAGAGAGAGGGTGGTGAGTTAATTTCTGGTGGTATGTCAGATTCAGATGAATCAGATGATTCAGATGAATGACATGAAGTAGAAGAGATATCAACCAGAGTTGTTAAAGGTTGAATATCTAAAACAACAGAATCAGGTATAAAAGGTTCAGAGGGTTGGATAGATTCTAGTTCAGAAATAGAAGGAATGGATTGTTCTGGTTGTGGTTGTTGTTGTTTTGGTTCTTGTGGAGTTGGTTTTGCTGGTGTTGGTTCTGTAGGTTTTGAAGTTTGTGGTTCTGGTGGGGGAATTACAGATGATTGTGGTGCAGGTGTTTGTTTGTCAGATTGAGGAATATCAGATGGTTGAGAATGTGTTGGTTCAGATGTATACTTTTCAGATGGAGTTGCTAGAGGTTGGGGTATAGAAGAAGTTGTAACAGAAGGTTTCTTAGGTTTAGAAACAAGGGGAGGAGAAGGTGAAGGTGATGGTATAGGTTCATGGAGAGTTTGATCAGATGTTAATACCTCTTTGACAGTTTCCAGAATCTCGTCTAGACTTGCCTCTGGAGGATTGACCTTTTGCTTCTTGACCCTTTTAGGCTTGACAGCAGCAGCTTCACCAATGGCATTCCTCTTGGGTTTAGAAGATTCTTCTTCAGCAACCTTTCTCTTCTTCTTATGTTTGGCCTCATAAAGATCTGGAGCAGGTTCACCTGCCTTCTAAACCAGATTTGATGGTAGAGGAATTCCCTCATTCAGACAATCTGTAATGTAATTCAGAATAATCTCCCTTGGTTCATTAGCAAAGAACATAGGAAAATTTTCAACTGGAACCCTTCTTTGAGTGACCTCTTCAACGTTGATTTTCTTTGGAGCAGAAGTAACTTCTTCTACAACTTTCATCCTCTGAAGACTCTTCCCATTCAGAGGTTTTCCAATTACAAAAGCTAACTCTTCCTGCAGTCCAGCTTCTACCAGATGACCAACAAGACCATTCTCAGTCAGAATGTCTGAGATAAGTCTTCCCATTGGAATCCAGTTTCTCAGCTTCTGATTTTTTGTTTTGATCTCTTCCCTTGACTGTTTAACATGTGTCCACAGATGACTAAACAGAAGATATGGCAGATCCACCTTGGTGCTCTGACTCAGACAATACATGAAGTATAGCTGATTAGTGTTAACATAATTTGGAGAATTGGAAGATTTTCTGTGATGAATGCAGCTCATGAAAATCTTAGCCCAGATCCTGTAAGCTGGCTTCAAATCCTTAACCTTGTTAGAAGCTTCTCCATATGAGCAAACTTCTCTATACACATCAGACATATCCACACGCCCATATGGCATATTGGTGACTC
Source organism: Lathyrus sativus (assembly GCA_963859935.3). NCBI lineage: Eukaryota > Viridiplantae > Streptophyta > Magnoliopsida > Fabales > Fabaceae > Lathyrus > Lathyrus sativus. The sequence goes on from OZ012738.1 coordinate 494,389,940, forward strand.
CATCAGTTTCCTCATACCCAATGAGTTTCCTTATCAAATCTTCAGTAATCACAATTTATTTGCCCGGAACGTAAGAAACTATGAACTTAGGGCAAGTAGAGGCATGTATCCAGAATTCCTTCACCAGACAAGGATAAACTGGTCCCATCAGCCTATCAAAAAATTTGTTCCAACACTGAGCATCAACAATGGGACGAAGATCATACCCATTCTCAGCAAAAGATTCAAAGTTATCAATGGATTCACACAAAACTTCCAACTTGTCAACAGGCGTGAGTAAAGTTCTTATAGGTTCCTTAAAAGGGACAGCACCCAAGTTTGAAGAAGAAACAACAGCCATTGAAGATTGGAACTGAGAAGATATTGATGATGAAGTTGCCATAGAAGTTCTTGAAGATTTAGGGTGTTGTACCCCAAATTTTGACCCCTTAGATTCTCATTATCATTTTTAGAAGCATGATCATGCATTATCTAACCCTAAATCAAGTGCAAGTTTATTATTGTCAAGTTACAGATGAATCAAGGTTCTCGCACCGACAAATTCAAAACAATCAAGGAATGATCAACCAATGATTTGGGCCAATTTAATCATTGAATGAAATCAAAGATAATATCAAAGTCAAAAGAGAAGTCAATTTGAAGAAATCATTTCGGAATCAAGAACATTGCAGTCAGGAGGGCCCGATTAGGGTTTTTAACCAGTGGAAAGTCAACTGTGGTTTGACTTTGATGTTGGAAAAGGTTTTAATGGTGGGAGTGAGGTCCATGAAGTTAATATAGGCTATTAAAGACTATTCAAGAAGTTTCAAAGTCCCAGGATGTCCAGAATATCAACAGGCGACTCGATCGGCACCGATCGATCGTACGGTTGACCGAAAAGTCAACTCCTCAAATTTTGAGAATTGGAATCCAAGTTGTGAATCAAAGTTGTTCCTTATGTCATAATGGACTTGCATATCAATTTCCATGATCATTGGATCAAAGATGAGAGAGTAATCGAGAAATCGGGAAATTAGGGTTTTGAAAAGGGCTAAACCGTATCTCCTTAACCGCACATCCAATTGAGTTGGTTCTAGTCTCATTTGAAAGCTCTTGACAAGTCCTACAAAAGTCCCATACTAGTCCACAACCATAAAATGCATACTTTTTGAGATATAAGCAAAAACATTCCTAGAAGGGAAAATAACTTAGAAAATTTCTAAGTTATTTTCACTTTAGAAGCTAAAATCAACCAACTTCAAGGGGGTTTTTCACCTAGTTTCAAATAGAATCAAGATTTCTGGCCAACATGAAAGTTTTAGTACTATGTGAGGGCTTTCTAAATTGTACAAGAACATCTCAAGGTGAGTTGTGAGCTGAGAGATACATGTGTTCAAAGTTGGTATTTTGTCATACTAGTCCCACATTGACCAATATTGCAAAAGCACCTCTATCACTCAAGTGAGCCAATTTCCACTTGCCCAACTCTTTCTACCTGATATATTGAACATTCTTAGCATGTTAGAACAGAAAGTTATCATGGAAACATCATGGAATTAAAGTTTGAAGTTTCATTGCCTAAGTTGAAAACTTTGACTTTTCCAAGCATGAGGTGTAAAGAAATTCTGCTCCAGCCACTCTACCAAGCCTCTAGGCTGTGTTTTCTCAGTAAAAACATCATTAAAACTTGCCCATTGGGTTAGGGAGACAGCCAAGAACCAGAAAAAGCAAGGCAAGTGGACAATTGGATGGAAATATCTTAGTTTTCTTCATGGTGAAGCAAGGTTACCTAGCAAGCTCCTCACTTCATAATTCTATAAATAGGGACCTCAAACCCCTCATTTGGTACATCAACATCATTCTGAAAACCTGCTAAAAGGAGCCCTCTCATCACACCTCTCTCTCACTTACAATTTGCAAAATCACCAAAGTTGTCAAAATTGTCAAAAATCAGCATTTGCAACTTTGATGCCATATTGAGTTCTACACATTCCAGCTCTCATATTATCATCCACACACCCTCTAAATCACATATATGAGGTGTACCAACCATTGAACCACCAAAAAATGCCATAAATCAAAAAGTCAACTTTCCTTGAAGCTTACTTTGACCAAAGTCCATAAAACACATCAAATTTTGATTCAAGCACTTTGGTGATGTTTGGAACACTTGAACACCTCAAATACCATATATAGAGACTGTCCAAACTCTCACTTGCCATCAGAAGCACACCAATCTCATTTTGGCATTGCATTTGGCTTATTACTTAAGGTTGAAGCAAGGTGTCAACACAAGAACTTGGAGTCATCATCTCTAGTTTTTTTCTTAACACACTTGGTTTGCTCAACTGATTTATAACAGGTATGTAATGTATACATTAGTCCTCGTATCATTTATCCATGATTTTGCATTTTTGAGCATTTTAGTGTGCCTTGAATCCATGAGCAATTGTGGTCTTTTTTTTTATGAACACTAGATATGACATAAGCATGTGCATATTTCAATACCAATACTGTGAGGAATGGAAGTTTGTGAACTCTAATATGCTATCATATTTGGTGTTGTGAAACATATGTGGTTTGTTCTATTTTAAATGCATTGTTAATGTCAAGATCATTTTAATTTGGTATGCTTTTATATGGCAAGTTACATTTCAATTGTCATGGCTCACCAACATTGTGCTAGTGGTTTATATTGTTAGATGCTCCACTTTAATGTTAATGCTGTCCCTTGTCATATGTTTGCTGCTGCTATCTATTAATTTCACATTGTTGCTAACTGGAACAGCATCATAACACTACACCAATTTCATGTTAATCCTGCTATCTTGAATAAAATCTGCTGCTGCCAAGCCGATTACTTGTGTCACTGCTGGTGTGTTTCATTATTACTGCCAGTTTAGATTTACATGATGTGCTGTTAGTTGGTTTTATTCATGTGCTGTTAGATTATGTTTGCATTATATACTGCTAACTGGTTTTCATATGGTACTGCTGTTGTTGCTGTCAAAATGTATTCCATGTGTTTACTGCTAGTTCATCCATGTGTGTGCTGCTAGCAATGTTTGGTTTTAGTGCTGCTAATTGATATTGATTTGTGCCAAGATTTATGTTCTTACTGCTAGGTGTGTTTTCATTTGTATCATGATGCCCTGCTATTTTTACTAGATGATCAGTTTGTGTGTGGTCATATGGAATACTTGGTATGTCATTACATGCTGCCTTGCAAGAATGAAAGTAATGGATTCTGTTTGTATTGGTTCATAACAGTACAGAGTTTTGGTCTAGGATGTATGATCATGTGTTCTCATGTGTATGCTCATTGTATGCTATATTCATATGCTGCTATCAAAATGTGATTACATGCCAGGAGCTATTTTCTTTGTCTTGAACATAACATGTTTAGAATCATACATTTCAAATGACTCAAAAATACACAAGCCACACAATTTGATTTTTGCACAAAACTTGTTTTCCATCAAAACACACCTTACACACATCACAATGGATACTTGGAACATGTGTATAGGCTTATCTTGCTGATTTGAGGTGTGGTTTTGAAATTCACATGTTGACATAAGCACATGAATACACTAATCACTCACTTTCTCATTTTTTGCACAAAGCATGAATTATGGTTCTTTATCCTTCTAGCATGATTCAAATGTCATTAATAACATGTGTATGCACTCATATGGTTGATTTAATCACAGCATTCAAATTTCACATGTAGTCTCCAAATGCTTCAAAAACACACAAAGCACCAAAAACATGATTTTTGCCTATACTTGTTTTCTGCCAAAACTAACACTTTGTACACCTCATATTGAACATATGTTAAGTGTTTGAATGATCATATTATGCTAGAAATCATCATGTCAAGATTTACCTCTTCATATGCACCATTATGTGAACAAATTGCAAATGCTATGACAAATTACATGACAGGTGTGTTCTGTGGAATTTTATTGGTTATATCATCTCATTATCATGTATTTATGCTGTACAAATGATTAATTTGGTTAAATATACTCTGGAACTTCATCTGTCCATCCTCATGCATAATTGTTCAAAATGCCTCATCATCACATGCCAACTTGAACATACTTGCTTGTACTTGCTATCTCATTGTTTCTACAGCTTCACATGATCATATGTGTTATGTGTAAATGAACCAAAACAATAAAACCTGACTGCACAAAGTTTTACACCATCTCATGCTTCACACACACATAATGCACACACTTTGCAATTTGAATGCTATGTTCTCATATATGTGTTCCAGTTTGAATGTTTTCACTTACACACACTTAATATGATATGATTAAGCTGTTAGAATGATTGGAATCACTCAAAGCACTCAGAATCCAAAAGTCACCTTGTCATGCATTTTTATGTTATGTGATTTTGCAACTTACTGTCGCACCTCGAAAAATTCACATTCGAGAACACGACCCTCGCGCGAAAGGCGCGGAAATTGCGGTTCGACAGAGTCGCCACCGAACTTTATTTTTCCCGAATAAACGGGAGAGGAAAATATCGAGAAAACCTCCTAAAAACGAAAGGATAGGAACAGGGATGTCGCAACCAAGTTCCGGGTTCGGGAGTCGGTTACGTGAGGGGAAGGTATTAGCACCCCTCACGTCCGTCGTACTCGACGGGAACCTCTTAAGGTAATTGCGGGGAGTGTTGTTTAGGTTTACTTGTTTTCTTCTCGTTGCTGAAGGTAGAATTGGTAGGTTAAAAGGTTAAAGACGCAAAGGAGAGATGGGTGGTTAGAAGATAGGGTGCTCGCCAAGGATTGGGGTCCTTGTGCCTACGTATGCTCATTCGGACGAGAATGAGAAATCAGAGCGTCGTAGTTCGACTACGGGAAAGGATGGGGGGAAACGGAAGATGGGTAGAAGTGTGCTCGCCAAGATCATCGCAATCTTGTGCCTACGTATCTTGTATTCAAGAATGAATAAAGAATCAGAGCGTCCGTAGTTCGTGGTAACAACCACGAAAAGATGAGGTTTGAATGGGTTGGAAGTTTGAGTTGAGAGACGAAAGAGTGACTGACAAACAACCTAAGGGCGTGCCTCAAGAGCTTGTCACTCAAGAATTCAAGGAATGCGAGATCCCAAGAACTCAGTTCTTTCGGAAATTGGGTTGAATGAGTTGAAGATAAGAGTTGGATATTTTGAAAACGAAAGAATGAACTAATAACAACTCGGGGGCGTGCCCAAGAGCTACTCGTTCGAATATTCAAAGAATGCTAGATTCTAAGAATATCCCTCTTTCGTAAGTTAAAAACGTGCTTGTGAAAGGATCGAATCGAAGAATGGCATGCGAGGCCAAAAGGGAATTGTTTTGAACTGGTTCGACGATGTGTCGAAGATTTGATTGAAGATGGAACCGGCTTGACGACGTGTCAAGGGTTAAGGTTGTGAGAAACGATATTAGTCCCTGAGGGTGCTCCTAATATCGAGACCACGAGGAATTGTGAATGTGTGCGAAATGTGGGTTGCGAATGCGTACGAGCACTCGACTTAAGAGAACGTTTGAGAATGATTTTGAAAAAGTCGAAAGGTTGAGTGAGTAACAACCCAAAGGGCGTGCCTCGAGAGCTATTCACTCGAAAATTCAAGGAATGCTAGACTCCAAGAATCTCCTTCTTTCGAAGTTTGAATCGAAAAAGATATTTAAAAAGGTCGAAAGATTGAATGAATAATAACTCAAAGGGCGTGCCTCGAGAATTATTCACTCGAAAATTCAAGGAATGCTAGACTCCAAGAACCTTCTTCTTTCGAAGTTCGATCGAGAAAATGTTTGAAAAAGATTTGAAGTGAAATGAGGTATAAAAATAATTTAAGGTATGAGATGTGAGGGCGTGAGATTGGATTTGAAAATGAGAGAAATGACAATTATTTGATAAATGAGACGCGGGCCTCACAACCAATTAATTGGGGTATTATCGAAATGCTAGATCTCGACGACACCTTTTTCATTTGGAGAATGCTCAAAGGAAATATCACAAAGAATGCCAAATTCTCATGACATTTCTTTGTTAGAAAAATGTAATTTTTGAAAATGAGAGGTCGAATAATACACTACTTAAGGTGTACACCTTAGTAATGACTATCCAAAAATTCGAGAAGTGCTAGACTTCAAGAACTTAGTTTCTCATGATTTGATTAGAAAATAATTTGAATGAAGATTTAGAAAAATTATTTTTTGAGGATGGTTTTGATTTAATTTAAGAAATATTGTTTGAATAAACAATGAATATATTACACAGAGTGCTAGACTCCTATAATATATTTTTGTTCAAATAATTAAGAGCATAACGAAAAACGAACAATATTATCCAAGGCGTACGCCCCAATAATAATTATTCAAAAACTCAAGAGGTGCTAGACCTTAAGAGTTTAGTTTTCGTGATTTAATTAGAAAATGATTTTAGTGTTAAAAACATAGTTGAAATAGGATTAAGAAACAAAATCACATTTTTGAAAGTGATGTAATTAAGAGAATAGTTTATATGTTAAAAATAAATTGAATTAAGATTAAGAAATAAAATAAACAAATTTGGAAATGAGTTCAAAAATAACACAAAGGTTATTTTTTAAAATTTGTTTTCTTTCTTAAACATGTGCACCATACTGGTCTTATTGGTAGTAACTAGTATTAATGAGAAACCTTTGGTTATTATACATGAAACAAACATGTCAGTTTAAAAATAAAGACTGCATAATTTCCTGGTGAATAAATCCAATGGCAAGTTTAAAAATTAATTCTGTGACATGAGAGTCACCACTTCAAATTATAGCATAGTTAGAACCACTATTTTTCTGCTACAGCATAAACATAGAAACCATTTGGGAAATATAAATCAGAATTGAGACAACAAAAAAATCCTGGAATTTGAACACCGTAACCGTGACGTAAAGGAAACTAATACAACAAAGTTTGGACCAAAAAAAATGCATCAGATCTCAAGTTAATTCCATGTGCAAATTAAAGCAAACTGACATCGAGTCAAAGTATCAACAAACGAACAACACTTTCAACGATAAACTTGGGACCAACTAATAACGGCGCAACATATCAACCAATAACAACCAATAAGCAGTAGCATGTTCAAACACAACAAACAGAAATAATCCGCACAATATTCACAGTACAACCCATTCATGATGTAACAATGAACACAATCACCATTATTCTACAAATCAAAAAACCTTTCAAGACATCAATTTGAATCAGATATAACAATATCACTTTCATTTTTCTGCAGCAGGGAACCAAACATACACATAGCAGAAAAGTTCTAACAAGTTGTATCAGTTCAATCCAAACACAGACTATGTACCCCTGCCAAAACGAGATACCTGTACGACTGCGACGTTTTGAAATCCTAACAACATTCACAGATTTATTACTCTAAACTATCATCCAACTGCAAGCAGGCATATGAACATACACTACCCGATCAATAATAATGTCAGAATAGAATAAAAAAACTCGTTCGAACCGAATCACAATATGGCAATACATCAGTTAGGACACAAAACAAGTTATATCAGCTCAACTCAGCTCTTAAAGAAAACTTAACAGGAAGCAAACTTCCAATGTTACACAAACAGTATAGTTTCAAACCCTAATAACAATAATCAGCAAGTTAAAGATCAAATGGAAGCATAGTTGTAATAAAATAAAATAAAAAACCAACCAAAATGGACTTGAACTGTAACTTCTGTCGCGGTTGCAAGCTGGGATACCGCTCACACTTTGTTGAAGTATCGCCGCTGCTAATGTTGTTGTTGACTCTGCTGCAGTTGGAAAGAAAAGATCTTGATGCTACGACTTCGTCAGCTAGATGTGTTGAACGGTATTGAAGCTGAGCTAACACACGATGAATTCCAAAAAAAGGTCGAACGAAACTGAAACTGAACAGAGCAAAGGTGAGTGATTTTGTTCGTTATTGCTTGAAACACTCTGGTGTTTGCCGTTTTGTGGCTTTTGGCAAGTTGCGGCGTTATCCTTTGCAAGCGGAAACCAGTAATATCGAAAGTCGTTGTCGAAAGGTTGAGGGAAGAGGGTTTTAATCCGGATCAAATTTATTTCGAAACAGGGCAATATTGGCTGATGACAGTGAGCTCGGTGAGGGATGATTGCTGAGGGCGGCGGTGTTTTAAGGTCTTTTAGGGTTTGGGGCTTCGGCGGAAAGAGAGTTGGGGGTGAGGGCGGATCGACGTGAATCGGAAAATAGGGGTGTTTCGCTGAGAGAGGAGAAGTGAAGGTTGGATTGAGGGACGATGGAAAAGGGAAAAGGGGCGGTTGTGCTTTCACAGAAAAGAGGGGTAACGGCCGTTTTGTGCTCTTCGGAGGTGATAGTGAACAGTGAAATCTCCCTCCCCATTCATCAGTTTTCCTCCTCTTTTAATACCAATCCTAAGACAAAAACCCTAACGGGCCTGGGCCTCTGCATCCAAGTTTTTCTCTTCACTGAATTGTTTACAAATTTCCATTAAAATGTGAATAATAACCAATATAATTAATAAATATTAACAACATATTATAATTAAATCTGCATTAAAGCAATTTATTAAATAATAACTTTTTTTAACAAAAATTTAAAATATAAAATAATTAAGGTTTAAAAAATAAAATAAAAAAATGTAATTACTAAAATGATGTTAGTAATACTTAAAAGAGAACAAAGTTCAAGAAAGTAATATTCACAAAAATAAGTTTAAGCCACGTGTCACACTTTAATTGGTTAAAAAGATGAAGTTCTGAAACATCAACCAATTTCAAGCGTACACGTTGTCCAGATAACAAAAAACGGGCAATGCACAAGCGAAAATAAAATAGAAAGAAAGCAAAAATATTTTACAAATGGGTAGGACAAATTTAGGGTATGACAGATGCCCCTATCTAATCGACTTAAACCTAGGAGAATGAACTGTATTGGCACTCATATTCCTGAGGTAGAAGTCTATTAGATATAAAAAAAAGACCCTGAATTTGTCCGAAAGAAAAAGAGATGCTTGAGAGTTGAAAATGCTGGATGATGTAAACCTCTGAGTAAGCTGGCACAAGTCGTCATCACCAAAGGATGATGGGACGCAACACACACGGCTACTGCCATCAAAAGGACGGTAGAGCACACACAAACACACATCACACAACCTATCATTAATGACCATGATAGACCCACCACCAAAAGGATGAGGGAGAGAAACACAAATAAACGATCGCACAATCTGATACCGACGAAGTACCAGACCTATCACCAAAAGGATGGTAGAGCGAAAACACAAATAAAACATCGCGCCATCTGATACCGACGAAGTATCAGACCTACCACCAAAAGGATGATAGAGCGAAAACGCAAAAGAAAACATCGCGCAACCTGATACCGACGAAGTACCAGACCTACCACCAAAAGGATGGTAGAGCGAAAACACAAATAAAACACGCAATCTGATACCGACGAAGTACCAGACCTACCACCAAAAGGATGGTAGAGCAAAAACACAAATAAAACACGCACAATCTGATACCGACGAAGTACCAGACCTACCACCAAAAGGATGGTAGAGCGGAAACACAAATAAAACACGCACAATCTGATACCGACGAAGTACCAGACCTACCACCAAAAGGATGGTAGAGCGGAAACACAAATAAAACACGCAATCTGATACCGACGAAGTACCAGACCTACCACCAAAAGGATGGTAGAGCGGAAACACAAATAAAACACGCAATCTGATACCGACGAAGTACCAGACCTACCACCAAAAGGATGGTAGAGCAAAAACACAAATAAAACACGCACAATCTGATACCGACGAAGTACCAGACCCACCACCAAAAGGATGGTAGAGCGGAAACACAAATAAAACACGCACAATCTGATACCGACGAAGTACCAGACCTACCACCAAAAGGATGGTAGAGCGAAAACACAACACTCAGGTTGCTATCATCAAAGGATGATAAGACAACACAGATTTGGAGTTTACCAACACCAAAAGGATGCGGGCTAAGTTGAACTGACGAGGTTCGGCTATCGCCAAAGAGATGATAGTAAAGCAATTGACAACGGTCACGCTTGCTGGGTACAACTCATTGGGGAATCCCTAAGAGGAAGATTGAATTGAAATGAGTCGACGGGGTACGCCCACCGTCTTGTTTGGAGGTTACAGGTTTGTTGAAATGATTTTATGGTTACGCCCATGATCTCTGAAGAAGACGCCCCTGGCTGGGCTGAGTTTGTCTTGATGCCTTGTCTTGCTTAACAAAAGGTTGAACAACTTCATGAGGAACACTCATGGTTTTGCTGAAGATGCCCCTGCTCGGGCTGGATCTTGCTTTGAACTTCTTGAATTTGCCCAACAAAAGGTTGAACAACTTTGTGAGGAACGCTCACGGTCTTGAATGGTGTGCCCCTGGCTGGCTGAATGTTGATTTGCATATCTGATCAACCACGAGGTTGAAATTCGTCACGGGAGACGCCCATGGTCTTGAAAAAGATGCCCCTGACTGGGCTGCATCTGGCTTTGAATAACTTCGAATTTTGGTGGGAGAGACCCACATTTGCAGAAGATTGCCCCTGACTGGGTTGATGATTGCTTTGAAACTCTTGAAAATTGTGGGATAAACCCACCATCTTGTGGAAAATGCCCCTGACTGAGCGGTCGACGGTCTTGGAAATCTTCGAGATTGATCCTGGACCTTGACTTGCATATATGAATGCTGGATGATAAATGATATTCTATATGAGTGGATGTGCAAATGCAAATGCTAACGAGCGGAGATGCAAGAGCTGGGGAAGTATGGTATGATTGGAGTATGACGCAGGACACTCATGATATCGAATGCAATGCGTATGATGCGCATGATTGCAGACAGGTGAATGCAGGTGGAAATGCCAGCGTGGTGGACTTCGGGTAGTTGCCAATGCGAATTGGACTTCGGGTGGTGGGAGGGATTGACTTCCTCGACACACAGCTTGTTGAAGACGCCATGATTGAAGTAGGAGATGTCCTTGATGCCCCGAGTCTGGGATATTTGGATGACTATGAATTTGCTTCAGAGAAGGTTGCAACTCTGCTTGATGGTCAGGACGACCTGTTCTTGCCCCAGTTTGAACATGGTAGTGGCCTGCCCCACCCAATTCTGACGTATGGAAGTTGAACTCGGATGACTTGCCCCTGCTCGAGCTGTTGAATGTTTTGCCCCAGCCTGTGGGTTCTGAAATTATCTTGCTTCGTGTACGCCACCGAAAGTCAAGTTTCTCCTTGATTGCCCCTTGCTGGAGTGTCTTTGAATACCTAGCACTGATTTGCAGATATAATTGTACATTCACAAATGGTAATAATTAATGCAAAGTTCGATGCAAGTTTGAAAAAGTGTCTTTTATTGAGGTGTCGTGAAAGTGTAATGAATGGACCGTTAGCCCAGACGTTGTGCTAATTGATTGGTGCGAAAAGATGTTTGCAAGAATAATGACACCAATATTGATGTCTTAGAAATCATGTGAGGAGTCAGGTTACGCAACCTTGCGATAGTATGCTTTCAGAATAAACCTCGCCTCAATTAGGACTTTCGAGGGCTGTAACGTGGTCTGGTTCACGGTTATGAAACAAAGGATATTGGGCTTAAAGTATGATTTGTACCCACCCCTTCTTCTTAATGATCTCCAGTCCTACGCTCAGTTAATCCTACACTTGTCTTGACGGTATAAACTTGATGGTTCAAGGTTTGCTCGACGCGGCAGTCACCTTATTTTGGTTTTTTGATGGATGCCAGTGTCCCTTTTGACTTGGGTGGCCACTAAATCTTATTTTATTTTTTTGTTGAGGGTTTCGGGGTCCTCTTTTGCTTTTGTTTTGATCCCTAACTTTTGCATGGATTGACTTCGTTTGTCAGATCCATCGGGATTGCCTTGATTTTGCCTAAGTCCCCTCTAAGGTGTCTGACTTAGCTGGCTTTTGATTTTTTGGATTTTGTTGTGACTGCCATAGCATGGGTCTTTGATGAACAACCGCCTTCTGAATTTTGCTTGTTGATTCGAGTGTGGGATTGGATTAACTGAACACTACCCTGCCCCAGGTTGAGTGTAAGGGTTTGAATATCCGAAGGAAACTGCTACTTCTAGGCTCGAAGTGGTTTACTAGGGATTAACTCCTTATATCTCCGGTGTTTGGGGAATTGAAGCAATGCCTGTACATCATTGACGAGATTCGGTCTGAAAGCATACGGTTTGCAATTATGGGTATCTCGTTTTCATCATCCTCCCTCAAATCATGCTAAACAACGGTGAATAGAGTGGAGTAAATAAGTGTGTCGGCGATAAGCGAAAAAATGAGTGAATACGACATAACTAATTCAAAACATGCATAAACGATACATTAATGAAAACCAAATACGAATGACAATTGTTCAGAGCATACAATACTTAAATAAACAAAGACAAAACATAAGAAGCTGCGAATAATGAAATGGCAACACGACTGCCTTCTTCGGGGAACAAACTTGACTTGATTAGATTTGACGTTGGCACTAGTTGGCCGGCGACCTTGGGTTGTTGATGGCACTGAGATACTTCCCATCAAAGGTGAGAGCTTCCTTGTCAATCAGGTCTTGAATTTTGTGCTTGAGAAACCTGCAGTTCTCAATGTTGTGACCTGGAGCGCCCTTATGGAACTCACAATGAGCATTCGCGTCATAATCAGCAGGAAGGACAGTTGGGGGAGCTAAATCTCTTGGGACGATAGCCTTTTGTTCCATTAATTGAGCAAAGATATCTGCATATGTCATTGGAAGACTATCGAATACTCTCTCCGGCTTCCATGTCCTGTGTTGATTTTGCTGACGCGGTCGTTGAACGGTCTGCTGTTCTGATTCCTTTCCAGTTATGGAGAGGGCTTCGAAGATCTGATCCATCTTCCTGTTGAGGGATTCCAGCTCCTTCCTGATAGCAATTTGTTCTTGCCGAATCTGCTCCATTGATCGTCTGGTATTGGCTCTAGTTGCGTACTGGTGTCGAGGAATCAGCTTGATTTACTGGAGAAGAAGGAGCGGAGACATAAGATTCTGTTGGAGGACTGGAGATGCAAAATGCACAACATATGAAATGCAATGCAAGATACAAGATCCAGGATCACAGGATCACAACTCCAACGACTCCTGAAGCTGGTAATCGTAACAGATAAGTAACCATAATTCCTGCTCAAAGAAAACTGACAGGTACAACCTATACGGGAAGGTCTAAACATTCTACCCATAATCCCACTCACGGGATGGTTTCTATGTTTGGTTCCCAGGATCACAGACACTAGTCGTATCAGCGTCACGCAACAGGCTGGCTGCATTACGACGATAATGACGATAAGGTCTCTCCTGAGCGGGGTCCTCGTGCTAGGCACACAAGGAGCGAGTCCTTGGAGACTAACATTACACGACCACCAATATCGGAACTGGTGCTAACAAAAGGTTCCCAGAATCATGGACCCTTCATTAATCAAGTCGTGCAACAGGCTAGCTGCATTACAACGAGATCTACGAATAGGTCTCCTCTGGAGGAGCTTTCATGCTAGGCCCACAAGGAGCAAGTCCTTGGAGACTAACACTACTCGACTACCAATTCTAAACTATGTGTTCTCTCTGCTTTTACCAAAGCTCGGGTGTAGAGCCTTACTCATGATGTCATCCCAAGAACCGATAGGCAACCAAGATAACAAGCACAAATAAAATCTATAAGAGAACAAATACAAAAAGAAAACAAATAAAAACAAACACTCCTCACAAACCAAAAGATAGGCTCGACTCTCTCTTTGCATGGTGCAATGCTTCCCCAGCAGAGTCGCCACCTGTCGCACCTCGAAAAATTCACATTCGAGAACACGACCCTCGCGCGAAAGGCGCGGAAATTGCGGTTCGACAGAGTCGCCACCGAACTTTATTTTTCCCGAATAAACGGGAGAGGAAAATATCGAGAAAACCTCCTAAAAACGAAAGGATAGGAACAGGGCTGTCGCAACCAAGTTCCGGGTTCGGGAGTCGGTTACGTGAGGGGAAGGTATTAGCACCCCTCACGTCCATCGTACTCGACGGGAACCTCTTAAGGTAATTGCGGGGAGTGTTGTTTAGGTTTACTTGTTTTCTTCTCGTTGCTGAAGGTAGAATTGGTAGGTTAAAAGGTTAAAGACGCAAAGGAGAGATGGGTGGTTAGAAGATAGGGTGCTCGCCAAGGATTGGGGTCCTTGTGCCTACGTATGCTCATTCGGACGAGAATGAGAAATCAGAGCGTCGTAGTTCGACTACGGGAAAGGATGGGGGGAAACGGAAGATGGGTAGAAGTGTGCTCGCCAAGATCATCGCAATCTTGTGCCTACGTATCTTGTATTCAAGAATGAATAAAGAATCAGAGCGTCCGTAGTTCGTGGTAACAACCACGAAAAGATGAGGTTTGAATGGGTTGGAAGTTTGAGTTGAGAGACGAAAGAGTGACTGACAAACAACCTAAGGGCGTGCCTCAAGAGCTTGTCACTCAAGAATTCAAGGAATGCGAGATCCCAAGAACTCAGTTCTTTCGGAAATTGGGTTGAATGAGTTGAAGATAAGAGTTGGATATTTTGAAAACGAAAGAATGAACTAATAACAACTCGGGGGCGTGCCCAAGAGCTACTCGTTCGAATATTCAAAGAATGCTAGATTCTAAGAATATCCCTCTTTCGTAAGTTAAAAACGTGCTTGTGAAAGGATCGAATCGAAGAATGGCATGCGAGGCCAAAAGGGAATTGTTTTGAACTGGTTCGACGATGTGTCGAAGATTTGATTGAAGATGGAACCGGCTTGACGACGTGTCAAGGGTTAAGGTTGTGAGAAACGATATTAGTCCCTGAGGGTGCTCCTAATATCGAGACCACGAGGAATTGTGAATGTGTGCGAAATGTGGGTTGCGAATGCGTACGAGCACTCGACTTAAGAGAACGTTTGAGAATGATTTTGAAAAAGTCGAAAGGTTGAGTGAGTAACAACCCAAAGGGCGTGCCTCGAGAGCTATTCACTCGAAAATTCAAGGAATGCTAGACTCCAAGAATCTCCTTCTTTCGAAGTTTGAATCGAAAAAGATATTTAAAAAGGTCGAAAGATTGAATGAATAATAACTCAAAGGGCGTGCCTCGAGAATTATTCACTCGAAAATTCAAGGAATGCTAGACTCCAAGAACCTTCTTCTTTCGAAGTTCGATCGAGAAAATGTTTGAAAAAGATTTGAAGTGAAATGAGGTATAAAAATAATTTAAGGTATGAGATGTGAGGGCGTGAGATTGGATTTGAAAATGAGAGAAATGACAATTATTTGATAAATGAGACGCGGGCCTCACAACCAATTAATTGGGGTATTATCGAAATGCTAGATCTCGACGACACCTTTTTCATTTGGAGAATGCTCAAAGGAAATATCACAAAGAATGCCAAATTCTCATGACATTTCTTTGTTAGAAAAATGTAATTTTTGAAAATGAGAGGTCGAATAATACACTACTTAAGGTGTACACCTTAGTAATGACTATCCAAAATTTCGAGAAGTGCTAGACTTCAAGAACTTAGTTTCTCATGATTTGATTAGAAAATAATTTGAATGAAGATTTAGAAAAATTATTTTTTGAGGATGGTTTTGATTTAATTTAAGAAATATTGTTTGAATAAACAATGAATATATTACACAGAGTGCTAGACTCCTATAATATATTTTTGTTCAAATAATTAAGAGCATAACGAAAAACGAACAATATTATCCAAGGCGTACGCCCCAATAATAATTATTCAAAAACTCAAGAGGTGCTAGACCTTAAGAGTTTAGTTTTCGTGATTTAATTAGAAAATGATTTTAGTGTTAAAAACATAGTTGAAATAGGATTAAGAAACAAAATCACATTTTTGAAAGTGATGTAATTAAGAGAATAGTTTATATGTTAAAAATAAATTGAATTAAGATTAAGAAATAAAATAAACAAATTTGGAAATGAGTTCAAAAATAACACAAAGGTTATTTTTTAAAATTTGTTTTCTTTCTTAAACATGTGCACCATACTGGTCTTATTGGTAGTAACTAGTATTAATGAGAAACCTTTGGTTATTATACATGAAACAAACATGTCAGTTTAAAAATAAAGACTGCATAATTTCCTGGTGAATAAATCCAATGGCAAGTTTAAAAATTAATTCTGTGACATGAGAGTCACCACTTCAAATTATAGCATAGTTAGAACCACTATTTTTCTGCTACAGCATAAACATAGAAACCATTTGGGAAATATAAATCGGAATTGAGACAACAAAAAAATCCTGGAATTTGAACACCGTAACCGTGACGTAAAGGAAACTAATACAACAAAGTTTGGACCAAAAAAAATGCATCAGATCTCAAGTTAATTCCATGTGCAAATTAAAGCAAACTGACATCGAGTCAAAGTATCAACAAACGAACAACACTTTCAACGATAAACTTGGGACCAACTAATAACGGCGCAACATATTGTTGCACCCTAAAATTTGCCCAACCTTATTCACTTGGTTTATGTTTCAATGTCATTAGCATTTGCATATAGAGTCATGTGCGTAGTCTAATCATCTGCATAGCATAAGCATAGCAAGTCATACAACAGGGGGACCAATCATTATTCTCATCTCTAGAAGCCTATCAAGAGGTTATTATCCCAATTCAATCTCATTCAAGTCATCAGGAAAGAATTTGAAAGCAAAGAGTTCAGCAGATCAAGCCTTGAGTCCATCTCCTAGCTGAGGGTATCTGAGGGTCAACAAGAGGGTTGTGAGCTGTGAGTTGAAGGCATGGAGAGTATCTAGACATTATGAGAGACTTAGAAAGTCATTTAAAGAAGGAGACAAGTCATGGATGAGAGCACAAGAGCTATAGCTGAAGGCAGTCAACTAGGGTTTCATCTGGGTCAACCCTAGGTCAACCCTAGGTCAATTGACTGATTTAAGGGGCATTCAAGTCTAGTGGAGAGATGTGGGGTTCATCATTGGACATATAAAGAAGGATATGGAGATATGCCAAGAAGAATTCAAGAGAAATCAAGGAGAAGAGGAGCTTCTAAATTAGGGTTTCTGTGTAAAATCCCCTAGTTTAGGTCAAATTTCCAAGCAAGATAAGTCAAAATGCTAGCTTCAAATGGATCCTTGGCCAACATGAAACTTGTAGAGGATCTCAAGACCTTTAATTTGAGTGGTGGAAGACATCAAGGGGATTTATAGAACTCAAGTTATGGTCCTTGCAAGTTACAGGTCATCTGAGGTATCTGAAATTTTGTCTGTGAAAGTGACTTGACTTCCAAGCTAGTTTTACCCCTCAAGGAGATTTCAAATGAATTTCTGGTCAACATAGGAATTGTTCCTAATTGTCTTAGCTTTCTAGAATGGTGTGGCATGCCTTCATATGATGTGTGGAACTCAACTTATGGTCTTGGCAAGCAAAGGGTATTTTGGTCATTTGTGAATTACAGGTCATTTTAACCTATGTCCAAAACTCATACAAGGAGGCCTCAAATGGAAAAACTTACAACATAAAACTTGCTCCAAATGACATTTTGAGTCTAGAAAAGTGACCATGAGAGATTTGAAAAGTTCATAGCACAAGGTTTCAAAATTGGTGAATTTAATGAAGAAAAATGGCTTAAAAAATGAGATTTTTCATATCTTGGTCAAATGATGCAAAATTATAGGTCATTTTGAATGGAAAAGACATTTCAAAGACAATGGTTCAAGCACTTTTTTGAGTTTAGAAGGAAAAAGAAAAGTTATTTATGGTTACTTGCATTTGAAGAAACATAACCAAAATGGATTCAATTTGGAATGCAAGGGAAGTTGCAAGATGGTTCTAGAAGATTCATTTGAGCACTATATATTCATGAAATCAGAATTGAGCAAGGGTTGAATCCTCATTTGTGCAAAAATCTCACAAATTCTCTCTATTCTTTCTCATTGCAATTTCATCCAAATTTCTCAAAATCTTCATCAATCATCACCAATATTGATTCCACCATATTCAATCATCATCATGGACTAAAGATCAACAAAGATCTGATCGAAATTGATCCATTTTCGAGCACCATAATCATCAATATCCAAATTGCAATTTCAAGTGGATAGCAAGATCCAAGGCAAGAATCATCAAGGTTTTGCAAACAGAATCAAGCACTGAGTTAGTTGATCAAGATCCAAGCATTAGAAGCCTCAGATCCACGAGTTCAACATCCATTTCCAAGCTTTCGCATCAGGTTCAATTTCTCTCCCATAGCTTGATTTAGTTAGTTTAGCATTAGCTTGTTAGTATAATAATGATGTAGGATGTTAGTGGAACATTTCTGGTTAATTAGGAGTAGTTTAGTGATAATTCATAGCAGGTTGTTAGAACTGGTTTGACTTAGAACTCTTAGGATAGGCCATAATAATCTTAGGTTGTTAGTGCAGAATGATCTACGTGAAGTGTAGTTTAGATTAGTATAGGTTTGATTAAGAATCTGGAGGATGAGTTGCAGAGTATTTTAATGGAACCAAGAATGTCATGCGCTCGGGTTGAGTGATTTACTGAGTTTCAGTGCAAGCTACCACCATAGCCTTGTAGAGGAAGGAAATTGGAGCATTTTTGTTTTTTACATCGTGTTGATTCATGGCTTGATGAGAGAGTACTGAGAGGAGGAAGCTGGCACGTTGAATGCATGGTTATGGAAGTTGAAACCCTAGCATAAATCCAAGGAAGAAGATATAATCTTGTCCGTCCAATTCCATGTGGACCATTGACCCCAGACCTCATCTAACGACCACGATTAAATCCAAATAACGGAGGGAAATTCAAACGAAGCCAAAACGCAACGTTTCTTTTAATGAAGCATGCTGGGCTTCAGTAACATTGCTAAAGACACCACCCAAACGCAAGCCCATCAGAAAATGCACGTGAAAACCATACTGAGCACACCTCCCACTTCCTTGATGGTTTTTTTTCGTTTTTTATTAATTCAGACTCAAGCTGGGCTTAGTACGAAGTGCTACGCGCACCCCACCCTTCTGGCCCATCCAAAACATAACTGAGCGCATCTGCTATTAGTACCCCCCCCCCCCTCTCATTTTAATTGATTTAGTTTTTTAATTCACTTTAATTTTTACCAACTTTAAAAAACCATATAAAATAGGAAATTAACTCTTTTTTAGTGGTTGTTTTTTCTATATTTTCTTGGTTCTGTGTAGAAAATTGTCATTAAATAAAATTGCATTTTATTTTTTATTTGATATTTTTCCCATATTTTCTAAATAAACGACATTTTAAATAGTTTCATTTCATGCATGATTTTATTAATTTTTGTTCTACTAGATGCTTTAATATTTTTTGTTCATTCTTTTTAGGTTGCTTAGATGAGATATTGAACTTGTAGATTCAATTTAGTTCCCATTTGTAGAAATTAATTTTAGGTGCTTAATGTAGGCTTGAACAACATGAACAAATTAGGGTTTTTAGGTGATGACTTAGGAGTTTGATTCTTTCCCTTAGGACTTAGGATTTAACTAGATTAGTTATGGGACTATAGGGGCTATGGGTAGTTATTAGATCCCTTAGAAAAAGTCAGGATTCCCCTACTGCTATTAATACTCTGTGTATGTCTGATTGTCTGGTGTGGTGTGCCCTCTGGGGATTATTGCTTGCTTGCTTGGGTATTGGGATTGTCTGGGAACTTGGGAGAGCTGAAGACTTGAGGAGATGAAGACCATTGGAGATTCAGAGATGGAAGGTCAACTGCCAGAGTTGAATAGGAGGTTATTGCTAGCAGCTGCTGAGGAGACTAGGGTTTAGGAGCTAGGCAGAGCTCTAGATTAGAAAGCTTGTTTCTCAAACATGGAATGCCTTGTCTGCATCCATCCTTTCTCTATGATTCAAAGTCTCTTTCCAATATCCACCTCCTTCCTTTGGAAGGATCAGTGAATATATTGGAAAGATAGAACTTTTGAGAGGAAACTTTCTGTTTAATGTTAACAGTTGATGAACCACCCTTGGTAGGTAATTAACTGTCTAGCATTCATTCACTTCACTCTTGTGACTGATTCCTCATCCTGGAGGTTTGAACTTGAAGAAAAGCCATTGCTTATAGAAGACTGATGATCAAAGCCCTTGCCTGAAGGCCATGAAGATGGAGATTGATGCTTGTTGAAGCCTGTAGCTGATTGGAGATTACTTGAAGCCAGATGTTGATTCAGAGCTGCTGATGCTGTTTCTTTTGCTGATGTATTTCATTGTTGATGTATTGATTGGTTTTCCGGACTGTATTGTTTGTTGGTTACCCTGTTGGGTTGAAAGTGAAGTCTGTTCACTTTTGCCTATTGTTTTCTAGGTTCGAGGTTGAGTGGGACTCCCTTGCCTCGCTTGTGCTGTTGCATCCATGCATTTTACTGTTTTACTATATATATCTGATATTGTTTCTGTTTCTGCCTATCCCGTAGGATCTCTGTTTCTCTCTGTGCAAGAGAGGAGCATGATAGACACTAGGTCTTAACCCATGCATGATAACATTAGGTTAGTTCGTTTCCCTTCGCAACCATAGGTTAGAGTTCTGTCACTTCTTTCTCAAAACAAACAGAAAAACACATAAAGATTTCAAACACAATAAAAGACACTTCTTCCGTAAAAGAATGTGAACTCATCAAAGACGTCATTTTTGTCCGCCGGGACTGTTAATCAGAAAAACCTTTTTCAGAAGGAATAAAATCAATCAAGGACAGACTTGTGTCTTCCGTGGCCCGAACTACGTTTGCTCTGATCTTTCATGCTGTATGAAAGTACGTAGGCATAGGATGCGATATCCTAGCGAGCAACCTTCCCCTCCTTTCCCGTAGGTAGGCGAACTACGTTGACTCTGATTTCTCGTTCCAGACGGGAATACGTAGGCATAAAGTGCGATACTTTGCCGAGTCATTTTTATTTTTCATTTTATTTTCTTTTTAACCCTTGACCCATAGTTTAGATAGAATAACAATCCATACCCGAAAACAAGCGTGGATCCCGTCGAGTACGACGGACGTGAGGGGTGCTAATACGTTCCCCTTGCGTAACCGACTCCCGAACCCAGGTTTTGGTTGCGACGACCATACCTTTCCCGTGTTGTGCGAGGTTTACTCTGAGTGTTTCCTTTCCCTCCCGTGGGATAAATAACGCACGGTGGCGACTCTTCTGTTCAGCCGGCGCCGATTTTCGCAGTAGCGACAGCTGGCGACTCTGCTGGGGATCCAACGTCCCCTGGCTGCTAAGGACTGTGATAGTTCTTATGCATTTGGGATCCAACGTCCCTTTGAGCGAGTCAATCCTAGCGCTTGTTTTCCCGTCGAGGATTTTGTATGGAGTTATTGTATATTTCTAACCTTGTATTTTCAGCTTTGTATATTGATTATTATTGTTGTATTTGGGGTGTGACGGGTGTTCTGATATTGAGTGAGAAGCCGGACCTGGGCTTGAGTGCACCTAGAATTAGAGTAGAAAGTAGTGGGCGCGTGCCGGCTTTGCTTGCATTAGTGTCTCATGAAATCTACACTCGGACGAGGTTCTTCTGGTTGGCTTCTTTTTCTACCCTTTGGGTCGAAGGGGTTGTTGGTCAGCTGAATTGTCGACTCCGGGAACCGATCATTTGGAAGTTGGCTAAGTGAGGCCTCTTCAGGATTTGGTGATGCCACTCCTTCTGGGAATCGTATCATCAACCCTGAAAGTCTGTGACGCCGACGACCGCATAGGATGCCGTACCTTGTGCCAGTTATAGGGCCACCCACCTGTGAGGGGATTTGGGGTTATGCAGGTAACCAGACCTTCAGATACCGGTTTGTTCTCGATCAGAGATCCTGGGTATTTATGGAGAGTTATGAGGTCTGTCAGAGACCATTTGGAGATGCGTTCTGAGGTCTGTCAGAGACCAATTAGAGATGTGATTTGAGGTCTGTCAGAGACCAGTTGGAGTTATGGTTTGAGGTCTGTCAGAGACCATTGTTGAAGCTTCGTTTTAGGTCTATCTGAGACCAGGGTTTGAGGACTTCTGGATGGTCTATCTGAGACCTTTCTTGGTTGGGTTCAGGATATGCAGCTACAGCTTTGGTCCCTGTTGCATGTTACTTGCATTGCATTGTCTGCATATCCATTACCACTTGCATTTCACTAACGTGTGTCTGTGTTGCAGGTGCATTTGCATATTCCCCGGTTCTAGTGCCCAGATTTCTGAGTATTGACTATGGCTAGTTTGAGGAAAACAGTTGCGTACAAGCTGCCTTCACCTGATATTACTTCTTTGCTTGGTCTGATATCTCTCGCTGATGAGGAGGTTAGAAGAAGCTTTAGAATGAGTCATGGGAGATTACTGAGATTAGTCTGTAAGCCCACTGCTGATGAGATGAACGGGCTATACACCTTGATGCAGTTCTATGACCCCGCATTGAGATGCTTTACTTTTGCTGACTTCATTCTAGGACCTACTATTGAGGAGTATGTGGAGTTTACCGAGCTTCCCGTGCAGAATAAGGTTCCCTTTATTCACTCTGCTGCTGAGCCCAAGTTGGAGGACTTAGCCAAAGCCTTACATATGGACGCTGCAGAACTGTTATTGACTTCTTGGCTTGGGGTTTCAGGTTTCTCTTTGGATTTTCTGGTTGGCCAGGCTCAAGAGTACGCCAAGAACGGTTGTTGGGTGGTTTTCAATGCTATTCTGGCTCTATGCATTTATGGAATCGTGTTGTTTCCTAACTTGCCCAACTTTGTGGATTTGGATGCTTTCTATCTGTTTGCTGCAGGCAACCCAGTGCCAACTTTGATTGGAGACTTCTATCATTCATTGCACTATAAGAATGAGAACCGAAGAGGAAAGGCTGTGTACTGCTGTGCTCCTCTGTTGAATATGTGGTTCAAGAGTCACCTTCCCATGAAGGGACCATTTGTGGACAGTGCAACCTCAGCCAGTTGGTCAGAACGCCTGATGAGGCTATCTTCCGAAGACGTTGTATGGTTTGATCGAGATTTGTTGGGATCCGAGCTCATCTTCAGCTGTTCTGGGTACCCTAATGTGCCGCTGATAGGAAGAAAAGGGTGTATCAATTACAACCCTTCTCTATTCATTCGCCAGTTCGGATATGCACTGAAGAATCCACCTCAGGAGGAAGAAGTACAGGAATCTCTGTACTTCACCGGTGACGTGAAAGGGGAGTTACTAGCCAAGCTGCAACATGCCTGGACGCGTATTAACCGCAGAGGGAAGCCTTTGTTAGGAAAGAATGACTGTCAGGCCTATGCACCTTATAGAGTTTGGATTCAGGAGAGGGCTAGTCAGTTGAGGATGCCGTTTCCAGATGCACCAATTCTTGTTCCCGTTCCGGTAGCAGAGCCGACTACTGTTTCTAGAGAAGTCTATGAACAAGTTGTGAAGGAAAAAGAAGCCTTGATGAAGATTAATGAAGGGTTAGAGCAAGAGTTAGCCCAGGTACGCAGCGAGAAAAACAAGGCCGTATATGCTTTCCAACAACAGATCGAGCTGCTAAACAGGTTAGGGGCTGAGTTGACTGAGGAAAAGAAAAAGCGTGAACGTCTGGGGCAAGAGTTCAGAAGCTCCCATGACATGCTGGAAGCCAAAAAGAAAGCGCTCGACGCAGCACACCGAGAGATATCTTCTTGCAATAAGACTTGGAATACTACACTCACCAACAATAAGAAGAGGGAAGATAAGCTGAAGCAGCAAATTTCCGACCTCGAAGAGAAGTTGAAGTCTAGCATCAAGAAGTGTGAGGAGGAAGTGATGACCCGGTATAGTGTCCAGCATGCACTGAACAAGGCAATTAAATCCAGAGATGAAGCAGTGTCTCAGAAGCGAAAGTTAGAAGATTGCTTCGGAGAAGCAACATGGGAAGAAACTGCTGAAGACGTACGCCGTGTCCTTAAGAGGAGAAACCAGCTTGTTGAAGGGCTGCTTGATCGACCAAGCCATCCGGAGACCAGGAAGTTGATAGAAGAGTACCAGACTTTTGGGAGGATTTGATCATTTCATGTAGTAACTTGTATGCTTTATTTGCATAGTGCTGACCATCACCAGGATTGTTGGTTGAGGTCATGCCTTCTTTGTACTCTCAGCGATATTGTACCCTGGGCTTATTGATTCTCCCTGCAATATATGAGGCTTTCTATGATTCAGCTCCGATATTCCTATTGTCAACACTGTCACTGCACTGGCACCTTCACACTAGAACTGGGGGAATGAATTTCCCTAATGCACAGACACATTGCATTGCATTCACGCATTCATATTGCATTACAGGTAATTTTTGAATAAGTGTCTTATGTCCTGCTTTTATCAGGTACTTAACAGGATTGCAGATCAACATCCGCACCGCTATTCTACACGCTCCAATTGTCGAAAAATCATGGACCAAATGCAGAACGAGATGCAAGATGTGCGCGAGAAGCTCGCTCTCTTCATGCAAACCATGGAAGCTATAGCAAAAGGGCAGGAGAATTTGCAGGCCATGGTCCAGCCTCTGTTGGCCCGAAGCGCTGGTCATGGTAATGAAGATCATCAGTCTGTACGGGTCGATACTGTTCATGGAGACGGCACTCCCACGCCAGTGGCTCCGCCTGTAGTCAATACACCTGCTGCTAATATCAACAACGCTACCACTGCTGTAAATGGTAACGTCGGAGTTGGGAATGAGACTGCTGTCCATAATGCTGGGCTGGGTGATGTCAATTTGGGAGATAATCTAGGAGGCAATGGCTTTGTCAATACTGGATTCGGATTCAACGATCAGGAATTCGATAACACTGGGAAGTATGGCTTTAATGCTCAAGGCTTTGGGCAAGATGGTTATGGTATGGTCAATCAGGGTTACGGAGGCTTTGGAAACGGAAACGGTACTGGATTTATGGCTTTTGGTCCTGCTGGAGGTGTTCAAGGGTACGGCAACAGAGGCCGAGGTCCGGGGATGAATCAGATCAGAGTTGGGCGTAATAATGGATATGATGGGTACGGAACTGGAAACGGTATGTGGCAAGAAGATCAGCAGGAGGACGCCTTCTCCGGAGGAGGTTTTGAAGGGCCGATGGATGATTCCCAAAAGATTAGAATGCTGGAAGAGCAGATGAAGGGAGTCTTAAATCAAAGTGCTGTGGGTTTGGACATGGCAACAATGGGCTTGGTACCTGGCTTGAGGGTGCCAATTAAATTCAAAGCTCCTACGTTTGACAAGTACAAAGGAGACACATGTCCAAAAGTGCATGTACGAGCTTATTACAGAAAGATGTCTGCATACTCAACTGATGAAAGAATGCTAATGCATTTCTTTCAGGATAGTCTGTCGGGCCCTTCCCTAGAGTGGTACATGGGGTTGGAGCCAACTGATATCAAGACATGGAAGCAATTAGCAGAGGCATTTGTAGCTCATTACAAGTATAACAGCGACCTGGCACCCAATCGGGTCCAGTTGGCCGGGCTTTCGCAAAAGAAGGGGGAGAGTTTTAAAGAGTACGCGCAAAGGTGGCGCGATATGGCTGCCAGGGTCCGTCCTCCGGTGGAAGATAAGGAAATGAATGACATGTTTGTCGGCACATTCACGGGTCTGTTTCATGATATGCTGTTTCATACGTCTCTGGCCAGTTTTTCAGACCTGATTCTGATGGGGGAAAAGATTGAACGTAATATTAAGCAAGGAAAGTTCCAAGTCGAGGAATCAACTGCATCTGGCAGTAATAGGAAAGCTTATGGTGGGCGCCGTCAGGGCGAGGCAAGCGCAGTATTCGGAGGCCGAGGCAGGGGACGAGGCAGGGGACGAGGTCAATATCGTCAGCCGCAGCAGGTGGCGAGTGTTACTATTCCCTATCAGCAACAACCACTCCAGCAACAACAACCGGTTCAGCAGCAACCAATGCCACAGCAGCAGCAGCCTCAGCAGGGGGCACAGCAGGCTCAGCGAAGATTCCAGGGTAGTAAACCGAGAAGAGTGTTTGAGAAGCCTCCCTCAACCTATGCTGATTTATTGCAGACATTGTTGGGATTAAACCTGGTAGAGAAAAGAACTTTGGCGCCGATAACGGGAGCTCCCCCGTTCGGCTACGATGCAAACAGACACTGCGAGTTTCATTCTGGAGCCCCGGGTCACGATATAGAAGGTTGCCATGCTTTTAAGCACGTGGTGCAGGATCTCTTAGACAACAAGGCTATCAATTTCGGAACGGCAGGTCCGAATATAGTCCAGAAACCCATGCCTAATCATGGGGCAAACGCCGTTCTGACTGAGGAAGGTCTGAATCTGATTATGAATGTCGAGGATTTGAAGACGCCGCTGAGCGAGATAAAGAGCCGACTGTTACAAGGAGGTGTCTACCCAGGGTGTAACGAGTATTGCTTAGACTGTTGGACCCTAGCTGGGGGGTGTGAGGATTTGAAGAAAGGCATTCAGGCTTTAATTGATGAGGGCATATTGCAGTTTGATCGAGCGGCAACTGACGAGCCTGCAGGGGCAGTAGTGGATAATCGGAGTGATGTGGCCATGGTAACGATTCCTCGGAAGACGATCACTATTGCAGCACCAGCTCAGCGACCACCGATCACCATAACTAAGGTCGGGCCAATCCCGTACGAGAACACGAAAGCAGTCCCATGGTCATATGGGTTGGAAGTATATTGTGACGGGATAAAGATTGATGTTAACAAACAGCCAGTGGAGATTGTGGATAATGTTGTTGGCTCAGGAGGCATGACAAGGAGTGGCAGGATCTTTATATCTCCTGAAGTGGAGGCTGAAAGACTAGCGAAAGGAAAAGGGAAAGCGGTTGAGAATGTTCCGGTACAAGCAAGTGAAAAAGAAGCAGCATCGAAGGATGTAGAAGAGTTCATGCGCTTAATTCGAAAAAGTGATTATAAGATTGTGGAGCATCTGCAGCAGACACCGTCCAAAATATCTATCCTATCATTGTTGTTGTGTTCGGAAGCTCACAGAAATGCTTTGCTGAAAGTCCTGGACACCTCTTTTGTACCCCAAGACGTCTCCGTAAATCAGCTAGAAGGAGTATTGGCACATGTGAATGCAGGCCACAGCTTGGGCTTTACCGATTTTGACTTGACTCCGAAAGGGAGAGATCATAATATGGCATTACACGTATCTGTTGAGTGTAGAGGATCAGTAATGTCGCACGTATTGGTTGACACCGGATCATCTTTGAATGTGTTGCCCAAGAAGGCGATGATGAAGCTGGATGTTCGAGGAATTTTGTGTACACCCAGTGATTTGGTAGTCAGAGCATTTGACGGCACGCGGAGAACAGTCTTTGGATCAATCACTTTGCCTCTGCAAGTGGGGCCGGAAGTGTTTGCAACTGAGTTTTATATCATGGATATACAGCCTGCGTACAGCTGCTTGCTTGGAAGACCCTGGATTCATGGAGCAGGGGCAGTCACGTCCACCCTGCATCAGAAGTTAAAATATATGGTCGGAGACAGCGTAGTCACCGTGTGCGGAGAAGAAGACATCCTGGTCAGCCATTTATCGTCGTTTAAATATGTGGAAGTCGACGGGGAGATCCACGAAACACCATGCCAGGCGTTCGAAGGTTTGCGCATCAAGGACAAAGGTCCCGGGCCGAGCAAAGTGCCAGAGATAGCTGTCTCATCGTATAAAGAGGCTCAAGCTCTAGTGGAAGCAGGAGAAGCCAAGGGCTGGGGCAAAGTGCTGGACATTCCTGTGAAGATGGACCGGTTCGGACTGGGGTACCAACCGTCGTCATCAACTCCTTCCGTGGGGGCCCCCCGTTTTAGAAAGCCAATTACCATCTCTGCCAGTGGAGTATGTCATGAAACTGTTAATGCTGCTTCGGAGTCTGATGAAGGAGACAGCGACTGTGATATGGATGCCTGGATTCAGCCAAGCACGCCAGGACAAGGACTGTGCAACTGGTCTATTCAGGAGCTTGTTCCTGTGACTTTTAAACAGTAATGCTTTGCTTTATTAATTGTTGAATAATCTGATGTCTTGCCCGGGGCATCAGGATTTGCTTAGGGCTGTGTTGTTATAAACATTGCGTGTTAATCATTAAATAAATGGCGTTTTTTTTTCATGTGCAAATACCGTAATCCCTGTCTTTCTTGTTTTATATTTTTTCAATAAAATGGCAACATGGTTATTCGCTTTATACGCATTTTGAAGCACTTAACCATTCCTTTTGCAGGATAACATTTTCAGATGACATCCTTGAACCACCTATGACTCGTCCCGACTTTGAGCACCCGGTGTTTCAGGCTGAAGAAGAGGTTGTCGAAGATAGCGACGTTCCTGAAGAACTGTCTTGGTTAGTAAAGCAAGAGGAAAGAGCCATTCTGCCTCACGACGAGGTCATCGAAATTATCAATTTGGGGTCGAAAGGGGTTGAGAAAAACATTCGTATCGGAGCCGCGCTGCAGGAAGATATCAAGCGGAGACTGGTTGAAATGCTCCAAGAGTATAGTGATGTATTCGCTTGGTCGTATGAGGATATGCCAGGGCTCGATACGGATATGGTCGTGCATCGCCTGCCATTGAAAGAAGATTGCCCGCCGGTCAAACAAAAGCTTCGCAGAACGCGACCAGATATGGCAATGAAGATCAAAGAGGAGGTGCAGAAACAGTGGGACGCTGGTTTCCTGGCTGTGACGAAGTATCCTTCATGGGTTGCCAACATCGTACCAGTGCCAAAGAAAGATGGCAAGGTTCGGATGTGCGTGGATTATCGAGATTTGAATAAAGCAAGCCCAAAAGATGATTTTCCACTTCCTCACATTGACGTGTTAGTTGATAATACTGCTCAATACTCTGTATTCTCCTTCATGGATGGCTTTTCAGGCTATAATCAGATTAAAATGGCGCCAGAGGATATGGAGAAGACTACTTTCATAACGCCGTGGGGAACATTTTGCTACAAAGTGATGCCCTTTGGTTTGAAAAATGCTGGGGCAACATATCAGCGTGCGATGACGACTCTTTTCCATGACATGATGCATAAAGAGATCGAAGTTTATGTTGACGATATGATTGCCAAATCCCAGACGGAGGAAGAGCATCTGGTGAATCTGCTAAAGTTGTTTAAAAGACTTAGGAAGTTCAGGCTGAGGCTGAACCCTAATAAATGCACCTTCGGGGTGAGATCGGGTAAACTGCTGGGGTTTATCGTAAGCGAAAGAGGAATAGAGGTCGATCCTGCTAAAATAAAAGCGATTCAAGAAATGCCGACGCCTAAAACAGAGAAAGAGGTGCGCGGGTTTTTAGGGAGGTTGAACTACATTGCCCGGTTCATATCTCACCTAACGGCCACGTGTGAACCATTATTCAAGCTGTTGAAGAAAGATCAAGCTGTGACGTGGAACGAAAATTGTCAAAAGGCGTTCGATAAAATAAAGAAGTATCTGCAGGAGCCTCCTATTTTGATACCCCCAGTGGCAGGGAGACCCTTGATCATGTATTTGACGGTTCTTGAGGGAAGCATGGGTTGTGTTCTCGGTCAACACGACGAGACGGGGAGAAAAGAGCATGCGATCTATTACCTGAGTAAGAAATTTACAGACTGTGAATCTCGATACTCAATGCTGGAGAAAACTTGTTGCGCGCTAGCCTGGGCCGCCAAGCGTTTGAGGCAGTACATGCTGAATCATACAACCATGCTCATCTCGAAGATGGATCCTATCAAATATGTATTTGAAAAGCAAGCGTTGTCAGGTAGAATTGCCCGTTGGCAGATGGTCTTGACTGAATACGATATTCAATACGTCTCGCAAAAGGCTATAAAGGGGAGTGTGATGTCTGAGTATCTGGCGGAGCAGCCTATTGAAGAGTACCAAGCGATGAGGTTTGATTTTCCTGACGAGGATATCATGTACCTAAAGATGAAAGATTGTGAAGAACCATTGCCAGACGAGGGGCCAGAGTTGGGGTCCAAATGGAAGATGATATTTGACGGAGCCGTGAATGCTTACGATAGCGGAATAGGAGCAATCATCATCACGCCACACGGGTCGCACATCCCGTTTACTGCCCGATTGACCTTTGCCGTTACCAACAATGAGGCCGAATACGAAGCTTGTATAATGGGGCTCGAAGAAGCCATTGATTTGCGAATCAAACATCTAGACGTATACGGAGACTCAGCCCTGGTGGTGAATCAGATCAAAGGGGAATGGGAGACACGTCAGCCCAATTTGATACATTACATGAATTATGCAAGGAGATTGTTGCCTTTCTTCGACAAGGTTGAATTGCATCACGTACCGCGGGCAGAAAATCAAATGGCTGACGCCCTTGCCACTTTGTCTTCCATGTACAAGGTCAACTTCTGGAACGAAGCTCCCCGAATCATTATCTCTCGGCTTGACAGGCCAGCTTATGTATTTGCTATCGATGAAGCATCTGACGACAAACCGTGGTATTTTGATATCCTTAATTTCCTGAAGAATAAAGAGTATCCGGCTGGGGCATCCAGTCAAGATCAGAAGACTCTCAGGAGATTAGCGGGTAATTTCTACTTGAATCCGGATGGCGTCTTATACAGAAGAAATCACGATTTGGTGTTGTTGCGTTGTGTAGACGAGAAAGAGGCAAAGCTTCTCATGGAGGAAATTCACGAAGGTACCTTTGGTACGCATGCTGGTGGGCATGCTATGACGAGAAAGCTGCTGAGGGCAGGTTACTTTTGGCTGACGATGGAAATTGATTGTTTCAAGTTCGCGAGGAAGTGCCACAAGTGCCAAATCTATGCCGACAGGATACACGTGCCTCCGAGTCCTCTAAATGTGATGTCATCTCCATGGCCATTCTCGATGTGGGGAATCGATATGATTGGGAAGATCGAGCCGACGGCTTCTAATGGGCACCGGTTCATCCTAGTAGCAATCGATTATTTCACCAAGTGGGTGGAAGCGGCGTCTTACGCGAATGTAACGAAGCAAGTGGTGGCCAGATTCATCAAGAGAGATATCATTTGCCGATATGGGATTCCCGAGCGGATAATCACGGATAATGGTTCAAATCTGAACAACAAAATGATGAAGGAGCTATGTCAGAATTTCAAGATCGAACATCACAACTCCTCCCCTTACCGACCCAAGATGAATGGCGCTGTCGAAGCGGCCAATAAGAATATCAAGAAAATCGTTCAGAAAATGGTGGTGACCTATAAGGATTGGCATGAAATGCTACCTTTCGCTTTGCACGGTTATCGTACGACGGTACGCACATCAACCGGGGCAACTCCGTTCTCGTTGGTATACGGAATGGAAGCGGTATTACCATTGGAAGTTGAGATCCCTTCTCTGAGGGTATTGCGAGACGTTCAGCTGGACGAGGCAGAATGGGTAACGAATAGATTGAACCAACTGAGCTTGATGGATGAGAAGAGGCTAGCTTCTCTAGCATACGGTCGTTTGTACCAGAGCCGAATGAAGAAAGCGTACGACAAGAAGATACATCCGCGAAGCTTTCAGACGGGCGACCTTGTGCTGAAAAGGATTCTCCCGCCGCAAGCAGATCACAGGGGCAAGTGGACCCCCAACTACGAAGGGCCATACGTTGTTAGTAAAGTCTTCTCAGGAGGAGCGTTGTTGTTATCCACCATGGACGGAGAAGACTTTGTGTCACCTGTGAATTCGGACGCAGTTAAAAAATACTTTGCTTAAAATAGACCCGCTGGACAGAAAAAGAGAGTCCAGGCAAAAATGGGGCATCCTGGCGAACCAAAAACAGAATGAAAGGTTCGGGCAAAAGTTAGGGATAAAATTGAAAAATGTACACCCGCGAAGTTGAAAACCTACACTGGGCGGCTTCGGCAAAAAAGGGTATCCCGGTGAACTGAAAACCCGTAAAGGGCGGTTCACGCAAAAGTTAGGGATTTGAAAAGCAAATGACTGCGGTCCGGATTGGATAATTGCAATGAGCATCAATGCGGGAGAATATATTTGAGGAGCCAGTTATCGGATACAATCTCTTCAGAAGTGGGGATACCGGGAAAGCATTAGAGTCGGGCGAGTCATGGGAGGATCAGTTCGTGGTGTTCATCTGCATCCCGTTGCCGACATGTGTACAAATTTAAGTTGTCAATATTCATGCTTCTTGTGCATACTTGCATACTTGTATATTTGCTTTGCGTAGCTTCCTCTTTTCAGGAGTTACATCCCGTGTACAAAAACTCCGCCCATTCAGGGGCCCAATCAATGAAAATATGTTATTCAGTACTTGATACTGATTCTTTACTGTTTGTGCATGATAAATCGCCTAAGTTTACTGAAACTAGCACGTGTATAACATCACTGGCCCTTGCTGACAATTGCTAAAGCTTTGAATTAACCGAAAAGGATGTCACTAACCTGAATAGATTTGGTTGCATAGGCTTGTCTTGCCTTGTTTGTGTTGTTGCAGGTTTCATAGCCCTATGAGGAATACAATCAAAAGATCGCGATAACGAAAGACTTGATCCCCACGCAGGTCATGCATGTTCTTCCTGAAGAAGGATAGAATTCCCCAGCTAGCCGTAGCTTATCCAAAGGACGTGCTCCAGAAAAGTTATTCGTCCTCAATAGAGTTTGGCGATTCCAAGATCGTAAGGCTGTATTCAGACAGGTTCATCTTTCCCCGCAGGGTCATGCACTCTCCCCCAGCGGAGTCAGTGGATTTTCCCCGAGAGAATCATCCTATCCCCAGCGGAGTTCTCTGTTCAGCAAGTGTTCTATCCTCCCCGCGGAACTCGAAGATCAAGACTCTCCAAAGCAGAGTTGATGGTGGGTCCTGTCATTTATTTTGTCAGAGATACTGTGTAATATCAGTTCACGTTCCAGCAGAAAGTCCGATCGTACTATGCACATTTGCTATTCCCCAGCAAGGTTATTTTCCCCAGCAGGGGGTCACCTCAACAGGGTGCTCGGTTTGAGTTCCCAATTTCCCAGCAGGGTTGACTTCACCCTTCCAGCATTTATTTTGCTGGAATAATTCTGTAGCATCTGGCTATCCCCGGCGGAGTCAGCATTATCTTTAGCATTTATTTTGCTGAAGCAGTTTCTGTACTCTAGCAGTTCAGGTGGAGAGAACTCTTGCTCAAATGAATTACCAAATGTTCAAGATCTCGGCATGAGACATCCAATGATAATGTCAGTTTCGGCAGTATTCCCCACAGAGTTACCAGGATAAGTTTCTCTTTATTCCCAGGCAGAATTAGTTGTCATCAGGGGTTCCATGAATCAGAATTTCAGAGGCCACCGCCGGTTATCAGAGCAGGCGTCCGATAGTTTGGTTTCCAGACATCCCCAGTAGAGTCCGCCTCAAAGTCGCTGTCACGTTGGTGCTGAGGAGTTTGTGGGTGAGGATCATTGGAGAACTAAGTCCTGACGTGGACAATTTATTCCTATATTGACGGGATTTCTTCAGAAGTGGGCGTCCTAACGTGGACAGGTTTATTTCCCCGGATTGGTGAGGTGTGTTAGTCCTAACGTGGGCAGATTCGGGTTCTCGAAATTAGTGGAATGGGAGGTCATGACGTTGACAAAAGTGATTACTCTTTGTGTTGGTGCCCTGACGTGGACAGATCAGACAAGGGTGTGAGTCCTTACGTGGACAAGTCTTATTTCCTCAGTAGGTCGAAGACGCCTGAGTCCTAACATGGACAAATCAAGACGAGATCAGTGCCCTGACGTGGACAAATCAAAGAGATTATTATTCCTAACGTGGAGAAGTGGGTCCTAACGTGGACGATGTAGTCCTTACGCGGACATATCAAGTTGGATTCCTTACGTGGAAAGAGATGATTCCTTACGTGGAAAAAGATAGTTTCCTTACGTGGAAATGACAGCATTCCTGACGTGGAAAGAGGGGAGTCCTTACGTGGACAGATTAAGATGGCATTCCTTACGTGGAAGAATGTAGTCCTGACGCGGACAAATCGGAAGGAATTGGTTGCCTTATGTGGAAAAGTTATGTTTCCTTGCGTGGAAAACGGATAGCATTCCTTACGTGGAAAGAGGTTTGTATTCCTGACGTGGAAAGAAAGAGTGTATTCCTGACGTGGAAGAGTTTAGTCCTGACGCGGACAGATCCAGACGAAGTCTTATTCCTTACGTGGAAAAATGGTGATTCCTTACGTGGAAAATAGATTGATTCCTTACGTGGACAGATCAAAGTTCGATCAGAGTCCTTACGTGGACATATCAAGAGCATTCCTTACGTGGAAGAAAAATGATTCCTTACGTGGAAAGACGAGTTTATTCCTTACGTGGAAAGATTGAGTCCTTACGCGGACATATCAAGAATGATTCCTGACGTGGAAGAATGATGTACTCCTTACGTGGAAAGTTGAGTCCTGACGTGGACAGGTTCAGAACCAAAGTTGAATTCCTTACGTGGAAAGATTGGAGTCCTGACGCGGACATGTCAAGTGGTATTGGAGTCCTTACGTGGACAGATTGATATAGTTCTCCTTATGTGGAAAGAAGATTGCTTCCTGACGTGGAAAGATGAAAGGGTTAGTCCTGACGTGGACAGATACAGAAGAAATGATTCCTAATGTGGACAGGTGTTACTCCTAGCGTGAAAGAGTTTTATTCCTAACGTGGACGATTCAGTTCATGGAAATACAGACGAATTATCCCCAGCGGCGTTGCCGAGATTTTTCTGGGTTAACAGCAAGTGGAGTCCTAAGGTGGACCGGTTTTAGTTGAGATTTTTTTCGTATTGATGACAGACAGAGTCCTAACTTGGACAAGCAAGCAATCTGTTATGACAGAATCCTCTTCAGAACGATGAAGACAATCCCCAGCACGGTCGCACGAGATCAGTGGGTTGCCGTAACAGTTAAATTCAGCTGATGAATGTCGTTCCCCAAGCAGTGGCGCAGTTTATTTCTGCAATTGGCAAATTTCTGGGTTCCTAGTATTCAACCGTCTCGTACCGCGAATGTCTGAAGGCTCCGGGCTCTTCACCCAATCGGGTCCAAGCCGCTTGAATAGGGGCAGCTGTTGCACCCTAAAATTTGCCCAACCTTATTCACTTGGTTTATGTTTCAATGTCATTAGCATTTGCATATAGAGTCATGTGCATAGTCTAATCATCTGCATAGCATAAGCATAGCAAGTCATACAACAGGGGGACCAATCATTATTCTCATCTCTAGAAGCCTATCAAGAGGTTATTATCCCAATTCAATCTCATTCAAGTCATCAGGAAAGAATTTGAAAGCAAAGAGTTCAGCAGATCAAGCCTTGAGTCCATCTCCTAGCTGAGGGTATCTGAGGGTCAACAAGAGGGTTGTGAGCTGTGAGTTGAAGGCATGGAGAGTATCTAGACATTATGAGAGACTTAGAAAGTCATTTAAAGAAGGAGACAAGTCATGGATGAGAGCACAAGAGCTATAGCTGAAGGCAGTCAACTAGGGTTTCATCTGGGTCAACCCTAGGTCAACCCTAGGTCAATTGACTGATTTAAGGGGCATTCAAGTCTAATGGAGAGATGTGGGGTTCATCATTGGACATATAAAGAAGGATATGGAGATATGCCAAGAAGAATTAAAGAGAAATCAAGGAGAAGAGGAGCTTCTAAATTAGGGTTTCTGTGTAAAATCCCCTAGTTTAGGTCAAATTTCCAAGCAAGATAAGTCAAAATGCTAGCTTCAAATGGATCCTTGGCCAACATGAAACTTGTAGAGGATCTCAAGACCTTTAATTTGAGTGGTGGAAGACATCAAGGGGATTTATAGAACTCAAGTTATGGTCCTTGCAAGTTACAGGTCATCTGAGGTATCTGAAATTTTGTCTGTGAAAGTGACTTGACTTCCAAGCTAGTTTTACCCCTCAAGGAGATTTCAAATGAATTTCTGGTCAACATAGGAATTGTTCCTCATTGTCTTAGATTTCTAGAATGGTGTGGCATGCCTTCATATGATGTGTGGAACTCAACTTATGGTCTTGGCAAGCAAAGGGTATTTTGGTCATTTGTGAATTACAGGTCATTTTAACCTATGTCCAAAACTCATACAAGGAGGCCTCAAATGGAAAAACTTACAACATCAAACTTGCTCCAAATGACATTTTGAGTCTAGAAAAGTGACCATGAGAGATTGGAGAAGTTCATAGCACAAGGTTTCAAAATTGGTGAATTTAATGAAGAAAAATGGCTTAAAAAATGAGATTTTTCATATCTTGGTCAAATGATGCAAAATTATAGGTCATTTTGAATGGAAAAGACATTTCAAAGACAATGGTTCAAGCACTTTTTTGAGTTTAGAAGGAAAAAGAAAAGTTATTTATGGTTACTTGCATTTGAAGAAACATAACCAAAATGGATTCAATTTGGAATGCAAGGGAAGTTGCAAGATGGTTCTAGAAGATTCATTTGAGCACTATATATTCATGAAATCAGAATTGAGCAAGGGTTGAATCCTCATTTGTGCAAAAATCTCACAAATTCTCTCTATTCTTTCTCATTGCAATTTCATCCAAATTTCTCAAAATCTTCATCAATCATCACCAATATTGATTCCACCATATTCAATCATCATCATGGACTAAAGATCAACAAAGATCTGATCGAAATTGATCCATTTTCGAGCACCATAATCATCAATATCCAAATTGCAATTTCAAGTGGATAGCAAGATCCAAGGCAAGAATCATCAAGGTTTTGCAAACAGAATCAAGCACTGAGTTAGTTGATCAAGATCCAAGCATTAGAAGCCTCAGATCCACGAGTTCAACATCCATTTCCAAGCTTTCGCATCAGG
Source organism: Lathyrus sativus (assembly GCA_963859935.3). Lineage (NCBI taxonomy): Eukaryota > Viridiplantae > Streptophyta > Magnoliopsida > Fabales > Fabaceae > Lathyrus > Lathyrus sativus. The sequence goes on from OZ012738.1 coordinate 494,426,727, forward strand.
TTCAATTTCTCTCCCATAGCTTGATTTAGTTAGTTTAGCATTAGCTTGTTAGTATAATAATGATGTAGGATGTTAGTGGAACATTTCTGGTTAATTAGGAGTAGTTTAGTGATAATTCATAGCAGGTTGTTAGAACTGGTTTGACTTAGAACTCTTAGGATAGGCCATAATAATCTTAGGTTGTTAGTGCAGAATGATCTACGTGAAGTGTAGTTTAGATTAGTATAGGTTTGATTAAGAATCTGGAGGATGAGTTGCAGAGTATTTTAATGGAACCAAGAATGTCATGCGCTCGGGTTGAGTGATTTACTGAGTTTCAGTGCAAGCTACCACCATAGCCTTGTAGAGGAAGGAAATTGGAGCATTTTTGTTTTTTACATCGTGTTGATTCATGGCTTGATGAGAGAGTACTGAGAGGAGGAAGCTGGCACGTTGAATGCATGGTTATGGAAGTTGAAACCCTAGCATAAATCCAAGGAAGAAGATATAATCTTGTCCGTCCAATTCCATGTGGACCATTGACCCCAGACCTCATCTAACGGCCACGATTAAATCCAAATAACGGAGGGAAATTCAAACGAAGCCAAAACGCAGCGTTTCTTTTAATGAAGCATGCTGGGCTTCAGTAACATTGCTAAAGACACCACCCAAACGCAAGCCCATCAGAAAATTCACGTGAAAACCATACTGAGCACACCTCCCACTTCCTTGATGGTTTTTTTTCGTTTTTTATTAATTCAGACTCAAGCTGGGCTTAGTACGAAGTGCTACGCGCACCCCACCCTTCTGGCCCATCCAAAACATAACTGAGCGCATCTGCTATTAGTACCCCCCCCCCCCCCTCTCATTTTAATTGATTTAGTTTTTTAATTCACTTTAATTTTTACCAACTTTAAAAAACCATATAAAATAGGAAATTAACTCTTTTTTAGTGGTTGTTTTTTCTATATTTTCTTGGTTCTGTGTAGAAAATTGTCATTAAATAAAATTGCATTTTATTTTTTATTTGATATTTTTCCCATATTTTCTAAATAAACGACATTTTAAATAGTTTCATTTCATGCATGATTTTATTAATTTTTGTTCTACTAGATGCTTTAATATTTTTTGTTCATTCTTTTTAGGTTGCTTAGATGAGATATTGAACTTGTAGATTCAATTTAGTTCCCATTTGTAGAAATTAATTTTAGGTGCTTAATGTAGGCTTGAACAACATGAACAAATTAGGGTTTTTAGGTGATGACTTAGGAGTTTGATTCTTTCCCTTAGGACTTAGGATTTAACTAGATTAGTTATGGGACTATAGGGGCTATGGGTAGTTATTAGATCCCTTAGAAAAAGTCAGGATTCCCCTACTGCTATTAATACTCTGTGTATGTCTGATTGTCTGGTGTGGTGTGCCCTCTGGGGATTATTGCTTGCTTGCTTGGGTATTGGGATTGTCTGGGAACTTGGGAGAGCTGAAGACTTGAGGAGATGAAGACCATTGGAGATTCAGAGATGGAAGGTCAACTGCCAGAGTTGAATAGGAGGTTATTGCTAGCAGCTGCTGAGGAGACTAGGGTTTAGGAGCTAGGCAGAGCTCTAGATTAGAAAGCTTGTTTCTCAAACATGGAATGCCTTGTCTGCATCCATCCTTTCTCTATGATTCAAAGTCTCTTTCCAATATCCACCTCCTTCCTTTGGAAGGATCAGTGAATATATTGGAAAGATAGAACTTTTGAGAGGAAACTTTCTGTTTAATGTTAACAGTTGATGAACCACCCTTGGTAGGTAATTAACTGTCTAGCATTCATTCACTTCACTCTTGTGACTGATTCCTCATCCTGGAGGTTTGAACTTGAAGAAAAGCCATTGCTTATAGAAGACTGATGATCAAAGCCCTTGCCTGAAGGCCATGAAGATGGAGATTGATGCTTGTTGAAGCCTGTAGCTGATTGGAGATTACTTGAAGCCAGATGTTGATTCAGAGCTGCTGATGCTGTTTCTTTTGCTGATGTATTTCATTGTTGATGTATTGATTGGTTTTCCGGACTGTATTGTTTGCTGGTTACCCTGTTGGGTTGAAAGTGAAGTCTGTTCACTTTTGCCTATTGTTTTCTAGGTTCGAGGTTGAGTGGGACTCCCTTGCCTCGCTTGTGCTGTTGCATCCATGCATTTTACTGTTTTACTATATATATCTGATATTGTTTCTGTTTCTGCCTATCCCGTAGGATCTCTGTTTCTCTCTGTGCAAGAGAGGAGCATGATAGACACTAGGTCTTAACCCATGCATGATAACATTAGGTTAGTTCGTTTCCCTTCGCAACCATAGGTTAGAGTTCTGTCTCTTCTTTCTCAAAACAAACAGAAAAACACATAAAGATTTCAAACACAATAAAAGACACTTCTTCCGTAAAAGAATGTGAACTCATCAAAGACGTCATTTTTGTCCGCCGGGACTGTTAATCAGAAAAACCTTTTTCAGAAGGAATAAAATCAATCAAGGACAGACTTGTGTCTTCCGTGGCCCGAACTACGTTTGCTCTGATCTTTCATGCTGTATGAAAGTACGTAGGCATAGGATGCGATATCCTAGCGAGCAACCTTCCCCTCCTTTCCCGTAGGTAGGCGAACTACGTTGACTCTGATTTCTCGTTCCAGACGGGAATACGTAGGCATAAAGTGCGATACTTTGCCGAGTCATTTTTATTTTTCATTTTATTTTCTTTTTAACCCTTGACCCATAGTTTAGATAGAATAACAATCCATACCCGAAAACAAGCGTGGATCCCGTCGAGTACGACGGACGTGAGGGGTGCTAATACCTTCCCCTTGCGTAACCGACTCCCGAACCCAGGTTTTGGTTGCGACGACCATACCTTTCCCGTGTTGTGCGAGGTTTACTCTGAGCGTTTCCTTTCCCTCCCGTGGGATAAATAACGCACGGTGGCGACTCTTCTGTTCAGCCGGCGCCGATTTTCGCAGTAGCGACACATATCAACCAATAACAACCAATAAGCAGTAGCATGTTCAAACACAACAAACAGAAACAATCCGCACAATATTCATAGTACAACCCATTCATGATGTAACAATGAACACAATCACCATTATTCTACAAATCAAAAAACCTTTCAAGACATCAATTTGAATCAGATATAACAATATCACTTTCATTTTTCTGCAGCAGGGAACCAAACATACACATAGCAGAAAAGTTCTAACAAGTTGTATCAGTTCAATCCAAACACAGACTATGTACCCCTGCCAAAACGAGATACCTGTACGACTGCGACGTTTTGAAATCCTAACAACATTCACAGATTTATTACTCTAAACTATCATCCAACTGCAAGCAGGCATATGAACATACACTACCCGATCAATAATAATGTCAGAATAGAATAAAAAAACTCGTTCGAACCGAATCACAATATGGCAATACATCAGTTAGGACACAAAACAAGTTATATCAGCTCAACTCAGCTCTTAAAGAAAACTTAACAGGAAGCAAACTTCCAATGTTACACAAACAGTATAGTTTCAAACCCTAATAACAATAATCAGCAAGTTAAAGATCAAATGGAAGCATAGTTGTAATAAAATAAAATAAAAAACCAACCAAAATGGACTTGAACTGTAACTTCTGTCGCGGTTGCAAGCTGGGATACCGCTCACACTTTGTTGAAGTATCGCCGCTGCTAATGTTGTTGTTGACTCTGCTGCAGTTGGAAAGAAAAGATCTTGATGCTACGACTTCGTCAGCTAGATGTGTTGAACGGTATTGAAGCTGAGCTAACACACGATGAATTCCAAAAAAAGGTCGAACGAAACTGAAACTGAACAGAGCAAAGGTGAGTGATTTTGTTCGTTATTGCTTGAAACACTCTGGTGTTTGCCGTTTTGTGGCTTTTGGCAAGTTGCGGCGTTATCCTTTGCAAGCGGAAACCAGTAATATCGAAAGTCGTTGTCGAAAGGTTGAGGGAAGAGGGTTTTAATCCGGATCAAATTTATTTCGAAACAGGGCAATATTGGCTGATGACAGTGAGCTCGGTGAGGGATGATTGCTGAGGGCGGCGGTGTTTTAAGGTCTTTTAGGGTTTGGGGCTTCGGCGGAAAGAGAGTTGGGGGTGAGGGCGGATCGACGTGAATCGGAAAATGGGGGTGTTTCGCTGAGAGAGGAGAAGTGAAGGTTGGATTGAGGGACGATGGAAAAGGGAAAAGGGGCGGTTGTGCTTTCACAGAAAAGAGGGGTAACGGCCGTTTTGTGCTCTTCGGAGGTGATAGTGAACAGTGAAATCTCCCTCCCCATTCATCAGTTTTCCTCCTCTTTTAATACCAATCCTAAGACAAAAACCCTAACGGGCCTGGGCCTCTGCATCCAAGTTTTTCTCTTCACTGAATTGTTTACAAATTTCCATTAAAATGTGAATAATAACCAATATAATTAATAAATATTAACAACATATTATAATTAAATCTGCATTAAAGCAATTTATTAAATAATAACTTTTTTTAACAAAAATTTAAAATATAAAATAATTAAGGTTTAAAAAATAAAATAAAAAAATGTAATTACTAAAATGATGTTAGTAATACTTAAAAGAGAACAAAGTTCAAGAAAGTAATATTCACAAAAATAAGTTTAAGCCACGTGTCACACTTTAATTGGTTAAAAAGATGAAGTTCTGAAACATCAACCAATTTCAAGCGTACACGTTGTCCAGATAACAAAAAACGGGCAATGCACAAGCGAAAATAAAATAGAAAGAAAGCAAAAATATTTTACAAATGGGTAGGACAAATTTAGGGTATGACACTTACATACAACAGTCATATGTACACATGCCTTGGCCTCAATTGTGTTTGCTATCTGTCATATATCATATATGTGATGTGTATGTGGCTTTACTTGACCTTTAACATGTGTATACCAAGCTGTTCATTTCAATTTGCAAGCTTAAATGTCCAATTTTGTACCCTATCGGGTTTTGAAGAGGAAAGTGAATTTCAGAAAACCAACATCACCATCCTCTTCCTCTCATTTTTCTACCCAAGATCCATATAAAATTTGTCTCGATCCGATAAGCGGTTAGTGAGATACGGCATAAAACGTATTTGGTGTGAATTATGTATTTTTGCCCAGCCATGGAACTAAACCAAGCATGTATATTTATGGTTTCCATTTGATTAATGGATGTAACAGCCGCCCTAGCGGTAAGAGCATGCGTGCAATTATACCTTTCACCATCATGACCAGGGTTCGATCCGGGTGGAGGTCGAACCCTTTTATTATTTTTCCTATTTTGTACATAAACTTCAAAAATTCGTAACTCTCTCATTTTTTATCGTTTTTCACCCGTTCTTTTTTCATTGTGTTTATTTTAATGTGTACTTTCATGTCATAATTTTATTTTCCATGTTTGATTATTTTTTCACCATGTTTGATTGTGCGCGATCCGCGCGTCAACGGTACTAACCCTATTTGGTTACAGATGAAATTTAGAAGGTTTCCTCTTGTGTTTTCTCAGGAAAATTGATTGTTATCATATCTATATATGTTTGTCAACATGTTAGAATTTTTACCTTGAATTATGTTTATATTTATCTCATCTGTCTGTTAACGGTATTCCAGGTGCGAACTGTCGTCACGGTTCTCGTACCAGAATAATTGCTTTGATTGCCATCATTGCTTTTCATCCTTAATCTTTTTCTTTGGTTGTCACCATAATTGCTTTGTATAATGTTTGTATTTTATTTTTATCCCCAAGCGACGAAGCTCGTTAGCTTTCGTCCAGTTGCCGACAATACTGTTCCTCCAAAGGAAGGTCTGTACACTTGACTGTCAATGTCTTGGACCAAAATCTCTGCTATCCCTTGACTTTGTTAAGTCACCTTAACCCTAGAATAGAAGCCTTTAGACTTTGCTTGAAGTCTAAGAAACCCACCCATACTAGGAATTTTCTTCAACTAGAACCCTAGGAAAGAGTTCGTCAACTCTGTGTAAGAATCATCGTCATGATTTCTTACTTCCCCCTTTTACAAATTAGTTTAGGGAGTTTTGTCAAACTCCACACAAACATCGTCATGTTTGTTCCCCTTTGAACTTTGATCGTCATCAAGTGTTCTTTTCCCTTGTGAGGTGAACTACGATTGCTCTGATTCTATCCTAGTCAGGATACGTAGGCAGAAGGTGCGATACCTTTGCGAGCAAACCTAGGAAACCACTTAGGCCTTTTTATTCATTTTATCACAATTCCCAATCCTTAAACCATAGTGCACAATTCACAAACTTAGCAAGTAATTAAACAAAAGGTTCCTGTAGAGTACTACAGATATTTGGGGTGCTAATACCTTCCCTAGATATAATCAACCCCCGAATCCCCGAATCTCTAAAGCGTTGTTGTCACATCGCGCAAAAGGTTCTTTCTTTCTTTAGACCTATCCTTTGGATAAATTAAAGTCCGGTTGTAAAAAGAAATACGGTTCAAGTTAATTAATAGCTTGATATCAAATTTTCACCGCAACATAGGGTTTCTGAGATTTTTGGGTTTGAGAGAGAGATGGAAACAATGGAACAAGAAGAAATGCATACAAGTTGTTCGTGAGAGTGAAAAGTGTGAAATGTGTAAAGTTGTGGCATTTATAGAAGAAATTAGGGCACACAAGAGTCACACGTTCAGCATGCTTACCACTTAGCATTTAATGAAAAGAATATAATCATTTCAAACAATTAATGATTCTGACAATTGGGGGGAAACGAGAAACTCAATATTCAAAAACAGTACCTCAAACGTCAATTCAGTATTGTGCACTCCACCTTTTCAGATCTAGAGTGACACGTGTTTGCTTGCATGTGCTTCTGAAACTTCTTTGAGAAATGAAACGTTAGCCAACGTTCAGATCCTCTGAGGCTTGTTAGTTCAGATTTCCACACAAAGAATAAAATAATAAACAGAAAATGAATAGATGTAATACTTCAGAGTCAAAACATTTTCATCTAAAAAAAAAATTTCTTCTGATAAACATGTTATTCTGGACAGAAATCCATACTTATATTTTTCAGAATAAATTTGAATCTATCTTCAGCAAGGGGTTTTGTAAAAATATCATCCCACTAATGATTTGTGTCAACAAAGTTTAAACTGATAACTCCCTTATGAACATAGTCTCTAATGAAGTGATGTCTTATCTTTATATGCTTTGCCTTAGAGTGTAAAATAGGATTTTTGGACAAACATATAACAGAAGTATTATCGCAGAAGATTGAAATGTTACTCTCATGGATCTGATAGTCTTCTAGATGACTCTTCATCCAGAGCATCTGAGTGCTACAACCAGCAGCAGCAATGTATTCTGCTTCTGTTGTTGAAAGCGCAATAGTGGGTTGCTTCTTGCTAAACCAAGAGATCAGATGACTTCCAAGAAACTGGCAGCTTTCTGTCGCACCTCGAAAAATTCTTTTCGAACATACGACCCTCGCGCGAAAGGCGCGGAAATGCGGTTCGACAGAGTCGCCACCGAACTTTATTTTTCCCGAACAAACGGGAGAGGAAAATATCGAGAAAACCTCTTAAAACGAAAGGATAAGAACAGGGTTGTCGCAACCAAGTTCCGGGTTCGGGAGTCGGTTACGTGGGGGGAAGGTATTAGCACCCCTCACGTCCGTCGTACTCGACGGGAACCTCTTAAGGCAATTGTGGGGAGTGTTGTTTAGGTTTACTTGTTTCTTCTCGTTGTTATAGGTAGAATTGATAGGGTAAAAGGATAAAGATGCTAAGAAGAGATGGGTGGTTAGAGGATAGGGTGCTCGCCAAGGATTGGGGCCCTTGTGCCTACGTATGCTCATTCGGACGAGAATGAGAAATCAGAGCGTCGTAGTTCGACTACGGGAAAGGATGGGGGGAAACGGAAGATGGATAGAAGTGTGCTCGCCAAGATCATCGCAATCTTGTGCCTACGTATCTTATATTCAAGAATGAATAAAGAATCAGAGCGTCCGTAGTTCGTGGTAACAACCACAAAATGGTGAGGTTGAATAGATTGGAAGTTTTGCGAAGGAGACGAAAGGATGACTGACAAGCAACCCAAGAGCGCGTCTCAAGAGCTTGTCACTCAAGAATCCAAGGAATGCGAGACTCCAAGAACTCAGTTCTTTCGGGAATTGGCTGAATAAATTGAAGATAAAGAGTTGGATGTTTTGAAATCGAAAGAATAAATTAATAACAACTCGAGGGCGCGCCTCGAGAATTACTCATTCGAATATCCAAAGAATGCTAGATTCTGAGAATATCCCTCTTTCGTAAGTTTCGGGGATGTTTGTGAAAGGATCGAATCGAAGAATGGCATACGAGGCCAAAAGGAAGTTGTTTTGAACTGGTTCGACGACGTGTCGAAGATTTGATCGAAGATGGAACCGACTTGACGACGTGTCAAGGGTTAAGGTTGTGAGAAACGATATTAGTCCCTAAGGGTGCTCCTAATATCGAGACCACGAGGAATTGTGAATGTGTATGCGAAGTGTCAAAGGTTGCGAATGCGTACGAGCACTCGACTTAGGAGAATGTTGGAAAAATGGTTGAATTTGAAAAAGTCGAAAGGTTGAGTGGATAATAACTCAAAGGCGTGCTTCGAGAATTATTCACTCGAAGATCCAAGGAATGCTGGATTCCAAGAATCTCCTTCTTTCGGGGTTTTAATCGAAAAGGATGTTTGAAAAATAAATTGAAATGAAATGGGGTATGAAAATAATTCGGAGTTGAATGAGGTATGAAGATAATTGTTTGAGGTGAGAAAGCGATGTTAGATTTGAAAATTTTGGATGAAAAAAAACAATTAGTTGATAAATGAGACGTCGATCTCACAACCAATTAATTTGACAGTTAAAAAAGAAAATAGTATTTGAAAAGACAACAAAAATATCACACGGAATGTCAAACTCCAATGATATTTCTTTGTCTGAATAAAAAAATGTATTTGAAAACGAAAAAAAGTTTAATGATGCACTACCCAAGGCGTTCGCCCCAATAGTAATCATTCAAAAACTCAAGAAGTGCTAGACTTAAGAGTTTAATTTTTCGTGATTTTAGTATTGAAGAATATATTGAAACAGGATTAGAAAAAAGATAACAACTTTTTTTTTTTAAAAAAATAAAGTTTGAAAACAGTTTGAGGTTTAATTTAAAGAGATATATTTTGGATATGTATTAAACAAACTATTTACAAAAAAAAAAAAGGTAAGTTTTAACTATCATTGAAAATAGTTAATAAAAGGATCCTTAAACTTCAAGCAACCGGCTCCCCATTCATCATAACTTCCAGTCCAGCTTGGGCAAAACTTGCGAAGCTGGTAAAAAAATGTCGGCAAACTGTTGTTGGTGTTGTATGTGACCTTACAGTTGATGGTTGCTGCTGTAAATTCACACATACCGCAGCATGGTAGCGGCAACCTATCGTAGAATAATATAACTTGCAAGCAATATTATTTCCAACAATATGAGTATGTGACTTGAATTCTAAAATAAGCCATATAATATTCTGCAACAACAATTTTAAATTAACATAGCAACAAAACATAATTGACTCGAAATTGTAACAGCAACATCTCATGGTTTTTAATGTTTGGGCTTCGAGATTGATACCAGTATAACAACAACATAATTGATTCGAAATTAAAACCAGTAGCTGTAAACTTTGAGGAGAAGCATATTTTATGTTGGGCTTCAATGACCATCAAGCCAACATTCATGGTGTTGCGGTTTCTAACGGCGGTGAAAACCGGATCAAATTTGTATTCCAATATTGAGTTGCTGCTACGAAGAGGAGAAACTGAGTTGTTGCAGTTACAGTTTTGATCTCTTCTGTTGAATGCTTCGACAACAGAAAATGCGCCGCAACTGAACTTTTCCATAGGATATGTGGCCTTCCTGATTCTCATGTCGACGCTCTTCCGTTATGTATTACGGAAACCTCTGTTCCTCCAAATGGGAAAGACGAACCAGCAACAACAGTAACTGGCTTCCAAAACTGCATCTGATTCGAAACTGAAGCATGGATTGTTCTTTTCCGTTCATTGCTATTGCAGAAAGGCCTCCGATATTGAACCGATACCAAACCGTTAATCAATTCTCAACCTGCACGTAACTGAAAACAACCCAAACAGAACATCATAATGAAAACAAAGTAAAAGTTAAGCTTAATCATAACCCATTCTCGCTCATCCCTGTCTCCAACTTGCCGTAGTTGTCGCAAAAATTGTTGCTGAAGAGGTCGTGATGCATGTTCGTAACCTAGACTCCTCGCACTTCTTTCTGTCCCCAAGAGCTTGTCATAGTTTTGTCTCAAAACATGCCAAACTGCAGGTCTTTCATTGCCATCATAGGTGTTGCTTCATTGTCGGTTGTGCGAAACACTTTGGATGTGACGCCATCACGGTTAAGATGCGACTTTGATCCTTGCTCGGTGGTCGCAGCCTGCAGAGCAATTACCTACAAACAAGCAGTACCAAGCAGTACGAGAAATAAGAATGAAAATTGAAATCAAAAATAGTCCAAGCATATACATAACCCATGCCATCCTCTTCGATGAATCCGCGACGTAGTATGTACTGATGTACATCGGTAGAACATAGCGCAATTGATTCAGATACAACGGTAGGTGGTAGGCGCAAGTTCAGATCACAAGGTTGAACATTCTCACTGCACAACCGGCTTTCTTAACAGGAACATCTATATGTTGAGATGTTATCGACATTGTCGTTGCGTTGTGGTAGTTTGCGAAGAGTGCCTTCCCTTTTGGACTTCCGACATGAGCGGCACCACCTTGTTTCAGTTCTGACTGTAACGGTGTCGGCGCCGACAACCAATCTGCATCACCTGCACAAATGACAACAACCTCGCGGTGACTTCGCACTGATAACCAGTCATAAGAACCAATATCCAAAATAGCTTTCTAAACAAACTTTTAATTGTAGCCACTACTGAATAAATAAACAGAATGGAATTAGTGAAAACAAAATCCATTGAACATAATCAAATTGAGGATATGAATGGATCGATGTTGTCATCAACTGAAACGGGGGTGCTTGCACTGAGAAAGCAGAAATGTTGTTGTAATTGTTGATGGAATAGATGGGCACATCTTCAATATGAAAGTGCCACAACAGAAGCCAACTTGAATCGAATCCTGTTTTAAAACTCACACCTGCATACAGAAAGAGCCACAGACAACAACATAATTTCTTAGAGAAATAATAACATATGGAAACAAAGTTGAATCAAAGACACGAATGATATCTTCTTGCTGCTACTCGACTTTCCATCATAGAACTCAGATGCTACTGATTTCAACTGCTGCAATCTACACGTCTAAATCTTATTTATGAACACCTCCAACATGAAGCAGTAGATCAAACTTAACCAGAGCTATACCAGTAAGTTCCTTATGACAGGAGCACGATCAACCCCTGCTAATACATCAATAATAGCATATTAACGATTCAAAATGTTCACAATAATCTCAGCCGTACGATACCTGTATCGTGGGACCTGCAACTTCTCGAATCTCAGTAAGCCACGGGTGCTATCGAAAATAGTGAAACTAGTGGGTGCTGATGAAAATCGAAGCTCGAAGACGGAGGGTTTTCACCGGCGTGCGATTGCGGAGCGACCTCAGTGGCGTAGATGTTGCTGAAACAGATCCTGACAATCCTAACACAGCACTACCAACTCGGCATCTTTGTTGTTGCTAAATCGAAATCTTTATGTTATGTTGTCGTTTGTTGGCTTTTGATAGGAAAAAATGATGAAGGGATTTGATGATGGTCGGACTTAAATATGATGAATGGTTTCAAGTTTAATAGAGGTGAAGAACAATGGTAACGGGGTTTTCGAAATGTGTTGATGGCTTTGATTTAGGAGTAATAGAATGGAGGATTGAGAGCAAGAAACGGTGAGGGTGAGGGTGGAGGCGGATTTGATGATCTAGGGTTTTAGGGCGAATTGGGGCGGCGGCCGCTTTCAGAGAGGAATCGAATTAGGGTTTGAATCCACCTCATGAACAGTAATCTCCGTCCCCCTCTCTGAATCAACCTTCCTCTTCCCTTATAGTGTCGGATCATGGGCCTCCAAATTGGGCCAGCCGTCTCAACTTGTTTCTTTCTTCTTTTTCTTTTAATTATTATTAACAAACATTTACCAAAATAATAATTAATTTAAACTAAATTAAACTATTTAAAAAAATAAAAAAAATATTAAATATAAGTATAAGAAAAAAAAAGGATATTAACGACTATATATATAAAACAAACTAAAAAACGAAAATTAATGTTTACAAATAAAAGAACTATATATATGTGCATAAAATATTGTTATTAATAATATATTTTTTTAAAAAGAAAAAGATTTAAGAAATTAAGAAAAGAACTAAAATTCACAAAAATGCCCCTCTAGGCCACATGTCACGCTTTGATTGGTCAAAAAGATAAAAAAATTTTAAAAAACGGCCAATTGCGAGCGGACATGTGTCTAAATGGCATGAAACAAAAAGTGAAAAATATTTTCACAAAGGTAGGACAAATTTAGGGTATGACAGATGCCCCTATCTAATAGGCTTAAACCTAGGCGAATGAACTGCATTAGCACTCATATTCCTGAGGTAGAAGTCAATTAGATATGAAGAAGACCCTGAATTTGTCCGAAAGAAAAAGGGATGCCTGAGAGTTAAAAAAAAGCTGGATGAGGTAAAACTATGAGTAAGCTGCGAATAACTGGCAAAAAGCCATCATCACCGAAAGGGATGAGGGAATGAAACACACACGGCCAACACCAACAAAAGGATGGCAGAACGAAAACACAAACAAAACATCGCATAATCTGATATCGACGAAATATCAGACCCACCACCAAAAGGATGATAGAGCGAAAACACAAACAAAACAATCGCACAATCTGACATCGACGAAATGCCAGACCTACCACCAAAGGGATGGTAGAGCGAAAACACAAACAAAACATCGCACAATCTGACATTGACGAAATGCCAGACCTACCACCAAAAGGATGGTAGAGCAAAAACACAAACAAAATATCGCGTAATCTGATATCGACGAAATACCAGACCTACCACCAAAAGGATGGTAGAGCGAAAACATAAAAGAAATATCGCACAATCTGACATCGACGAAATGCCAGACCCACCACCAAAAGGATGGTAGAGCGAAAATACAAACAAAATATCGCGTAATCTGATATCGACGAAATACCAGACCTACCACCAAAAGGATGGTAGAGCGAAAACACAAACAAAACATCGTACAATCTGATATCGATGAAATGCTAGACCCACCACCAAAAGGATGATAGAGCGAAAACACAAACAAAACATCGCGCAATCTGACATCGACGAAATGCCAGACCCACCACCAAAAGGATGATGGAGCGAAAACATGAAAGAAATATCGCACAATCTGACATCGACGAAATGTCAGACCCACCACCAAAAGGATGATGGAGCAAAAACAAAAACAAAACATCGCGTAATCTGATATCGACGAAATACCAGACCTACCACCAAAAGGATGGTAGAGCGAAAACATAAAAGAAATATCGCACAATCTGACATCGACGAAATGCCAGACCCACCACCAAAAGGATGGTAGAGCGAAAACACAAACAAAATATCGCGTAATCTGATATCGACGAAATACCAGACCTACCACCAAAAGGATGGTAGAGCGAAAACATAAAAGAAATATCGCACAATCTGACATCGACGAAATGCCAGACCCACCACCAAAAGGATGATAGAGCGAAAACACAAACAAAACATCGCGCAATCTGACATCGACGAAATGCCAGACCCACCACCAAAAGGATGGTAGAGCGAAAACACAAACAAAATATCGCGTAATCTGATATCGACGAAATACCAGACCTACCACCAAAAGGATGGTAGAGCGAAAACATAAAAGAAATATCGCACAATCTGACATCGACGAAATGCCAAACCCACCACCAAAAGGATGATAGAGCGAAAACATAAATAAAACATCGCGCAATCTGACATTGACGAAATGCCAGACCCACCACCAAAAGGATGGTAGAGCGAAAACACAAACAAAATATCGTGTAATCTGATATCGACGAAATACCAGACCTACCACCAAAAGGATGGTAGAGCGAAAACATAAAAGAAATATCGCACAATCTGACATCGACGAAATGCCAGACCCACCACCAAAAGGATGATAGAGCGAAAACATAAATAAAACATCGCGTAATCTGACATCGACGAAATGCCAAACCCACCACCAAAAGGATGATGGAGCGAAAACATAAATAAAACATCGCGTAATCTGACATCGACGAAATGCCATACCTACCACCAAAAGGATGGTAGAGCGAAAACACAAACAAAACATCGCGTAATCTGATATCGACGAAATACCAGACCTACCACCAAAAGGATGGTAGAGCGAAAACATAAAAGAAATATCGCACAATCTGACATCGACGAAATGCCAGACCCACCACCAAAAGGATGATGGAGCGAAAACACAACACACAGGTCGCTATCACCAAAAGGATGATAGGACAATACCAATTTGAAGTTTACTAACATCAAAAGGATGCAGGCTAGGTTGAACTGATGAAGTTCGACTATCACCAAAAGGATGATAGTAAGGCAATTGACAACGGTCACGCTTGCTGGGTACAACTCACTGGGGAACCCCCAAGAGGAAAATTGAATTTGAAATGAGTCAACGGGGTACGCCCACCGTCTTTGCTTGGAAATCATAGTTTGCTGAAATGATTTCATGGTTACGCCCATGAATTCTGAAGAGGATGCCCCTGACTGGGCTGAGTTTTCCTTGATGTCTTGTCTTGCTCGACAAAAGGCTGAACAACTTCATGAGGTACGCTCACGGTTTTTCTGAAGATGCCCCTGCTCGGGCTGGATCTTGCTTTGAACTTATTGGATTTTGTTAAACAAAAGTTTGAACAGCTTAGTGGGAATGCCCACGGTCTTGAACGGTATGCCCCTGATTAGGCTGAATGTTGATTTGCATATCTGATCAACCACAAGGTTGAAATTCGTCATGGGAGACGCCCATGGTCTTGAAAAGAATGCCCCTGCCTGGGCTGAATCTTGCTTTGAATAACTTCAAATTTTGATGGGAGAGACCCACAATTGCAGAAGATTGCCCCTGACTGGGTTGATGATTGCTTTGAAGCTCTTGAAAATCGTGGGACAAACCCACCATCTTGCGGAGATGCCCCTGACTGGGCTACCAATGGTCTTGGAAATCCTCGGGATTGATCCTAGACCTTGACTTGCATATGTGAATGCTGAATGATAAATGATATTCCATATGAGTGGATGTGCAAATGCGAATGATGACGTGTGGAGATGCAAGAATTGGGGAAGTATGATATGGTTATGTAAAATTCTCATGATAATGAATGCAATGCGTATGATGCAGACAGGTGTCTGGAAATGCAGGTGGAGACGCCAGCGTGGTGGACTTTGGGTAGTTGCCAATGCAGATTGGACTTCGGGTGGTGGGAGGGATTGACTTCCTCGACACGCAATTTCGTTAAAGACGTCACGATTGAAGCGGAAGATGATGCTCTAGATGCCCCGAGTCTGGGTACTTTGTGGTTTACTGTGAATTCGCTTCAGAGAAGGTTGCAGCTCTGCTTGTTGGTCAGGACAACCTGGTCTTGCCCCAGTTTGAATGTGGTAATGGTCTGTTCCAGATTAACCAGTTCTGACATATGGAAGTTGAACTCGGATGACTTGCCCCTGCTCGAGCTGCTGAGTGATTTGCCCTAGCCTATGGGTTCTGAGGTAGTCTTGCTTCGCGTGCGCCACTGAAAGTCAAGTTCCTCCTCGATCGCTCCTTGCTGGAGTTTCTTTGAATACCTAGCACTGATTTGCAATTAAAATTGTACATTCATAAATGGTGATGTAACACCCCCTTTCTATACCCCAAATAAATTAGATAAATCAATTAGGCACATAGAAAATTTATTTCATCAGAGTTTGATTAAAACATGGTATATAAGAGGCGCATCACATTATCATGAAATTAAACACATACGATACCTGCTCAAAATAGATATGCAACAATGGGTAACCCACATCTCAATATTTAGAATAAAGCGGAAACATCCAAATATTGAATCAATCCCATTCATAAAGGTATATACAACCATCAGTTAATTCATGCTTTACAACATATCCACAGCAGATACATACACATATGTATCACAAAAGAATCAAAACAAATGTAACTCCAAAAGAGTCAAAGGCTCCCTAACTACCCAGATGTTACATATCAGAGCCATTGACCAAAAAGAATGAAGACATCGCTTCACAAAAAGAACCTCCAGCTTCCTACTCTGCAATGCCTCATAGAGCATTATAAAACAGCAGAAGGGTGAGAAACAACATCATAACAGTTAATGCATAAAATTGTATATATACATAACTCCATAATTATACAAGTTATACTCAAATTATGTTCTCACCACATTAAGCATATACAAATAATCATGTCTCTACACATACACATGAACATTCACTATATTTTCTCCAAACAGTCACATAAAACGTACACAGTTATATTCACACAACCAATGCATCATACACAGATGACTCATGCAACTCATAGAGACCGACACACGACTCTATGCAGATGCAAATGCGGTACCGACTCATTCAACAAATTCCCTAAGGAATCGAGTATTCAGCAGATCCTCCACGGGATCAAGTACTCAGCAGATTCTCCACGGAATCAAATATTCATCAGATTCTCCACGGAATCGAATATTCAGCAGATCCTCCACGGGATCAAGTACTCAGCAGATTCTCCACGGAATCAAATACTCTAACCAATCCTCCACGGGATCACATGTTATGACCGATTCTCCGAGGAATCACACAATGCAACCGATTCTCCAAGGAATCACTCAATGCAACCGATTCTCCAAGGAATCACTCAATGCAACCGATTCTCCACGGAATCGAATATAACCATCGTATCATACGAGGTTCTACAAATCCTCCGAGGGATCAATCGACACAAAAATGCATACTATGCTCACAAACATATTCATTGCATTTATCACATACATAGCATATATCTATCATGCATTCACATTATACACCATTTCACACAAGGTTTACATACCTATTAATCCATCAATGCATTTCTATCTAATTCGAGCAAACGCACAACATTATCAACGATTAAGATTCACAATCGGCTCCACAATCTAGGATTCACGCCTTTCGGCCACCCACAGCACAACATGTTGAAACAGTTCACACATCAATCATTCATATATGCATTAATCATAATTGAATCAACCAAACATCATGCATTGAACAAACAGCAAAACAAAATAACACTGCCAGGTTCGCCAACCTTCGCCTGGCGAAGCCACGCAGCGAATGCTCGCTGGCCTTCTCCTGGCGAACCTTCGCCAACTCACCTCGCCTGGCGAACTTGCCAGCGAAGTCCACTGGGAGTAATTCTGGAATTACTCGCTGAGGCTCGCTACCCACTCGCCTGGCGAACCTTCGCCAACTCACCTCGCCTGGCGAACTTGCCAGCGAATACAGGGTATTAGCTTCTGACTTGCTTCGCTACAGCTCGCTGGGCTTCGCCTGGCGAAGCTTCGCTGCCATTCGCCTGGCGAACTTGCGAAGACAGAACTTCCATGGCTGTCTCAAAGCCCAAACTCCACACAACCAACCGATTAAATCCAAACCGGTCACAGTAGCACAACCCAACCATCACCCGACTAAACTACATCGTCTAATCCGATTTCTAACCGATTAAAACCTCATTCTACTCACAAAACCAACTTCTAACCTAAGTGGAAAAGGAGTAGAAACTCTACAAAATCCACACACATACACATACAATCATACACATTAAAGAGATGATGGAGTTTCACACCCTTACCGATCGATTGCAAGCTTTGGTGATGATCCCTTGATGATTCTAGGTTTTCCTCTCCACTTTCTCTTCTCTTTCTCTTCTCCTCTTTTCTTTCTCTTGTTTTTCTTCTTATGTTACTATCTTTCTTTCTTTTTCCTCTCTTATTCTATTTCTATCTCTATTTCTTTCCTCTCAAATTCTTTCCAACACTTATCAATCAATTCTCACACTAAAGTGCTAAATGTCTAAAATGCTCTTTTTACTCTAATTCCCCGAAAACTCTCCGAATCGGTAAAAATAGATAAAATAAGCAAACACCACATAGCAATATATAATTTCTCAATTTAAACAAACATCAATTAAATAAATTAAAAGACTCAACAATTAATGGGAATTCAGAATCGGGGCGTTACAACTCTCCCCCACTTTAGAAATTTTTGTCCTCGAAAATATCACCTGATTCAAACAACTCTGGATGCGATTCTCACATCTTGCTCTCCAATTCCCAAGTCATGTTGCCTTCCGCGGCACCTCCCCAGGACACTTTCACAAGCGCAATATCCTTGCCTCTCAGTTTCTTAACTTCACGGTCCAAAATGCTAACCGGTAAAACTTCAACTGTAAGGTTATCTCTTACTTCAACTTCATCCATTGGGATCACATGTGACGGATCCGGAACATACTTCCGAAGTTGCGAGACATGGAATACATCATGCAAATTCGAAAGGTTCGGAGGCAACGCCACACGATACGCCACAGCACCAACCCGTGCGACAATCTGATACGGACCAATAAAACGAGAAGTCAACTTTCTCGACTTCAAAGCACGACCCACACCCGTAACCGGTGTAACTCTCAAAAACACATGGTCGCCCTCTTGAAATTCGAGATCCTTTCTCCTTTTATCATGATAACTTTTCTGTCTATTCTGAGAAGCTCTCATCTTTTCCCGAATAAATTTCACCTTTTCCGTCGTTTGCTGTACCATTTCAGGACCAACTACCGACTTTTCACCCGTCTCATGCCAACACAGAGGTGTTCGACATCTCCGTCCATATAAAGCCTCAAATGGCGCCATACCGATACTCGAATGGAAACTGTTATTATAGGTGAACTCAATCAACGCTAAATAACAGTCCCACGCACCACCTTGTTCAAGCACACAAGCACGCAACAGATCTTCTAACGATTAAATCATCCTCTCGGTTTGACCATCCGTTTGCGGATGATATGCCGAACTCAATCTCAACTTAGAACCCAAGGCACCTTGCAAACTCTCCCAAAATCTTGAAGTAAATCTAGGATCTCTATCCGACACAATACTCTTAGGAACTCCATGAAGCTTCACAATAGTGCCAACATAAATCTCGGCTAACCTTTCCAAAGAATAAGTAATATCAATCGGAATAAAGTGAGCCGATTTAGTAAGCCTATCAACAATCACCCAAATAGCATTATGTCCTCTTTGCGTATTCGGCAATCCCGTAACAAAATCCATCGATATACTATCCCATTTCCATTCTGGAATATCCAACGGTTGCATCAATCCACTAGGCTTCTGATGCTCCACCTTAGACTTCTGACAAGTCAAACACGAGTACACAAAACGAGCAACATCGCTTTTCAATCCAGACCACCAAAAGATCTTCTTCAAATCCTGATACATCTTATTCGCTCCCGGATGAATACTCAAGTTACTCCGATGTCCCTCTTCCAATATCATCTTTTTCAAATCCACGTCATCGGGAATACAAATACGACCTCGAAACCTCAAAACTCCTAATTCATCAACTTTGAAATCTTCATTTCCATTCGTCATCAAATCCACAAATTTCAAATCCAACTTTTGCTTTTCACACACCGTAGTAAGGAAATCATTCGTGACATGCAACATACCAAGCTTCACACTACTCGGCGTTAACTCACAAACCAAACTCAAATCTCTAAAGTTCTCCAAGAGTTCCCACTCTCTAACCATCAAAGTAGACACGTGCAACGACTTCCGACTCAAGGCATCGGCTACCACATTCGCCTTACCCGGATGATAATTTAAACCAAAATCATAGTCCTTCAAAAGTTCTAGCCATCTCCTTTGCCTCATATTCAATTCCTTTTGATCAAACAGATACTTCAAACTCTTGTGATCGCTAAAAACCTCAAATCTTGCACCATAAAGATAGTGCCTCCAAATTTTCAAAACGAACACCACGGCCGCTAACTCCAAATCATGAGTAGGATAATTCTTTTCATGCACTCTCAACTGCCTAGAAGCATACGCCACGACCTTCCCATCTTGCATCAATACACCACCCAATCCTGACAAAGAAGCATCGCAGTAAACCACAAAAGGTTCCGTAGGATTCGGCAAAATCAAAACTGGCGCTGTCGTTAACCTTCTCTTTAATTCCATGAAACTCTCTTCACAATTAACATCCCAAATAAAAGTCTTTCCTTTACAAGTCAATTGCGTTAACGGAAGTGCTAACTTTGAAAATCCTTCGATAAACCTCCGGTAGTAACCGGCCAAGCCCAAAAAGCTTCGAATTTCCGTAACCGATCTTGGAGTCTCCCATTGCATTACCGCATCGATCTTGGATGGATCCACACTAATACCATTGCCGGAAATAATATGCCCAAGAAAACTCACCTCCGACAACCAAAACTCACACTTAGACAACTTTGCATACAACTTCTTCTCTTTCAAAATCCGCAACACAATCCTTAAATGTTCTTCGTGCTCCCCTCGAGACTTAGAATAAATCAAAATGTCATCGATAAACACCACCACAAAACGATCCAACTGCTCGTGGAAGATACGGTTCATATATTCCATGAAAACACCTGGCGCATTAGAAACTCCGAATGGCATCACCGTATACTCGTAGTGACCATATCGTGTTCTAAAAGCCGTCTTCGAAATATCTTCTTCCTTAACCCGAATCTGGTGATAACCGGATCTCAAATCAATCTTACTAAAAACATGGGCTCCAACCAATTGATCCATCAAATCATCAATTCTTGGAAGCGGATACTTGTTCTTAATTGTCACCTTATTCAACTGCCGATAATCAATACACAATCGCATACTACCATCCTTCTTCTTTACCAACAATACCGGCGCACCCCAAGGAGAAACACTTGGTCTTACAAATCTCTTATCCAACAAATCATTCAACTGCTTCTTCAATTCCACCAACTCCGATGCCGACATCCGATACGGGGCCATCGAAATCGGTCTAGTACCCGGAACTAGATCAATAGAAAATTCAACCTCTCTCTTTGGCGGCACATCCGTAACATCTTCCGGAAACACTTCAGGAAATTCACAAACCACAGGAAACACGTCGAGCTCAACTTTGCTCTCCACCGACAACGATGCAAACAAACCAAACAACTGAGCTTCGTCCGCTAAAAGTTTCTTCAACTCTTTAGTGGAAAGAAAACTCTCGTTTTCACCATCTTCCAAAGAAGGAAACCTTACTAACTTGTGATAGCAATCCAGATGAACTCTATTAAATTGCAACCAATTCATACCCAAGATTACGTCCAAACCTTCCAACGGTAAACACACTAAATCCATAACGAAGTCCTTACCATACATGGTCAAAGGACAACTTGCACACACCAAAGAAGTAGTTACCGACCCCGAAGCGGGAGTCCCAATAACCATACCACTACCCAAAGAAACCATACACAAATCCAACCGCTTAGCACACGCAAGAGAAATGAACGAGTGAGTCGCTCCAGTATCAATAATAGCAACTAAAGGCATATCATTAATAAAGCATGTACCTTTAATCAAACGATCCGCCGCATTAGTAGCGTCTGAACCTGCTAATGCGAAAACTTTTCCGCCCGCCTGAGCTTGCTTCGGTTTGGTACAATTCGAGCTAATGTGACCCTGTCGCTATTGCGAAAATCGGCGCCGGCTTGACAGGAGAGTCGCCACCGTGCGTTATTTATCCCTCAGAGCGGGAAAGGAAACGCTCGAAGTAAACCTCGCAAAGACGGGAAAAAAGGTATGGTCATCGCAACCAAAACCTGGATTCGGGAGTCGGTTACGCAAGGGGAAGGTATTAGCACCCCTCACGTCCATCGTACTCGATGGGATCCACGCTTGGTGTTTATAGGTAAAAGGGTGTATTATCTATCTACGCTAATGGCTGGTCTGAAAAGAAAATAAAAGGACAGGACTCGACAGAACATACGGTGTTCTGGGCCTACGTATTCCCTCGTGCAATGGGAAAGTCAGAGTCAACGTAGTTCGACTTCCTACGTCTAAACGGGGGAAAGGTTGCTCGCCAGGACATCGCGTCCTGTGCCTACGTACTTCCATCTGAAATGAAAGATCAGAGCAAACGTAGTTCGGCTAACTACGGGTAAACAGGGGCTCTCACACAGCAGTGAGAAAACAAACTGGTCTCTAAGGCTCGGGAACCTACAACTACGATCTGGTCTCAAATGCACTCGGGCAAGAGAAAAGGGGGTAACAATTAGTCGTTAGCGGGAAAGTCTCGATCGCACAGCCGCGAGAGAACAAAGGTTAGTCGTTAGTGTGCTCGCTAGGATATCGCATCCTATGCCTACATATCTTCGTCTGGAACGAAGAATCAGAGCAGCTGTAGTTCAGCTAACTACGGGTCAAGCTACTCAAACGCTCCTACAGAAAGGAAAGGGAAACCTTAAAACTATAGCTGAGAAACAGGGGAATCTACCTACTGCTATCACACCTGGTTGACCATCCTAATGTCTATCATAACAACTCCGCAGCGGAGAAGTCAGAGCTCCTAAGGGATCATGGCAACAGGATTAAACCACAAACAAGAAACTGCAACGTAAATGAATACTGAAAATATGCATGAATGCAACAACTAAACACACAAGGCGCGAAGGCCGCAAACCACAAAGGCAAGGGAGCTCAGCTCTACCAAATACCAACAAGCAAAGCCACGCAATAACAAACAAGCATAAGGAGGACCACCTCAACTTCTCATGCACACAAAGTCTACTTCTAAGATGCACCTACTCAGAAACTATCTAGATGAACCTAAGTCTAATGCAACATAACATCACACAAGTCAAACAATACAAAGAGACTAACCCTGAGCAGGGCCTCTAACAAACCTGAAACAATCTCCTAATAATTCTCTAAACAAAACTCTATACAACACCCTAAGCAAGAGGAATCAATCCCAATCTCCAAGCTTCAGAACAAGCTTACCAGAGAAAAGGAAGCTAAGCAGACAAGCTCATAGTGCCTTCCTCAGGAAAGTACCAGGAGGTTACTACTCAGGAGTCATATCCTATGCGGCTCGACAACTGTGATCAGTTTACATTCCTCCTCAGGAGAAATTAAACTCACATGAAGGCTCCGGCATCACGGGATACTTGAGAAAAAAACCTATATGCACTAGGGGAACTAAGTGAACAGGCTCATAGGACCTTCCTCAGGAAAGTACTAGGAGGCTGACACTTAGGAATCGTATCCTACGTGGCTCAACGACTGTGATCAGTTTATATTCCTCCTCAGGAGGAATTAAACTCACAAGTCGGCTCCAACATCACTGGATACTTAAGAAGTCCTAGACAAACTACTGGAACTAAGTGAATAGACCCATAGGACCTTCCTCAGGAAAGTACTAGGGGGCTTCCACTTAGGAATCGTATCCCATGTGGCTCAACAACATGTGATCAGTTTACATTCCTCCTCAGGAGAAATTAAACTCACAAGTCGGCTCCGACATCATTGGATACTTACGAAAGAGGCGAGAAGAAAGGATGAAAGTCATTCATAGTGCCTTCCTCAGGAAAGTACCACAAACTCCCTTCAAACTTCAGGATCTCGAACCTCACAAACAGACAACAAGCTCCTAGACTAAGCCTCAATCCAATGCATCTCTGCAAGCTCCAACAGGACCTCAATCAGCTCCCACCTTAAGAAGAAACCACAGGCCAGCAAACCACAGGAGACTATCTCTGAAGTTCAACCACAGTTGAACTTCAAAGTCAGAAGTCATCAAGACTTCCCCTATCTTCAGGCTCAGACAAATCACATCAGAATATCCTATGAAAATCTATCAAAAATCTAATGGGAGACCTATATGGCTCTAGGATAACATACTGAAAAATCAGAACAAAATTCAACACCAGATGAAAGAAATAAAATCAGCAACACAGATATATCCACAGACCAATTATTCAACATCAATAGCAACGAAAAAATGCAGTTAAAAATGAAAATGCAGGATTGAGCTAATATTTTTGTATTATAAAATTCTACACTGAATCACGAGTCTACAGAAAAAAGAACGGAATTATTTGACTAATTCTACCATTTTTTATGAATTTCTAATGATATGCATGCATTGAAAATATTAAAAAAAATCAATTAATTGGGGAAATATGCACAAAAATAGGAAATAAAAATAAAATGCCATTTTTATTTTTATTTAATTTTCTTAACATTTTTCATGAAATGGTTGAAAAAAGAATTATTGAAAAAACATTTATTTACAATTTATTATGAATTTCTAATATGAAAATATAAAAGAAAAATCAAAACAAAAGAAAATGACATGGAGGGGGTTCCATCAGCAATGGACTCAGGTTATTATCTAGCTGGGCCCTGATTGGGGGGTGCCAATAGCAGTTGGGCGCAGGGCCCAGATTTTGTCAAAAAAACATTAGTAACTCAGAAAAGAAAAAACGCCAGGGGGTGCTATGAGTGCTTTATTTCAGTTGATTTCCATTATGGGCCCCAACGAGGGGGTGCAGAAAGCAATAGGGCCTAAGGCCCAACTACAATTCACTCAGGTCTCTCACGCCAGGGGGGTGGGGAAGCAAATTGGGAGATAGTGCATCAGCAATACGCTTGGGCCTAAGCCCAGCGTCCACTACGAACCCTAACAAACAAAACTTAATCACTTCCATCCTTCTGGCACTGTTCACACTCCTAATGCCACAAACCCTAGCCGTTCACTCGTCTTCTTCCTCTATTCACTCTCTCTGAAACTCATTCCCCCAGAATCCTTAAACACAATTCATCAAATCTCTAAAAGTAAGCCCTAATCACTATCACGCAATTAACAGAACTCAACAAAATCAAAACCCTAGCCTAAGCATCTCAAGGATTGCATCTACAACACACATATGCAAGAAAGGAGTTAAGAACCTGGAGAGACGAACGATGCTTGACGCTCGTTGAGGAGGCTAATGGTTCGCTGAAGATCCACAACCGGATGAGATTTCCTGATGAAGATCCAAGAAGCTTGCTGAAGAATTTGACGAGATTCTGGAAATTTTGAGTGGATGAGTGTTCTGGAGATGTTCTGAAGATTTTGCTTGAAGGTTGAATGCTGAGGATGATTTCTGAGTTGTTCTGGAAAATTGATGGAGGAGGATGAACGTCTGATATGATTTCTGGAAATCTTTGATGGAGTATGAAGATGATCTGGAAAATCGTTGATGGAGGATGAAGAAGGTTTGAGAGGTTCTGGAGAAATGTTGTATGACGGATGAAGGTTTAGGGTTTCTGGAGAAATTTGCACGAAGGTTGTTGAAGGTTGGATGGATTGATGGAGTGGATTCTGGAAAAATTGATGGAGGAGGATGATGATTCCGGCGAGGGACCGATGAAGGTGGACGGAGGTGATCGGGGAAGAAGATGAAGATCTGAGGAGTTTTGGTTGTTTGGTGGTGGCCGGAGTTGGTTGACGGTGGTGGCCGGAGTTGGTTGACGGTGGCCGGAGGCCGTTACCGCCGGTTTTGCATGCCCGGCGAAGAGTCTCCGGTGAGGAAGTGAGGCGAGGACAGGTGGCGCCAAGTGTCTCAGGGAGAGAGAGAGAGAGTGGGACAGCTGTGGTACACGTGTGAGCGTCTGGGTCAATCCTGAGTTGTGGTGGCGTTCTCAAGGCGAAACGCGTGGGGCCTCTGCATGGCCAACACGTGGCCCTATTTATTGCACTGAAAACGCCAGAATCTTCTGGAAGTTCCTGGACGAATTGGCTGGACGAATTGGACCTTTGACTCACTTGGGCTGCGTTGGATTTTTTCTTGGACTTGCTGAATTGCCAATAATGAAAATTGGGCCTCAAAAGAGCACCCCTGGGCCCATTTCGAAAATGAATAAAACTGTAACAAAAAAAACTGAATAAAAAAACAGTTAACTAAACCTAATTAACTCTAATCAATTATTAAAAGTCTAATTAACTCTAAATCAATCTAATTAAATCTAAAACATGATTAACCTAATTAAGCTCTAAAAAGTCATTAAAACCTAATTAATTCTGTATTATACTAGTTAACCCTAAAAAATCAATTAACCTCTAATTAACTCTAAAAATTCAATTAATCCTAATTAAACTCTAAAAAATGATTAAAAGTCTAATTAATTCTATATTATCCTAATTAAACCTAAAAAATCTATTTAAGATCTAATTAACTCTAAATCGATCTAATTTTCTATTAACAATCTAATATTATTTAACATCTATTAATAAAAGAAAAACTATATTATTTTCTATATTGTCTAAAAAACAATTAAACCCATTTAAAAATCTATACAAAATTCCTAGAAATGATTTAAAAATTCTTATAAAATCCTAAAAAGAGAATTAAACCATTAAAATATTCAAAAAAAACCCTATTTAAATTCCAGAAAAATCTATAAAGCCTGTTAAAAAAATCACAAAAATCTATAAAACCCTAAAAATGCAGATGAATGCACATGACCGTCATAAAAGCGCACACGAGACCAGATCGAATCGAACAGAGATCCCCGGGCATCAGAATATCCTCAAAATCACTGAAAAATCACCGAGGAGCGCACAATTTCCCGAAAATAAAACCCCGATAATCTGGACTGGGTCTGCCATATCTGATAGACAAAAATCAAGCTGTAAACTCTGATATCCCCTGCTTGTGCACAAAAATCATACATCTGAGCTGTGAATATGAATTTAAACCATGAGTCAGATAGGAGAATCGGTTGGTCAAATTTTAGGGTGCAACAGCTGCCCCTATTCAAGCGACTTGGACCTGAAGGGTTTGAAGAGCGCTCAGCCTTCAAACATTCAGAGGTACGAGACGGTTGAATACAAATAAAAACCCGAAAATTTGCCAACCGCGAGCATATACTGTAAACTGCTTGGGGAATGAAGTCCAGAAAACCGAGTCCAGTTATTGCGGCACCAAGCTGATTAATCATCTGATAAAGAACTCCTGATTTGAATACCCGTTGCTTGTGATACCCCACATAACAAACCCTGAGGGCTGCACCAAAATACCTGATCCTTTCACATTGCCTACTGATAGGCAGGAAGAGAAATATACTCACATCGCCCAAAGATGGACGGGAAGACACCCTGATTGAATACTCACTTCGTCTAATGATAGACGGAAAAACAACATTAATCTCCCAATTCACATCGTCTAAGGATAGACGGCAAGACACCATAATCTCCATATTCACATCGTCTAAGGGTAGACGGGATCAAATTCTTAATCTCCATACACACATCGTCTAAAGATAGACGGAAAGACACCGTTAATTTCCATATGCACATCGTCTAAAGATAGACGGAAAGACACCGTTAATTCCATACACACATCGTCTAAGGATAGACGGCAAGACACCATAATCTCCATATTCACATCGTCTAAGGGTAGACGGGATCAAATTCTTAATCTCCATACACACATCGTCTAAAGATAGACGGAAAGACACCGTTAATTTCCATATGCACATCGTCTAAAGATAGACGGAAAGACACCGTTAATTCCATACACACATCGTCTAAGGATAGACGGCATTATCCTGATTGATAAAACAAATCAATATTCTCATCGTCTAAGAGTAGACGGGAACATCCTGATTGATGAAACAAAACAACTCACATCGTCTAAGGATAGACGGAAAGACATTCATAATCTCCATATCTGCATCGTCTAAGAGTAGACGGAATCATCCTGATTGATGAACCAATCAATTCACATCGTCTAAGAGTAGACGGGAAGAAATTCATAATCTCTATATTCACATCGTCTAAGGGTAGACGGCATCATCCTGATTGATGAAGAAATCAATATTCTCATCGTCTAAGAGTAGACGGGAACAAATTCTTAATCTCCATATTCACATCGTCTAAGGATAGACGGTAAGTCACCATAATCTCCACATTTACATCGTCTAAGGATAGACGGGAAGGCACCATAATCCCCAAATTCACATCGTCTAAGAGTAGACGGCATCATCCTGATTGATGAAACAAAACAACTCACATCGTCTAAGGATAGACGGGAAGAAATTCATAATCTTTATATTCACATCGTCTAAGGGTAGACGGCATCATCCTGATTGATGAAACAAAACAATTCACATCGTCTAAGGATAGACGGGAAGAAAAGCACATCCTGGGGAAACCCCCTTCTTGAAGCCTTACTGTGACCCGCAACTTCACATCGTCTATGGATAGACGGAAAGAAAACCACACTCGTACTCAAGACGTCTAATGATAGACGGAGAAATCCACTTATTGGAGGAACACATCGTCAATATGAATTGACGGGAAGAAAAGTCTGTCGACATCAAATGACTGCTTGATTAAAGCATAATTGTTGTCTGATTTGAGATACAAATAATCTGCTGAACTGTCTGAATACTGTTGCTGGATAAATGCCTCTGAACTGATCACAGAGTAACTCACGTGCCATATGAGGCTGATAGAAAGTCTGACTTATGCTTTGTATGCATATGCATATGCTTTAATCTTTCTACAGCGTAATGCTCCATTCTGGATGGAAATGCTACGCATTTTGAAAATGTCATGCAGGTATGATGCAAATATGATGCATGCAATATGCTAATGCAGGCTCGAGCTGCCGGAGAAGGCCGGGTACAGAAAACCGCTTTAGCAAAATAAATGCTGAAGGCGAGGCCAACTCTGCTGGGGATAACCCGGATATCACTGAATCGTCCTAGCAAAATAAATGCTGGGAGAGTGAAATCAACTCTGCTGGGGATATTGGAATATCACTGAATTATCTCGACGAAGTAATACCCTGCTGGGGAACATAGCTCCGCTGTGAAATAGCAGACGTGCTGAATATGATTAGACTCCTCTGGGAATAGCTTACCCATACCAATGACAACTTGGACTTTGCTGGAGACAATGGAGGGAGTCCTCCTGCGTACTGACGAAGCTTGGATCTGGAAATTGATGCGCCAACACAGATGGGCTTCACAGTAGTCGCAAACATGGGTTTGAGCTCTTAAGCTATCTTGCTGGGTCAGGCACAACTGACGCTGGAAAATATTCTTTCTGAATACACAGCCTTTTAGTAAAGAGTCAAGGGATAGTGACACAACTTCCCGCATTCATCTCGCTCTCGAAAATCGACTGCATCTGCTCGAATAACTCTGAATGACCCTGCTGGTACGGAGAAGGCCAATCCTTTCGCTTCTGATATGCCCCAGCCTACAGGACGTCTGTGGGGATAGTCCCTGAAAGGAAACCTGCAAATCTGTTCCTTGATGGTCTGATACAACGTGCCTCAGCGTTCTGAACTTCTGAGAGATACTTCACCTTGAATGCTTCTCGCACAACTTTCGCGCGCTTAAGATGGTCTGCTCCTGACCGCAATGACCTTGCCCCTGATTATCTGATTCAGAGTAGTACTCTTGACTGCGCCGTATTCACCGAATCTCAACCTGATTGCCCCAGAATAACTGACTTCGAAAAGCTGACCTGACTGGGGATCACAATAAAGCTTGCCCCTGCTCTCGGAACATTCGGGCGCTCTTCATTCTATCTTGACCATACTTTCCATTGTAGGAAGCTTTTCTGCTGTCAAGCGCTTACTCGCAAGTAAAACAAGTTGTTATGCATAAAAAGATGTATTAATGCAACACATATGACAGTTTTGACATCCAATCTGTTCACTGGGAAAAGGAAAACAGTTTATAGCATATAATGCACAAAACATTTATCAACAGCAGTACCAACATGGTAAGAGGAACCTTTTTAGGAGTCAGGATCGACGCGACCTTTACCGTAGTATGCTTTCGGAACAACCTGCTTCAATTAGGACTTTTGGAAGGTTGTAACGTGGTCAGGTTCATGGTTTTGAAAGAAAGGATAAAGGCTCAAAGTTTACTTTAACCCACCCATTCTCCTTGATGTTCTCCCATCCTACGTTCAGCTAATTTGACCTTAGCGCTCACCTCTCAAAGGTTGAAAGATAGGAATGATAATTCGAGAAACTTTTGGACTTTGGAGTGACAGCCACTCACTTTTCATCTTTGACACTTGAGGTCACACGACTCGTATTTCCTTCGAGGATTTTTCTTTTGATCCTTTTCATCTTTTCTTTTCATATCCCTAACTTTTGCCTGGACTGACTCCTTTTGAGTTTCTTTTGATTTTTCTAAGTCCAGCGGGATGCCCTCATTTTTGCCTAAGTCATTTGTTTTGAAGTTTTCTTGACTTAGCGGGCTTTTAATTCTTTTTCATTCTTCTCTTTTTCGAACAAGTCGTGTGACACCGGTTGTCTGACTCTTTGGGAGGTGATGTGGCTGTCCCACTCTTGATTGAACCATTGTGGTCTTTTAGGTACGACCTCTAGGGACGTGATTGATCCTCGAACAGACAATCCTTTTGCAATTTGGACGCTCAGTCAAATTAGCTAACACCTACCCTGCCCCAGGTTAAGATTGAGGGTTTTTCGTTCACAGAAAGAAACTCCTACTACAAGGCTCAAAGGGGTTGACAAGGGATTATCTTCCTTATATCTCCGGTGTTTAGGGATTTGAAACAATGCCTGTACATCATCAGCAGGTTTATTTCAAAAGCATACAATCGGAATTTGCATGTCGGTCATTTTCGTCATCCTCCCCAAATTCTTCCTAACCAAGTGTTGGACCTTTGTAAAAAACAGTTAGTGAACACGACTGGATTTAATCAAAACATGCATATTTATTTCATTATCATCAATTGAAATGAAAACAACAAGTTTTACAAACAAGCTTACAAATTCAAGCAGGAAAGCAACTACAAATGCAAAGAAATGACAAGCTAAAACAAAGAAAATGCTAGCTTTTGAGAACCGGGCTTTTGCATCTGCCCTGCTGCTGAACCAGCTATCTTTATTAGAGGCAACCCGATGCTGTCCTGATCTGCATTCAACGACTCAACCAAATTATAGAGCCCTTCCTCCTTCATTCAGATGATTTGGGGACCTCTTGGCCCGAAGCTGATTGCTGCACTATCAAGCAAATCTTGCACTTTGTGCTTAAAAGCATGGCAACCTTCTATATCGTGACCCGGGGCTCCAGAATGAAACTCACAGTGCTTACTCGCGTCATAACCAAACGGGGGAGTTCCCGTTATTGGTGCCAGAGTTCTTGTCTCTACCAGATTCAATCCCAACAATGTCCGCAACAACTCGGCATATGTTGAGGGAGGCCTCTCAAACACTCTTCTCGGCTTGCCACCCTGGAATCTTCGCTGAGCTTGCTGTGCCCCCTGCTGAGGCTGCTGCTGCTGGTACCGGGTTGACCCTTGAACACCCTTTGCATCAAATGCACCATCAGCTTCTTGACCTTCAATGTACTGAACGCTCTCCTTATGCTTAACCATTTTCTTTCTCAGATCTGCCCCAGGAATAGGCAACAGTTGTGGGCCTGGAGATTCTGACACCATGGAGTCCAGGATACGTTTCTGACCCACTGCAGCTTTGGAAACATCTGTCATCTTAGCATCGACTGAGACAGGAGCAATATGCACAGCTACGCCGCCCGGCGTAAATTCAATATCGTGCGAGTCAATCAGGTCTTGAACATTGTGCTTGAAAGCATGACAACCCTCGATGTCATGTCCGAATGCCCCGGAATGAAATTCACATTGCTTGCTGGCATCGTATCCTTGAGGAAACACTCTCGTTGGCGGTGTCAATGTTCTCTTCTCAACCAGATTAAACCTCAATAAGATCTGCAAGAGCTCAGCATAGGTCATAGGTGGTGCCTCAAATATTCTCCTCGGCTTCCCTTCCTGGATCTTCCGCTGAACCGGATGTATCTTCTGTTGCTGCTGCTCAGGTTCCACGTGCACAGGTGGCGCGAGCTTCTTCATTGCGGCTTCAAATATCTGATCGTCTTCTTTTCTAAGCACATTCTTGACTACCTCCATGATCAAACTCATTTGGGTCTTCAGCTGACTGTTCTCCTCTTTGAGAATCTTCTGCTCCAGACGCATCTCTTGCATGTCTCTCATCATCTGCTCTAGCTGGCTTTGGACTTCAATCAATTCAAACTGATTCTGTTCCATATCTCTGAAGGGATTCCTGCAACAAACTGGATGATGAGGAAATAAGACCCACGGTTCTGATATACCTGCTAAATGATAATGCAGCGCAGAAAGCAAACACATATTCATAACGAGACAAAGAGAAACTCAAGCTATAAGCACACAGACAAACATCTCCCACATATGTACAACCAACAAAATCAGCAGGTAAGCACAAATGAGTCTGAATATAATGACCCCAGCCAACAATCCTGGTGGTGGCCAGCAAATACTGATGCACAAAAGCTAAACGGGTTAAGCAGAGGAACAGATGCGACACCCGGCATAGAAACTTCTAGAAACTTTCCCCATATTCAACTGAACTTTCCGATTGACAATCTTCAGAGCACACACTTCCTGTGGAGTCTTCCATGACATTAACTGACGAACTCGCACAACTGGAGGACGGAAAATCATTAATCTGAACACAACCCTGAGGCGAGATGCAAATACGGCTGGAGTCTAACAGATCTTGAATCTGACTTCTAAGCACCTTACAATCATTTGTTGAATGCCCCTGTGCCCCAACATGGTACTCACAGCGGGCGCTGGCATCGAAACCCGGAGGATACGGTGGAATCACCGGCTTAGTCTCTTTCGGCACTATCAATCCGCTTTTGACCAGATCTGGCAACAACTGACTGTACGACACTGGTAGCTGAGTAAACTGCCTTTCAGGTTTCCTTGGTCTTCGTGGAGCATGCTGACGCGATCGGCGATAGGATGATCGTTGACTTGAAGTGTCTGAAAACTGATCCTGAGATGCTAGAGATTCTGAGGTGGCGTCATCTCCTTCCCATTCCTCTTGAGAACTGACAACTGACTCAATCTTATCAACTGGGACGTAAGGAACACCTCGAAACTTTCCACTCCTGAGTCCTCGCTCAACAATCTCTCCCAGCCTCATCAGGCCCACAAAGCTTGTGCAACTGAACAATTTGTCAAAGTAATGGCCTTTCAGAGTCCCCAAGAAGACGTCAACCAGTTCCCTTTCCGGAAGCGGTGGTTGAACACTAGCAGACAATTCTTTCCATCTTCGCAAATACGCTCTGAATGATTCATTCTCCGCTTGAGACAATTCTTGCAGATCTACGAGACTAGGAGTCAAATCCAAGTTGTAATCGTACTGCTTCATGAAAGCTCTGGCTAAATCCACCCATGATCGAATCTGATTACTCTCCAATTGCACATACCATCTCAACGATGCCCCCGTCAGGCTATACTGAAAGCAATGGATCATCAATTTGTCATTTCGCACAAACGGAGTCATCCTTCGGCAGAACATCATCAAATGCAGCTTTGGACAGCTATCTCCCGTGTATTTTTCAAATTCCGGCACTTTGAACTTGTACGGCATCACGAGGTCAGGGACCAAGCACATGGCTACAGCATCCAGGTTAACGGCATCTTTCACTTCCAAGGCTTTCATTTGCTCTTCCAACACTCGGAGTCTTCTACCATCGTCAAGAGCTCTTGGATCTACTAATCCGGTCACTGGAATATCTCTCCGGTAATTCATCGCAGGGAAAGCAACACATTGATTGTTAACAGGAGGATAGCGTTCATTTCGGGCAAGAAACTGCTCATGCCGATCTCGGTTCTCAACAGTTGGCTGCACAACTTGGTCTGCAGTAAGATTGTTCGCTTGCGGGAAGCCTTCCATAGAATCATACTGATGGTTGGACGCCATAATAAACCCTGCCTGGGTGTCAGGAAACTGGAAATCGCCTTCAGACATAGCTACCAATTACCTGTAACTGCCTTCACTGCTTGATTCTACTCAAATCTGCTTCGGCCCCTTGGTCGTCTCCACTCTTGCCTCAAACAATTCCCCGAGAATCACTTTCTGGTGAAAACAAAGGCTGGATAAGTGCTCTGACCTGCTAAATGCTATGCAATATGATTTATGCAAACAGAAATACAAAAATGCTAACGTGCATGTGTGCATTGGAGATATTTTCCCTCCAATTCCAGTGTCAGTGGTAGCAAGACGAGATAAGCCATAAAGACAATATTTGGAAAAACCCTCATATATTGATCAGAAATAACAGTCTTGTCCAGAAGTTACATAACTATGCTCCATACAGCTGATATGATAAGGAGGATCCCAGCCAACATGCCTGGTGGTGATCTCAACATACAGAATACAAGAGAGAAATCAAATACGGGTACGGTTGCGGAAGTCTTCGACCATCTTCTTTGTCTCTGCATGATCTGGTTGATAAATCAAACCTTCTATTAGTCGATCCCTCTTCCTGACTGTCCCCTGGATGTCTCTGACAAAGTCTTCCCAAGCCTTATCATTGGCACCGTCCCCAGGTTTGGGTCTCTTGGCATCTGCTCTATGCTGGAAATCTTCCAAATTCTTCATGGCATCTATCAGCTTACGCTCGGCCTCGTATCGGCGACAGGCTTCTTCTTCAAGCTCTTCGTTCTTCACTTTGACCTGTTCTTCTAACTGAGCAATCTGTGTCTTCAGCTCTTCTTCTCGCTCCTTGCGCTTGGTCATAGTGAGATCCCAGTGTTCTCTGAACTTGGCTAGCTTTGTGTAGGCCCTTTCCAGCTCTTGCTTCTTGGTGGCCAGCACACTACTAACGGAGTCTACATCTAACTCCAGACGCTTCTTGGTTTCAGACAATTCCGATAGCGTAGTCTTCAAATGTTTCAGAGTTTCAGCCTGTTGCTTAGAAATATATCCTGTTTCAATCTTTTCATGCCGAAGCTGGGCATTCTCCTGCTCTAAAGCCTCTTTAGCCCTTGCTAGCTCTTCTTTCTCCGCCATCAGCTGTTTGTAAACCTGAATGTCCACAGTGGTAGGCTCTTCCACCGGAGGAGGATGCAATGGCTGAACTGCTGGATACGGCATAAGGAACTTCACAGCTCGCTCACGAATCCATTCTTCATATGGGCTAGGACCTCGAGTATCCCCTCTGCTACCTGAAAGCTTCCCTCTCTTGTGCAAGTTTTTCCAGGCTTTCTCAAGTTTGGTCAGCATCTCTTTCCCTATTGCCCTAGTGAGATACAGAGATTCCTGTATCTCCTCGGGCTTTGGCGCTCCTTGAGGTATGTACCCAAATTGCTTGATCAATAAGGAAGGGTTATAGTTGACACAACCTTTCCTTCCTATTAACGGAACATTCGGGAATCCTTCGCCTTTGAGTATGACTTCAGCTCCAAATACTTCTTTAATGACCCATACCACGTTTTCAGCAGTTAATCCCATTAAGCGCTCGGGCCATCCTAGAGAATTGATAGATGTGACAAACGGGCCTGACTTAGGCAAATGACTGGTGAACCACCTGCATAGGAGAGGGACACAACAAGACACATTCCTTCCTCGTCGCTTTTCATTCTGATAATGA
This sequence comes from Lathyrus sativus, assembly GCA_963859935.3. NCBI lineage: Eukaryota > Viridiplantae > Streptophyta > Magnoliopsida > Fabales > Fabaceae > Lathyrus > Lathyrus sativus. Next base: position 494,462,360 of record OZ012738.1, read on the forward strand.
GTTGAATGGTGGATATCTCCCAGCAAAGTAGGAACTGGGTTTCCCGCAGCCAAAATATAGAAGGCATCAGAATCAACAAAATCGGGAATGTTCGGGAATAACACAATGCCATACACACATACAGCAAGGATAATGTCAAAAACCTCCCAGCTACCCTTCTGGGCATACTCTCGAGCCTTCTCCACTAAGACATCCAATGGAAATCCCCATACGTCTCCTCTTCTGATCATCTTCCCAGACAGCTCAGACTCTTTCAAGCACAGGATGGCAGAAAGCTCAGCCAGCTTAGGCTCAGCGTCCGTACGATAAAAAGGCATCTGCTCACGGATCGGTATATCCAGAAGTGCAGAGTACTCCTCCAGGGTAGGAGCCAAAACAAAGTCGGGAAATACAAAACACCTGAGCTCCGCGTCGTAGAACTGTAACAGAGTATAGATGCCACTGGTCTCGTAGACAGATGGCTGATAAACGTAGGTCAGAATCCTCCCATATCTCTTTCTGAAGTCACCCATTCCCCTCTTCTTAGCAATAGCAATCAACTCTAACAATAGACTGATATTCGGCGACGGAAACTTATAGGGCAATACTCTCTTCAGGTTTTCCATGTCTTGCTAAGGACAAACACCAGAACTGGAAGGGAAAATATATACCTGCAATACACACACGTTAGTTGAATGCAGATGGTAATGCAATGATGCAATATGATAAATAATGCAATCTGCGAACACAGGGGCTATGCTGTAGCCTGAAGAGGAATATCTCTGTGATCAAGGACAGAAAACCAACACGGTCACCAGAATCTCATGCCAATAACTATTATCTGATACTCAAAATATCAATCCCCTGGTAAGAAAACCATCTGAACCTCTGTATCTGACGAGAATACCATCTGATAATAGCCTCAACCTCAGATAAGAAACCCATCTGACCCAGACAACACACCTGGAGATGAATCAAGAACACCATCTGATAAAGATACTGAATCATGGTTTCTGAAGGCCAGTTTTCCTGCAATAACCCGGTCCCTCTCACAGGTAGGATAAACCTAATCCACGGACAAAGGTACGGCATCCTATGCGGTCATCAGCGTCACAGACTTTCATGAGTGATGATACGATTCCCAGAAGGAGTGGCATCATCAAGTCATGAAGAGGCCTCACTTAGCTGATTTCCAAATGATCGGTCCCCAGAGTCGACAATCCTCACGTCTGGACTCCCCTCAGATCCTCAGGACCGGAAAGGAGCACCTCTGCAAGAATCTCGTCTGAGCGCAGATTTTCGTAGGGAACTGTGCCTGCTCAGCAGACAGGTTCGTCTACTACTTCTCCACAACTATATCTAGGTGTGTACTCAAGCCCAGGTCCGGCTTTTCACTCACAGTAACCTCCCTTTGCCCACAGCAATAATCATGATAATATAATGCTGGAAAATAAATGCGAAAGGTAAAGGTACAGAAAAGTAAAGTGCAGAAAAGTAAAACACATATGCACAACACCCAACCAATAAACACCCAAGCGCTAGGATTGACTCGCGTAGGGGATGGGAAACGGTCCCAGCATAAGGGATGGGAAAAGTCCCTAGATGCCCAATGTCCCCAGCAGAGTCGCCAGCTGTCGCTACTGCGAAAATCGGCGCCGGCTTGACAGGAGAGTCGCCACCGTGCGTTATTTATCCCTCAGAGCGGGAAAGGAAACGCTCGAAGTAAACCTCGCAAAGACGGGAAAAAAGGTATGGTCATCGCAACCAAAACCTGGATTCGGGAGTCGGTTACGCAAGGGGAAGGTATTAGCACCCCTCACGTCCATCGTACTCGATGGGATCCACGCTTGGTGTTTATAGGTAAAAGGGTGTATTATCTATCTACGCTAATGGCTGGTCTGAAAAGAAAATAAAAGGACAGGACTCGACAGAACATACGGTGTTCTGGGCCTACGTATTCCCTCGTGCAATGGGAAAGTCAGAGTCAACGTAGTTCGACTTCCTACGTCTAAACGGGGGAAAGGTTGCTCGCCAGGACATCGCGTCCTGTGCCTACGTACTTCCATCTGAAATGAAAGATCAGAGCAAACGTAGTTCGGCTAACTACGGGTAAACAGGGGCTCTCACACAGCAGTGAGAAAACAAACTGGTCTCTAAGGCTCGGGAACCTACAACTACGATCTGGTCTCAAATGCACTCGGGCAAGAGAAAAGGGGGTAACAATTAGTCGTTAGCGGGAAAGTCTCGATCGCACAGCCGCGAGAGAACAAAGGTTAGTCGTTAGTGTGCTCGCTAGGATATCGCATCCTATGCCTACATATCTTCGTCTGGAACGAAGAATCAGAGCAGCTGTAGTTCAGCTAACTACGGGTCAAGCTACTCAAACGCTCCTACAGAAAGGAAAGGGAAACCTTAAAACTATAGCTGAGAAACAGGGGAATCTACCTACTGCTATCACACCTGGTTGACCATCCTAATGTCTATCATAACAACTCCGCAGCGGAGAAGTCAGAGCTCCTAAGGGATCATGGCAACAGGATTAAACCACAAACAAGAAACTGCAACGTAAATGAATGCTGAAAATATGCATGAATGCAACAACTAAACACACAAGGCGCGAAGGCCGCAAACCACAAAGGCAAGGGAGCTCAGCTCTACCAAATACCAACAAGCAAAGCCACGCAATAACAAACAAGCAGAAGGAGGACCACCTCAACTTCTCATGCACACAAAGTCTACTTCTAAGATGCACCTACTCAGAAACTATCTAGATGAACCTAAGTCTAATGCAACATAACATCACACAAGTCAAACAATACAAAGAGACTAACCCTGAGCAGGGCCTCTAACAAACCTGAAACAATCTCCTAATAATTCTCTAAACAAAACTCTATACAACACCCTAAGCAAGAGGAATCAATCCCAATCTCCAAGCTTCAGAACAAGCTTACCAGAGAAAAGGAAGCTAAGCAGACAAGCTCATAGTGCCTTCCTCAGGAAAGTACCAGGAGGTTACTACTCAGGAGTCATATCCTATGCGGCTCGACAACTGTGATCAGTTTACATTCCTCCTCAGGAGAAATTAAACTCACATGAAGGCTCCGGCATCACGGGATACTTGAGAAAAAAACCTATATGCACTAGGGGAACTAAGTGAACAGGCTCATAGGACCTTCCTCAGGAAAGTACTAGGAGGCTGACACTTAGGAATCGTATCCTACGTGGCTCAACGACTGTGATCAGTTTATATTCCTCCTCAGGAGGAATTAAACTCACAAGTCGGCTCCAACATCACTGGATACTTAAGAAGTCCTAGACAAACTACTGGAACTAAGTGAATAGACCCATAGGACCTTCCTCAGGAAAGTACTAGGGGGCTTCCACTTAGGAATCGTATCCCATGTGGCTCAACAACATGTGATCAGTTTACATTCCTCCTCAGGAGAAATTAAACTCACAAGTCGGCTCCGACATCATTGGATACTTACGAAAGAGGCGAGAAGAAAGGATGAAAGTCATTCATAGTGCCTTCCTCAGGAAAGTACCACAAACTCCCTTCAAACTTCAGGATCTCGAACCTCACAAACAGACAACAAGCTCCTAGACTAAGCCTCAATCCAATGCATCTCTGCAAGCTCCAACAGGACCTCAATCAGCTCCCACCTTAAGAAGAAACCACAGGCCAGCAAACCACAGGAGACTATCTCTGAAGTTCAACCACAGTTGAACTTCAAAGTCAGAAGTCATCAAGACTTCCCCTATCTTCAGGCTCAGACAAATCACATCAGAATATCCTATGAAAATCTATCAAAAATCTAATGGGAGACCTATATGGCTCTAGGATAACATACTGAAAAATCAGAACAAAATTCAACACCAGATGAAAGAAATAAAATCAGCAACACAGATATATCCACAGACCAATTATTCAACATCAATAGCAACAAAAAAATGCAGTTAAAAATGAAAATGCAGGATTGAGCTAATATTTTTGTATTATAAAATTCTACACTGAATCACGAGTCTACAGAAAAAAGAACGGAATTATTTGACTAATTCTACCATTTTTTATGAATTTCTAATGATATGCATGCATTGAAAATATTAAAAAAAATCAATTAATTGGGGAAATATGCACAAAAATAGGAAATAAAAATAAAATGCCATTTTTATTTTTATTTAATTTTCTTAACATTTTTCATGAAATGGTTGAAAAAAGAATTATTGAAAAAACATTTATTTACAATTTATTATGAATTTCTAATATGAAAATATAAAAGAAAAATCAAAACAAAAGAAAATGACATGGAGGGGGTTCCATCAGCAATGGACTCAGGTTATTATCTAGCTGGGCCCTGATTGGGGGGTGCCAATAGCAGTTGGGCGCAGGGCCCAGATTTTGTCAAAAAAACATTAGTAACTCAGAAAAGAAAAAACGCCAGGGGGTGCTATGAGTGCTTTATTTCAGTTGATTTCCATTATGGGCCCCAACGAGGGGGTGCAGAAAGCAATAGGGCCTAAGGCCCAACTACAATTCACTCAGGTCTCTCACGCCAGGGGGGTGGGGAAGCAAATTGGGAGATAGTGCATCAGCAATACGCTTGGGCCTAAGCCCAGCGTCCACTACGAACCCTAACAAACAAAACTTAATCACTTCCATCCTTCTGGCACTGTTCACACTCCTAATGCCACAAACCCTAGCCGTTCACTCGTCTTCTTCCTCTATTCACTCTCTCTGAAACTCATTCCCCCAGAATCCTTAAACACAATTCATCAAATCTCTAAAAGTAAGCCCTAATCACTATCACGCAATTAACAGAACTCAACAAAATCAAAACCCTAGCCTAAGCATCTCAAGGATTGCATCTACAACACACATATGCAAGAAAGGAGTTAAGAACCTGGAGAGACGAACGATGCTTGACGCTCGTTGAGGAGGCTAATGGTTCGCTGAAGATCCACAACCGGATGAGATTTCCTGATGAAGATCCAAGAAGCTTGCTGAAGAATTTGACGAGATTCTGGAAATTTTGAGTGGATGAGTGTTCTGGAGATGTTCTGAAGATTTTGCTTGAAGGTTGAATGCTGAGGATGATTTCTGAGTTGTTCTGGAAAATTGATGGAGGAGGATGAACGTATGATATGATTTCTGGAAATCTTTGATGGAGTATGAAGATGATCTGGAAAATCGTTGATGGAGGATGAAGAAGGTTTGAGAGGTTCTGGAGAAATGTTGTATGACGGATGAAGGTTTAGGGTTTCTGGAGAAATTTGCACGAAGGTTGTTGAAGGTTGGATGGATTGATGGAGTGGATTCTGGAAAAATTGATGGAGGAGGATGATGATTCCGGCGAGGGACCGATGAAGGTGGACGGAGGTGATCGGGGAAGAAGATGAAGATCTGAGGAGTTTTGGTTGTTTGGTGGTGGCCGGAGTTGGTTGACGGTGGTGGCCGGAGTTGGTTGACGGTGGCCGGAGGCCGTTACCGCCGGTTTTGCATGCCCGGCGAAGAGTCTCCGGTGAGGAAGTGAGGCGAGGACAGGTGGCGCCAAGTGTCTCAGGGAGAGAGAGAGAGAGTGGGACAGCTGTGGTACACGTGTGAGCGTCTGGGTCAATCCTGAGTTGTGGTGGCGTTCTCAAGGCGAAACGCGTGGGGCCTCTGCATGGCCAACACGTGGCCCTATTTATTGCACTGAAAACGCCAGAATCTTCTGGAAGTTCCTGGACGAATTGGCTGGACGAATTGGACCTTTGACTCACTTGGGCTGCGTTGGATTTTTTCTTGGACTTGCTGAATTGCCAATAATGAAAATTGGGCCTCAAAAGAGCACCCCTGGGCCCATTTCGAAAATGAATAAAACTGTAACAAAAAAAACTGAATAAAAAAACAGTTAACTAAACCTAATTAACTCTAATCAATTATTAAAAGTCTAATTAACTCTAAATCAATCTAATTAAATCTAAAACATGATTAACCTAATTAAGCTCTAAAAAGTCATTAAAACCTAATTAATTCTGTATTATACTAGTTAACCCTAAAAAATCAATTAACCTCTAATTAACTCTAAAAATTCAATTAATCCTAATTAAACTCTAAAAAATGATTAAAAGTCTAATTAATTCTATATTATCCTAATTAAACCTAAAAAATCTATTTAAGATCTAATTAACTCTAAATCGATCTAATTTTCTATTAACAATCTAATATTATTTAACATCTATTAATAAAAGAAAAACTATATTATTTTCTATATTGTCTAAAAAACAATTAAACCCATTTAAAAATCTATACAAAATTCCTAGAAATGATTTAAAAATTCTTATAAAATCCTAAAAAGAGAATTAAACCATTAAAATATTCAAAAAAAACCCTATTTAAATTCCAGAAAAATCTATAAAGTCTGTTAAAAAAATCACAAAAATCTATAAAACCCTAAAAATGCAGATGAATGCACATGACCGTCATAAAAGCGCACACGAGACCAGATCGAATCGAACAGAGATCCCCGGGCATCAGAATATCCTCAAAATCACTGAAAAATCACCGAGGAGCGCACAATTTCCCGAAAATAAAACCCCGATAATCTGGACTGGGTCTGCCATATCTGATAGACAAAAATCAAGCTGTAAACTCTGATATCCCCTGCTTGTGCACAAAAATCATACATCTGAGCTGTGAATATGAATTTAAACCATGAGTCAGATAGGAGAATCGGTTGGTCAAATTTTAGGGTGCAACAGACCCACCTCGCCACAATTAAAACACTTCACAACATTCTTTCTACACTCTGCTGCATCATGACCAAAGAGTCCACAGTTGGAACACTTCGCTTTGAACTTTCCACAATCATAAGACTTGTGGCCCATCACGCCACACTTAAAACATTTGATCGCACCGGAACCTCCCCCGGGTCTCCTATCAAAGTTTCCCCTATGTTTGCCCTTATCAGCAGGCGTCACATAAGGTCCGCTTCGTACTTGCTGCTTCCCTCTCCTCTCGCTCAAACCCTTATAATGAGTAGAACGAGCTCGACTATCTTCTTCATAAATTCTACAACACTCGGTCAAATCCGAAAATCTTCTTATCCTTTGATAACCTACCGCTTGCTTTATCTCCGGACGCAAGCCATTCTCATACTTGATACATTTGGAAAATTCCGCCGTAACCGCATCATAGTGAGGGTGAAACTTCACTAACTCAGTAAACTTAGCGGTGTAGTCCACCACCGACATATTACCTTGTTTCAACTCCAGAAATTCCATTTCTCTCTTCCCTTTAACACTTTCGGGATAATACTTCCTTAGAAACTCAGCACGAAATAAATCCCACGTAATCTCCTCGTCGTCGACCTCAAGAACTTGCCTCATGCTGACCCACCAGTCATCGGCCTCTTCTCTCAGCATGTGAGTCCCTAGTCTCACCTTATTCCCTTCAGCACAATCCATCACCCTAAAAATTCTCTCAATTTCCTTTAACCATATCTGAGCACCATCCGGATCAAATCTCCCTTTGAACACCGGTGGTTGGTTCTTCCTGAACTCATCATTCGCATTCACGTTAGGTGCACCCTGCACAGCTCTGGCCATAGCCTCTAACGCCGCTGCCATAGCATTGTCATTACGACCTGCCATATTCTGAGGATTCCCAAAAATATCAACAAGGTTAAACAACCGTTCAACCAACACAACAACAAGACAGACACGACTGACTCAACACTGGCTCTGATACCACTTAATGTAACACCCCCTTTCTATACCCCAAATAAATTAGATAAATCAATTAGGCACATAGAAAATTTATTTCATCAGAGTTTGATTAAAACATGGTATATAAGAGGCGCATCACATTATCATGAAATTAAATACATACGATACCTGCTCAAAATAGATATGCAACAATGGGTAACCCACATCTCAATATTTAGAATAAAGCGGAAACATCCAAATATTGAATCAATCCCATTCATAAAGGTATATACAACCATCAGTTAATTCATGCTTTACAACATATCCACAGCAGATACATACACATATGTATCACAAAAGAATCAAAACAAATGTAACTCCAAAAGAGTCAAAGGCTCCCTAACTACCCAGATGTTACATATCAGAGCCATTGACCAAAAAGAATGAAGACATCGCTTCACAAAAAGAACCTCCAGCTTCCTACTCTGCAATGCCTCATAGAGCATTATAAAACAGCAGAAGGGTGAGAAACAACATCATAACAGTTAATGCATAAAATTGTATATATACATAACTCCATAATTATACAAGTTATACTCAAATTATGTTCTCACCACATTAAGCATATACAAATAATCATGTCTCTACACATACACATGAACATTCACTATATTTTCTCCAAACAGTCACATAAAACGTACACAGTTATATTCACACAACCAATGCATCATACACAGATGACTCATGCAACTCATAGAGACCGACACACGACTCTATGCAGATGCAAATGCGGTACCGACTCATTCAACAAATTCCCTAAGGAATCGAGTATTCAGCAGATCCTCCACGGGATCAAGTACTCAGCAGATTCTCCACGGAATCAAATATTCATCAGATTCTCCACGGAATCGAATATTCAGCAGATCCTCCACGGGATCAAGTACTCAGCAGATTCTCCACGGAATCAAATACTCTAACCAATCCTCCACGGGATCACATGTTATGACCGATTCTCCGAGGAATCACACAATGCAACCGATTCTCCAAGGAATCACTCAATGCAACCGATTCTCCAAGGAATCACTCAATGCAACCGATTCTCCACGGAATCGAATATAACCATCGTATCATACGAGGTTCTACAAATCCTCCGAGGGATCAATCGACACAAAAATGCATACTATGCTCACAAACATATTCATTGCATTTATCACATACATAGCATATATCTATCATGCATTCACATTATACACCATTTCACACAAGGTTTACATACCTATTAATCCATCAATGCATTTCTATCTAATTCGAGCAAACGCACAACATTATCAACGATTAAGATTCACAATCGGCTCCACAATCTAGGATTCACGCCTTTCGGCCACCCACAACATAACATGTTGAAACAGTTCACACATCAATCATTCATATATGCATTAATCATAATTGAATCAACCAAACATCATGCATTGAACAAACAGCAAAACAAAATAACACTGCCAGGTTCGCCAACCTTCGCCTGGCGAAGCCACGCAGCGAATGCTCGCTGGCCTTCGCCTGGCGAACCTTCGCCAACTCACCTCGCCTGGCGAACTTGCCAGCGAAGTCCACTGGGAGTAATTCTGGAATTACTCGCTGAGGCTCGCTACCCACTCGCCTGGCGAACCTTCGCCAACTCACCTCGCCTGGCGAACTTGCCAGCGAATACAGGGTATTAGCTTCTGACTTGCTTCGCTACAGCTCGCTGAGCTTCGCCTGGCGAAGCTTCGCTGCCATTCGCCTGGCGAACTTGCGAAGACAGAACTTCCATGGCTGTCTCAAAGCCCAAACTCCACACAACCAACCGATTAAATCCAAACCGGTCACAGTAGCACAACCCAACCATCACCCGACTAAACTACATCGTCTAATCCGATTTCTAACCGATTAAAACCTCATTCTACTCACAAAACCAACTTCTAACCTAAGTGGAAAAGGAGTAGAAACTCTACAAAATCCACACACATACACATACAATCATACACATTAAAGAGATGATGGAGTTTCACACCCTTACCGATCAATTGCAAGCTTTGGTGATGATCCCTTGATGATTCTAGGTTTTCCTCTCCACTTTCTCTTCTCTTTCTCTTCTCCTCTTTTCTTTCTCTTGTTTTTCTTCTTATGTTACTATCTTTCTTTCTTTTTCCTCTCTTATTCTATTTCTATCTCTATTTCTTTCCTCTCAAATTCTTTCCAACACTTATCAATCAATTCTCACACTAAAGTGCTAAATGTCTAAAATGCCCTTTTTACTCTAATTCCCCGAAAACTCTCCGAATCGGTAAAAATAGATAAAATAAGCAAACACCACATAGCAATATATAATTTCTAAATTTAAACAAACATCAATTAAATAAATTAAAAGACTCAACAATTAATGGGAATTCAGAATCGGGGCGTTACAGGTGACGTTAATGCAAAGTTTGATGCAACATTTGAAAAAAGGTATCGTTTTATTGAAGTGTCGTGGTAGTGAGAGGAATGGACTGTTAGCCCAAACGTTGTGCTAATTTTGATTGGTGCGAAAAGATATAGCAAGCAAAATGACACCAATATTGATGATTAGAAATCGTGTGAGGAGTCAGGTTACGCAACCTTGCGATAATATGCTTTCAGAATAAAACCTCGCCTCAATTAGGTCTTTCGAGGGTTGTAACGTGGTCTGGTTCACGGTTATGAAACAAAGGATATTAGGCTCAAAGTGTGATTTGTACCCACCCCTTCTTCTTAATGACCTCCAGTCCTACGCTCAGTTAATCCTACACTTGTCTTGACGGTATAAACTTGATGGTTCAAGGTTTGATCGACGTGGCAGTCACCTTATTTTGGTTTTGATGAATGTCAGTGTCCCTTTGATTTGGGTGGCCACTGAATCCTCCTTTGTTTTTATTGAGGGTTTCGGGGTCCTCTTTTGCTTTTGTTTTGATCCCTAACTTTTGCATGGATTGACTTCGTTTGTCAGATCCATCGGGATTGCCTTGATTTTGCCTAAGTCCCCTCTAAGGTGTCTGACTTAGCAGGCTTTCGATGTTTTTGATTTTGTTGGGACTGCGATAGCATGGGTCTTTGATGAACCACCCGTCTTCGGGATTTTGCAGAGTTGAATTAACTGAACACTACCCTGCCCCAGGTTGAGTGTAAAAGGTTTGAATATCCGAAGGAAACTGCTACTTCTAGGCTCGAAGTGGTTTACTAGGGATTAACTCCTTATATCTCCGGTGTTTGGGGGAATTGAAGCAATGCTTGTACATCATTGACGAGATTCTATCTGAAAGCATACCGTTTGCAATTATGGGTATCTCGTTTTCATCATTCTCCCTCAAATCATGCTAAACAACAGTGAATAGAGTGGAGTAAATAAGTGTGTCGGTGATAAGTGAAAAATGAGTGAATACGACATAACTAATTCAAAACATGCATAAATGATACATTAATGAAAACCAAATACGAATGGCAATTGTTCAAAGCATACAGTACTTAAACATACAAAGACAAAATACAAGAAATGCGAAAGATTAAATGGCAGCATGATGGCCTTCTTCAGAGAATGGACTTGACTTGATTGGATTTGACGTTGGCACTAGTTGGCTGGTGGCATCGGTTCGTTGATGGCACTGAGATACTTCCCATCAAAGGTGAGAGCTTCCTTGTCAATCAGGTCTTGAATTTTGTGTTTGAGAAACCTGCAGTTCTCAATGTTGTGACCTGGAGCGCCCTTATGGAACTCACAATGAGCATTCGCGTCATAATCAGCAGGAAGGACAGTTGGGGGAGCTAGATCTCTTGGGACGATAGCCCTTTGTTCCATTAATTGAGCAAAGATATCTGCATACGTCATTGGAAGACTATCAAATACTCTCTCCGGCTTCCATGTCCTGTGTTGATTTTGCTGACGCGGTCGTTGCACGGTCTGCTGTTCTGATTCCTTTCCAGTTATGGATAGGGCTTCAAAGATCTGATCCATCTTTCTGTTGAGAGATTCCAGCTCCTTCCTGATAGCAATTTGCTCTTGCCGAATCTGCTCCATCGATCGTCTGGTATTGGCTCTAATTGTGTACTGGTGTCGGGAATCAACTTGATTTACTGAAGAGGAAGGAATGGAGACATAAGATTCTGTTGAAGGACATGAAATGCAGAATGCACAACATATGAAATGCAATGCAAATGATATGCAAGATGCAATGCAAGGTACAAGATCCAGGATCACAGGATCACAATCAAACAATTCCTGAAGTTGGTAACTGTAATAGATAAGTAACCATAATTCCTGCTCCAAGAAAATTGACAGGTACGACCTATGCGGGAAGATCTAAACATTCTACCCATAAACCCTCTTACGGGATGGTTTCTATGTTTGGTTCCCAGGATCACGGACACTAGTCGTATTAGCGTCACGCAACAGGCTGGCTGCATTACGACGATAATGACGATAAGGTCTATCCTGAGCGGGGTCCTCATGCTAGGCGCACAAGGAGCGAGTCCTTGGAGACTAACACTACACGACCACCAATATCGGAACTGGTGCTAACAAAAGGTTCCCAGAATCACGGACCCTTCATTAATCAAGTCGTGCAACAGGCTAGCTGTGTTACAACGAGATCTACGAATAGGTCTCCTCTGGAGGAGCTTTCATGCTAGGCCCACAAGGAGCAAGTCCTCGGAGACTAACACTACTCGACTACCAATTCTAAACTATGTGTTCTCTCTGCTTTTACCAAAGCTCGGGCGTAGAGCCTTACTCATGATGTCATCCCAAGAACCGATAGGCAACCAAGATAACAAGCACAAATAAAATCCATAAGAGAACAAATACAAAAAGAAAACAAATGAAAAACAAGCACTCCTCACAAACCAAAAGATAGGCTCGACTCTCTCTTTGCATGGAGCAAAATGTCCCCAGCAGAGTCGCCACCTGTCGCACCTCGAAAAATTCTTTTCGAACATACGACCCTCGCACGAAAGGCGCGGAAATGCGGTTCGACAAAGTCGCCACCGAACTTTATTTTTCCCGAACAAACGGGAGAGGAAAATATCGAGAAAACCTCTTAAAACGAAAGGATAGGAACAGGGTTGTCGCAACCAAGTTCCGGGTTCGGGAGTCGGTTACGTGGGGGGAAGGTATTAGCACCCCTCACGTCCGTCGTACTCGACGGGAACCTCTTAAGGCAATTGTGGGGAGTGTTGTTTAGGTTTACTTGTTTCTTCTCGTTGTTATAGGTAGAATTGATAGGGTAAAAGGATAAAGATGCTAAGAAGAGATGGGTGGTTAGAGGATAGGGTGCTCGCCAAGGATTGGGGCCCTTGTGCCTACGTATGCTCATTCGGACGAGAATGAGAAATCAGAGCGTCGTAGTTCGACTACGGGAAAGGATGGGGGGAAACGGAAGATGGATAGAAGTGTGCTCGCCAAGATCATCGCAATCTTGTGCCTACGTATCTTATATTCAAGAATGAATAAAGAATCAGAGCGTCCGTAGTTCGTGGTAACAACCACAAAATGGTGAGGTTGAATAGATTGGAAGTTTTGCGAAGGAGACGAAAGGATGACTGACAAGCAACCCAAGAGCGCGTCTCAAGAGCTTGCCACTCAAGAATCCAAGGAATGCGAGACTCCAAGAACTCAGTTCTTTCGGGAATTGACTGAATAAATTGAAGATAAAGAGTTGGATGTTTTGAAATCGAAAGAATAAATTAATAACAACTCGAGGGCGCGCCTCGAGAATTACTCATTCGAATATCCAAAGAATGCTAGATTCTGAGAATATCCCTCTTTCGTAAGTTTCGGGGATGTTTGTGAAAGGATCGAATCGAAGAATGGCATACGAGGCCAAAAGGAAGTTGTTTTGAACTGGTTCGACGACGTGTCGAAGATTTGATCGAAGATGGAACCGACTTGACGACGTGTCAAGGGTTAAGGTTGTGAGAAACGATATTAGTCCCTGAGGGTGCTCTTAATATCGAGACCACGAGGAATTGTGAATGTGTATGCGAAGTGTCAAAGGTTGCGAATGCGTATGAGCACTCGACTTAGGAGAATGTTGGAAAAATGGTTGAATTTGAAAAATTCGAAAGGTTGAGTGGATAATAACTCAAAGGCGTGCTTCGAGAATTATTCACTCGAAGATCCAAGGAATGCTGGATTCCAAGAATCTCCTTCTTTCGGGGTTTTAATCGAAAAGGATGTTTGAAAAATAAATTGAAATGAAATGGGGTATGAAAATAATTCGGAGTTGAATGAGGTATGAAGATAATTGTTTGAGGTGAGAAAGTGATGTTAGATTTGAAAATTTTGGATGAAAAACAACAATTAGTTGATAAATGAGACGTCGATCTCACAACCAATTAATTTGACAGTTAAAAAAGAAAATAGTATTTGAAAGGACAACAAAAATATCACACGGAATGTCAAACTCCAATGATATTTCTTTGTCTGAATAAAAAAATGTATTTGAAAACGAAAAAAAGTTTAATGATGCACTACCCAAGGCGTTCGCCCCAATAGTAATCATTCAAAAACTCAAGAAGTGCTAGACTTAAGAGTTTAATTTTTCGTGATTTTAGTATTGAAGAATATATTGAAACAGGATTAGAAAAAAGATAACAACTTTTTTTTTTTTAAAAATAAAGTTTGAAAACAGTTTGAGGTTTAATTTAAAGAGATATATTTTGGATATGTATTAAACAAACTATTTACAAAAAAAAAAGAAAGGTAAGTTTTAACTATCATTGAAAATAGTTAATAAAAGGATCCTTAAACTTCAAGCAACCGGCTCCCCATTCATCATAACTTCCAGTCCAGCTTGGGCAAAACTTGCGAAGCTGGTAAAAAAATGTCGGCAAATTGTTGTTGGTGTTGTACGTGACCTTACGGTTGATGGTTGCTGCTGTAAATTCACACATACCGCAGCATGGTAGCGGCAACCTATCGTAGAATAATATAACTTGCAAGCAATATTATTTCCAACAATATGAGTATGTGACTTGAATTCTAAAATAAGCCATATAATATTCTGCAACAACAATTTTAAATTAACATAGCAACAAAACATAATTGACTCGAAATTGTAACAGCAACATCTCATGGTTTTTAATGTTTGGGCTTCGAGATTGATACCAGTATAACAGCAACATAATTGATTCGAAATTAAAACCAGTAGCTGTAAACTTTGAGGAGAAGCATATTTTATGTTGGGCTTCAATGACCATCAAGCCAACATTCATGGTGTTGCGGTTTCTAACGGCGGTGAAAACCGGATCAAATTTGTATTCCAATATTGAGTTGCTGCTACGAAGAGGAGAAACTGAGTTGTTGCAGTTACAGTTTTGATCTCTTCTGTTGAATGCTTCGACAACAGAAAATGCGCCGCAACTGAACTTTTCCATAGGATATGTGGCCTTCCCGATTCTCATGTCGACGCTCTTCCGTTATGTATTACGGAAACCTCTGTTCCTCCAAATGGGAAAGACGAACCAGCAGCAACAGTAACTGGCTTCCAAAACTGCATCTAATTCGAAACTGAAGCATGGATTGTTCTTTTCCGTTCATTGCTATTGCAGAAAGGCCTCCGATATTGAACCGATACCAAACCGTTAATCAATTCTCAACCTGCACGTAACTGAAAACAACCCAAACAGAACATCACAATGAAAACAAAGTAAAAGTTAAGCTTAATCATAACCCATTCTCGCTCATCCCTGTCTCCAACTTGCCGTAGTTGTCGCAAAAATTGTTGCTGAAGAGGTCGTGATGCATGTTCGTAACCTAGACTCCTCGCACTTCTTTCTGTCCCCAAGAGCTTGTCATAGTTTTGTCTCAAAACATGCCAAACCGCAGGTCTTTCGTTGCCATCATAGGTGTTGCTTCATTGTCGGTTGTGCGAAACACTTTGGATGTGACGCCATCACGGTTAAGATGCGACTTTGATCCTTGCTCGGTGGTCGCAGCCTGCAGAGCAATTACCTACAAACAAGCAGTACCAAGCAGTACGAGAAATAAGAATGAAAATTGAAATCAAAAACAGTCCAAGCATATACATAACCCATGCCATCCTCTTCGATGAATCCGCGACGTAGTATGTACTGATGTACATCGGTAGAACATAGCGCAATTGATTCAGATACAACGGTAGGTGGTAGGCGCAAGTTCAGATCACAAGGTTGAACATTCTCACTGCACAACCGGCTTTCTTAACAGGAACATCTATATGTTGAGATGTTATCGACATTGTCGTTGCGTTGTGGTAGTTTGCGAAGAGTGCCTTCCCTTTTGGACTTCCGACATGAGCGGCACCACCTTGTTTCAGTTCTGACTGTAACGGTGTCGGCGTCGACAACCAATCTGCATCACCTGCACAAATGACAACAACCTCGCGGTGACTTCGCACTGATAACCAGTCATAAGAACCAATATCTAAAATAGCTTTCTAAACAAACTTTTAATTGTAGCCACTACTGAATAAATAAACAGAATGGAATTAGTGAAAACAAAATCCATTAAACATAATCAAATTGAGGATATGAATGGATCGATGTTGTCATCAACTGAAACAGGGGTGCTTGCACTGAGAAAGCAGAAATGTTGTTGTCATTGTTGATGGAATAGATGGGCACATCTTCAATATGAAAGTGCCACAACAGAAGCCAACTTGAATTGAATCCTGTTTTAAAACTCACACCTGCATACAGAAAGAGCCACAGACAACAACATAATTTCTTAGAGAAATAATAACATATGGAAACAAAGTTGAATCAAAGACACGAATGATATCTTCTTGCTGCTACTCGACTTTCCATCATAGAACTCAGATGCTACTGATTTCAACTGCTGCAATCTACACGTCTAAATCTTATTTATGAACACCTCCAACATGAAGCAGTAGATCAAACTTAACCAGAGCTATACCAGTAAGTTCCTTATGACAGGAGCACGATCAACCCCTGCTAATACATCAATAATAGCATATTAACAATTCAAAATGTTCACAATAATCTCAGCCGTACGATACCTGTATCGTGGGACCTGCAACTTCTCGAATCTCAGTAAGCCACGGGTGCTATCGAAAATAGTGAAACTAGTGGGTGCTGATGAAAATCGAAGCTCGAAGACGGAGGGTTTTCACCGGCGTGCGATTGCGGAGCGACCTCAGTGGCGTAGATGTTGCTGAAACAGATCCTGACAATCCTAACACAGCACTACCAACTCGGCATCTTTGTTGTTGCTAAATCGAAATCTTTATGTTATGTTGTCGTTTGTTGGCTTTTGATAGGAAAAAATGATGAAGGGATTTGATGATGGCCGGACTTAAATATGATGAATGGTTTCAAGTTTAATAGAGGTGAAGAACAATGGTAACGGGGTTTTCGAAATGTGTTGATGGCTTTGATTTAGGAGTAATAGAATGGAGGATTGAGAGCAAGAAACGGTGAGGGTGAGGGTGGAGGCGGATTTGATGATCTAGGGTTTTAGGGCGAATTGGGGCGGCGGCCGCTTTTAGAGAGGAATCGAATTAGGGTTTGAATCCACCTCATGAACAGTAATCTCCGTCCCCCTCTCTGAATCAACCTTCCTCTTCCCTTATAGTGTCGGATCATGGGCCTCCAAATTGGGCCAGCCGTCTCAACTTGTTTCTTTCTTCTTTTTCTTTTAATTATTATTAACAAACATTTACCAAAATAATAATTAATTTAAACTAAATTAAACTATTTAAAAAAATATAAAAAAAAAATATTAAATATAAGTATAAGAAAAAAAAAAGGATATTAACGACTATATATATAAAACAAACTAAAAAACGAAAATTAATGTTTACAAATAAAAGAACTATATATATGTGCATAAAATATTGTTATTAATAATATATTTTTTTAAAAAGAAAAAGATTTAAGAAATTAAGAAAAGAACTAAAATTCACAAAAATGCCCCTCTAGGCCACATGTCACGCTTTGATTGGTCAAAAAGATAATTTTTTTAAAAAAAACGGCCAATTGCGAGCGGACATGTGTCTAAATGGCATGAAACAATAAGTGAAAAATATTTTCACAAAGGTAGGACAAATTTAGGGTATGACACTTTCAGAAGTACTTTTCTTTCAACTCTGTCTCCAGCGTAATCAGCATCACATAATCCAACTAATTTATAATCATCAGATCTTCTGTAACACAAACCCACATTAGTAGTACCTTTCAGATACCTTAGAATCCTCTTAACAGTTGTTAAGTGTGATTCTCTAGGATCTGATTGGAATCTGGCACACAGACAAACACTGAATAGAATATCAGGTCTAGAAGCAGTCAAATACAGAAGAGATCCAATCATATCTCTGTAAAGGTTTTGATATACTTTCTTACTAACCTCTTCCTTACCAAGAGTGCTTGTAGGATGCATTGGAGTTTTGGCCAACTTGCTTTCAGTCATATTAAACTTTTTCAGAAGCTCCTTCACATACTTAGTCTGATGTATGTAGGTGCCTTCTGGAGTTTGATTGACTTGGATTCCTAGAAAGAATCTGAGTTCTCCCATCATGCTCATCTCAAATTCAGCCTGCATAGAAAGAGCAAACTCCTTTCCCAGCGTAACATTGGTAGATCCAAATATAATATCATCTACATAAATTTGACAAATTAACAAATCTTTCTTAAATGATTTACAGAAGAGAGTTGTGTCTACTTTGCCTCTGATAAAATTCTTTTCCAAAAGAAAATTACCCAGCCTTTCATACCAAGCTCTAGGAGCTTGTTTTAAGCCATAGAGTGATTTTTTAAGTTTGAAAACATGTTATGGAAATTTATCATTTTCAAAGCCAGGAGGTTGGTGAACATAAACTTCCTCTTCAATAGTACCATTTAAGAAGGCACTCTTAACATCCATCTGATAAAGAGTGATGTTATTTTGTGCAGCAAAAGAAATGAGTAGGCGAATAGACTCTAACCTGGCCACAGGAACATAAGTCTCTGTGTAGTCAATTCCTTCTTGCTGACTATACCCTTGAGCAACTAGCCTTTCCTTGTTTCTTACAACTTCTCCTTGCTCATTCAATTTGTTTCTGAAGACCCATTTGATTCCAATAATATTGAATCCTTTTGGTCTTGGTACCAAATCCCAAACGTCATTTCTAGTGAATTGATTTAGCTCTTGTTGCATAGCAAGTATCCAATCATTATCATTCAGAGCTTCATCCATAGAAGTTGGTTCAATTATAGACACCAACCCAAAAAGTGACGTTGCAGATGATCTGAGGAAAGACCTTGTTCTGATAGGGTCATCCTCCTTCCCAATTATCACATCCTCTGGGTGAGAGGCCTTGATTCTGGAAGATAATCCTTTAACATTAGGTTCTTCAGAAATATTCAAATTGTTCATCTGAGCAGCCAATGGATTTGCATCTGGCGTTGCTTCTGGTTCTTTCACTTGAGCCTTTTCTGCCTCTGAGACTTCAGAGTCTGTGAGAATTACTTCTCTATCTGCAGAATTATCAAGCTGCTTTGGCTTTTGATTGCCATGCTTATCATCAAATCTAACATGTATAGATTCCTCCACAATTTGTGTCTCAGTGTTGTATACTCTGTAGCCTTTAGAGCATTCAGAATACCCAAGCATGAAATACTTCTGTGCTTTAGAATCAAACTTGTTCAGATTCTCTTTAGTATTCAACATAAAACATACACATCCAAAAGGATGGAAATAAGAGATGTTGGGCTTTCTGTTCCTCCACAATTCATAGGGAGTCTTCTCCAGAAGAGGTCTTACAGACACTCTGTTCTGAATATAACAAGATGTGTTTATTACTTCTGCCCAAAAAATGCTTTGCCAGATTAGTCTCGTTGATCATGGTTCTGGCCATTTCTTGCAATGTTCTATTTTTCCTCTCTACAACTCCATTCTGTTGTGGAGTTCTATGGCAGGAGAAATCATGAGCAATGCTATTTTCATTAAAATATTTTTCAAAATATTTGTTTTCAAATTCGCCACCATGATCACTTCTGACTTTAACAATTTTGAAATCTTTTTCATTCTGGACTTGTTTGCAGAAGTCCAAGAACACAGAATGTGACTCATCCTTGTGTTTTAGGAATTTCACCCACGTCCATCTGTTGTAGTCATCAACAATGACTAATCCATACTTCTTGCCTCTGATGGATGCAGTTTTCACTAGTCCAAACAGATCAATATGAAGTAATTCTAATGGTCTTGAGGTTGAGACAACATTTTTAGTTTTAAAAGAAGATTTTGAAAATTTTCCTTTTTGACATGCTTCACAAAGAGCATCTGAGTTGAACTTCAACTAAGGAAGTCCTCTGACCATATTGAGTTTATTAATCTGAGATATACGTCTCATACTAATATGCCCCAATCTTTTGTGTCAGACCTATTGCTCATCATTAACAGACATAAGGCATTTTACGTTCTGAACCTTAAGTTCTGAAAGATTGATTTTATAAATGTTGTTCTTCCTCTTTCCATTAAATAGGATTGAGCCATCCTTTTGACTAACAGCCTTGCAACATTTTTTATTGAAGATTATGTCATAACCATTGTCACTTAATTGACTTATGGATAATAAGTTATGTGTTAATCCTTCAACTAGTAAAACATTAGAAATGGAAGGAAGATTACCATTGCCAATAGTTCCAGAGCCAACTATCTTGCCTCTCTGGTTCCCTCCAAACTTGACGTCTCCTCCAGATCTAAGCTCCAGGCTTTGGAACATAGAACTTTCTCCCGTCATGTGACGCGAGCAGCCAGAGTCCAAGTACCAAGATTGGTGTTTTGACTTTGCTGCTAAAGATGTCTGCAACAGATATTATTTTGTCTTTAGGTACCCAGATCTTTTTGGGTCCTTTAGGGTTAGTTGCCTTAAAGTTTTGTCTGAACTTCTGTCTTCTGACAGTAGGTTTGTTTTGACTCACTTTAGGTTTAAACACAGGAATGTTCTGACCAGAACGTGTGTGTTTAATATCATTAAGATAACCAAACTTAAAAGTAGAATACAGAGGAGTATGCTTAATGATAAGTTTATCAACAGATGTTGGATTTAAATCTTTCTCAAAAGAAGATTCATATCCAATACCCTTCCTGTTATTTCTGCTTACACCATAGATTATTGAAGCCATCTTGCTTCTCTCTAGGCTTCGTGCCAGAAATCTCTGAAAACTATAGTCATATTCTTCTAAAATGTTTTTAGATTTTGACTTAGTTTCAACTTCAGAATCTTGTTGAGCTCTTTCTAATTCATTTTTAATTTTCAAATTGTTTGCTTTGAGCTCAGCAACTTCTGATTTCAGAAGATCATTCTCAGATATAAGATTGTTGTCAAGCTTCTTGTACTTGAGCTTAATCTTACTATAGTTTTCTAACATTTCTGATAAACTCTCAATAAGCTCTGCTCTAGAAAGTTCAGAAAATACCTCCTTACAATCTGATTCTGATTCTAATCCAGATGATTCTGCATGGTCTTCTACGTCATCCATGAGTGCCATGTTTGCATATTCTTCATCTGAGTCTGATGAAGATTCAGATGCATCTGAATCATCCCAGGTTGCCATCAGAACTTTCTTTTTATGATCAGGCTTTCTTCTTGGCTTCTCCTTCTGAAGCTTTGGGCATTCATTCTTGTAGTGCCCAGGTTCCTTGCATTCATAGCAGACAACCTCTTTCTTTCCAGATCTTCTGTGTCCAGAAGACTCTTTGCGTTGATCTGGTTTCTTGAAGTTCTTGAACTTCCTCTGTTTATACTTCCAGAGTTTGTTGATTCTTCTAGATAGCAGGAACAATTCATCTTCTTCTTCAGAAGAAGATTCTTCAGAACTTTCTTTTAAAACCTGCAAAGCTTTGGCAGATTTGTTAGACTTTAAAGCAACAGACTTACCTTTTTTTTGGGGTTCGTCTTCCTCTAATTCAATCTCATGACTCCTCAGAGAGCTGATCAGTTCCTCCAACGTGATCTTGTTCAGATCCTTAGCTAGATTTAGAGCAGTGACCATTAGTCTTCATTTAATTGGAAAACTTCTGATGATCTTCTTAACATGATTTGCAGTGGAGTAACCCTTGTCCAGAACTTTCAAGCCAGCTGTGAGAATCTGGAATCTAGAGGACATAACTTTTATAGATTCTGATTCCTCCATTTTGAAGGCTTCATATTTCTGGATCAGCGCCAGAGCCTTGGTCTCCTTGACTTGAGAATTCCCTTCATGAGTCATCTTCAAAGATTCAAACATACCAAATGTTGTTTCTCTGTTAGTAATCTTCTCATACTCAGTATGAGATATAGCATTTAGTAGTATGGTTCTTGCTTTATGATGATTCCTGAATTCTTTCTTCTGAGCTTCAGTCATAGATTTTCTATCTATCTCTTTGCCATCCCCATCAGTGGGGTGAACATAGCCATCAATGACTAAATGTCAAAGGTTAGCATCATATCCTAGAAAGAAACTTTCAATCCTGTCTTTCCAGTAGTCAAATTTCTCCCCATCAAACATAGGGGAATTAGTGCTTATTCTATCTCTGTCTTCATATTTGTTGTTGTTGGATGTTGAAGCTTCAGCCATAATGTGTCAACCAAAATATATCAAGATTTTTCTCAACTAGATCTTTTCT
Organism: Lathyrus sativus; assembly: GCA_963859935.3. Lineage (NCBI taxonomy): Eukaryota > Viridiplantae > Streptophyta > Magnoliopsida > Fabales > Fabaceae > Lathyrus > Lathyrus sativus. The sequence goes on from OZ012738.1 coordinate 494,484,660, forward strand.
GTTCACGGTAAAGTGATAGCACTAACAGAACCGGAGCTCTGATACTAACTGAAGGTGAGAAAACACTTAGAAGGGGGGGGGGGTTAATAAGTGTTTAGAAATAAATATGGTAATAAAAACACAATGATTTTTATCCTGGTTCATTGAACTCAACTAATCCAGTCCACCCTATCAAGAGTGATTTGCCTTTCTCCTCAAGGACTTAATCCACTATAATCAAACAGATTACAATGTCAACCACTAAAAACAACTGTCTTAGTCTTCTCAAGAACTACTGACCACAACTTGGTCTTCTCAAGGAACCTTTTACAAATTAATGTAAACTAAACAAGTGTTTAAATGCTTCTAAAAAGCTATATCACAAACTTTGATTTATACACTTAAGATTAAGAACAAATAAAATTATTCAGCTTTGAATGATTGTATGAGAGTGTGATTCGTTGGTAGTTCGTTAGCAATTCGTTAACCTTGAAGAGATGTAGAAGACACCCTTTTATATTGCTAAGAGTCCAATGCTTGAAGACTGTGCAGGTAGAGTAGTTGTAGCCTTTTTTCTTCACATGACTTTCCTTTCTCACAAGTAGAATGTTCAGAGAAATGCCTTTTGCCTGAATCCTTGTGTCTATCACAAATAAGGAATAGTTCCGTTGGAGAGGACATTCAGAATAGTACCAAGTCTATTCACGTGCTGACATCTTTTCAAATGTACACAACATCAGATCCTCTGATGTGCTACTTGTTCTTCAGATCAGATTCAATGTTATCAGAGTTGCAGCTGTAGTGCTTTAGCGTGAGTGATCTGATCAGAGCAAACTTGTTTGTCAAAGCCTCTATACTTGCAGCGTAAAGTACATTCAGAGTCTTCTGAACAAATGCTTTAAACTCTTCATACAAAAACTTCAGCTACGCTTCAGATGCTTCTGCAGCTTCTGCAGCTACTGCTTCAGAGTCTTCTGCAGCTACTGCTTCAGAGTCTTCTGCAGCTTCTGCTTCAGAGTCTTCTGGCAGCGCTCAGAGTCTTCTGATGCTTCAGAGCTTTGCGTAACTTGCTGTTCAAATGCATTTTGCTTCCATAATGATATTTAATTTATTATCTGAAACACAAAACACTTGAACAAAATTAGAGTATATATTTTCTTAATACAAAATTCCATTAGAGTTATCATCAAAACATAGAGATATAATTAAACACCAATTTGTGTTCTAACAGAAGAAACTGAGACTCGTTCATGGCATACAACCTTGAAGTGTGGGGAGGTTTATTTTTACCCTTTTCAAGTGAAATACTTGATTAAAGAAGAAACTGAGACTCGTTCATGGCATACAACCTTGAAGTGTGAGGAGGTTTATTTTACCCTTTTCAAGTGAAATACTTGATTAAAGAAGAAACTGAGATCCATTCATGGCATACAACCTTGAAGCATGGGGAGGTTTATTTTACCCTTTTCAAGTGAAATACTTGATTAAAGAAGAAACTGAGACCCGTTCATGGCATACAACCTTGAAGCGTGGGGAGGTTTATTTTACCCTTTTCAAGGGAGGTACTTGATTAAAGAAGAAACGAAGACTCGTTCATGACATACAACCTTGATGCGTTGGGAAAGTTTATTTACCCTTTCTAAATGGATCATTTATTTAAAGAAGTTGAATCATATTTTGATCATGGAAGCTTATTTTGGTTATTACATTTGGTTAGGATATCATATATTTGATAGTAGGTAATATACATTACTTTATTTCAACTGGATACCTTTGCTTAGGCTACCATCGGTTGGTAGTAGGTTATCCTTCCTTTCAAGTTTCTTACCTGTTGTTAGTAGTAGGCAATACACGCCTTTGTTCTATTAGGAAATACCCTGTGTTTAATCCATCCTGTGATTGTCAGTTGGTAGTCTTTTCCCCAATGGAGTTAGACCCTTTCCCCATGAAGTCTTGCTAAGTTGTTCTTCGTCGGGTCTTCCATCCTTTAACTATGTTTAAGTGTTTTATGTACACAGTTATCCTCTGTGACATCATTTCCCACAGGATCTTTGTCTTGCATTTCATATGCATCTTAGGGCCAAAACTTCGTGCAATGTTTGTATTTAAGTCCCACCTATTACGTCGAGATGAAAATTTCAATCTCCATATCTCCGGATAAAAGAAACTTAAATAGGGGCATCTGTCACACCCTAATTTTTAACTCTAAGATCTCACCTCTTCGTGCATCATCTTGCATAGCATCTTTAGAATATAGGTCTTTGTGTGCAACAACTGTATGCAGATACATTAATTTCAAGTGGAGATAATACTCATTTTTCTCAGTCAAGTGCCTTAAGACGTGATTAACGGATTCTGATTTAGAAGGTCCTAGGATTTTCTACTGGTCGTTTTACTCAGAATTTCTCAAAAGTTTCAGTTCATTCCCCAAGTGAGGATTATATTTTTTTGAGCATGGGAATTTGATGATTGTTATGGTATCATTGTAAGTTTGTTCTTGAAGATATGGTGCATTGATCTCCAACTTGAGTTTGTTGGGCTTTGATGTATTATGATTTGGACCATGGTATTTCAATTTTGGTTGCAATATGATGTTTGTCTTAGTCGAAGTTTGGCCATTGTTAAGAGTTTCATGGTTTCATCGAGGTGTTCAAAATCAAGATTTGCAAAACCTTGACCTGATAACATGACCATGATCCGTTCACCGTCCAAATATTCAAGCTATAGATTTAAAAGGAGTTGTTTGGCATACTAACATTTTTAGGTGATTCAAGGGGTACTAATTGACTTCAAGATTCATGTTCCTCGCCAAATTCAAGATTGAAAAGTAAAAACCCAAATTCAAGTCATCATGTGATTTAATTTGTCATGAAAGTTAGATCTTGAAGATTTACGAGATTAAGTCCCAAAATTCATAACATATCACCATTAAGTTCATCCATAAATTACAAACTCAAATCAATTCAAGATCAATTCAAGATCCAAAGTTCATTACAATACAAATTAAGGTACATTCAAAAATACATGAAAGATGGTTAAGGCAAGTTTATACAAGGTGCAACTCAAAAGAGATTGAAATTTTCAAGGCCACGTGATTCAAAGAATTTAGGCATTTGGGTATGAAAATATTTAGAGAAAAATCCCAATGGACAATACACATAATTCCATCATATGAGTGTCAACAAGTGTTGTTCGCCCTTCACTCAAGTTAGAACCAAATTAAGATGAGGTTGTCCTATTCATGAAAACAAATTGTGTAAAAAATGCAAAAATAAAAAGAACAGAAATGTTAGATCTAGCCAAACATTAGTTCGCTTTACTTGTGAGCGAATAAGCTGTGTTATGCTAGAACATTTTATCAAAAGAAAAAAAGCTACAACTGGATTGATGTCTAGGAACAAAATTGATGTAGATTGTCTTGAAGATTAGGCAACTTCGCTATGATTCATTGACGGTCCTGACGTCCTTCTCGTGCGCGGTCTTGGTGTGTTTGAGAGCATAACCGTGACAGCATACACGGTTCATCTAGTACTAGAAATCAAGTACGGGCCATCACATTCTCGCACTTTGCATGTTAGATATACTATGGAAAAGTCAGACCCACTGCCCTAGACAAATTCGAACCAAAACAAATGCGGCTCAAGTTTCTGCTAAAAGAAAAAGCTGTTGTTGAGGGTCTAGATGAGGATGTTGCATAAAAAAGGGTGGTGGAACCAAAACAAAATTCCATACCTCATTGTGCCTCTTTTACGCACCTATTAATTCGAAGCTTCAGGTGTAAACGCTAAACAAGTCTTTCTTAATGCCGAACTCCAAATTGTACATCCAATAACACCGAATTATTTCGGTTCGCTTGTGAAAAGTCTCGGCCTTCTAGCAACTTTCCTTCTTAAATACCATCGACAAACCTGCTGCAAATAATCATTGTTAAAGCAAGACAGTCAAGCAGAGATTGAATTGAATATGGAAATGGAAACATGTTCAGACATGTTTGAACCGAAACAGAAATAACGTCATCACCATAAAACCCTGTTCATAGCAGAATATGTTTTTTCCTAAGCAAGTTCCAAATGTGTTCCGAACAAAATCAAATTACTTCCAAAACTCTCTACAAGCATGTCAAGAAAAAAATGGAAACGAATCTATCATGATCGATCATGTTCCATTTTGAAAAGGTAAGTTCAGAACCGCAATCATTGTCAGCATTCAAACATGAAAAGGCAAAGACGCAAGAAATCCCAACAACATTCAATACAATCATAATCCCAAAATAGCATAGAAGAGATCACAGCAGGGGACCAAAACCACACACATACACACGGTTGATACGAAAAACCTCATAAGCATTAGAATCCACACAAAAAGCATAAGCAGCATAGGTATTGCAGGGAAGAGTTACAACTTACACACATTGAAGGAGAGGAATCAGTAACAGACACACATAACCTTTTACACAAAAAATCATCATGACAACACAGTTTTTCAAAAGCAAATCCGCAAGAACATCACAATACTCACAATAGAGCAGAAAATCACACATAAGAAATCATCACGCAAGCAACGACAAAAGTGAAAGAGACGCGAGGAACATACACACAAAATTTGTAGCATCGGTGAAAGGATTGAGGACCAAACTCGAAATCGTACCTGAATCCATCTCCAAGTAAGATATCACTTTATTTGCATTGCGTTTCCATGACATAAATTGTGTTGATTGCGAGTTCGTCGCGAGGTCAAAACGAGTTTGAAACAGATCGTGAGTGCGAGTCGCGAGAGAGTTTGCGCGAGAAGGAGCCATCGTGCGGGTTTGTTGTAAGAACAATTAAGGAATCTGCATGCGAGAGAATGAGGACGACAAGCTTCCTGATGTTGCATTTCGCAGAAGGAGAAGAAGTGGATCGTGAATCGTGAGAGAGAAGAGAATGAGAAATCATGTTTGTTGATGACTTTGTTTCTTTTCTTTAATCCAAATGAATGGACATGGATAGGCCCACGCGTGTTTTTTTTCCTCAACTATTATCTTTTTCCGAGGGAAGTTTAACCTCGTACCCCTACACTTGTACCTATACCCCTACATTAAAAATTTTTGGACTAAAATATCCTCGTATAAAAATTTATTATTTTTTAATTTTTTTATATTTTTTTATTTGTTTACCGAAAGATTTTTTGGAAGTCTTCCGGTTCACATTTTTTTCGTATGTTTACCGGAAGACTTTTTTGGAAGTCTTCCAGTTCATATTTTTTCGTTTGTTTACCGGAAGAATTTTTGGTAGTCTTCCAGTTCATATTTTTTTTAATTTGTAATTAATATTTAAGATTTATTAACTTTATATAAAGACCAATTTAGTGAATTTTTGAATATTATACTTAAAATATAAAAATTCTATAAATAGAGAATTATTTTCAGAATATTTTCTATTTGCTATAATTATTAGAATACAATGAGATTAAAATCATTTATTTTAAATGATCATAATAGTAAAATTTTCTCAAATATCTTATTAATCTTAAACATTAATAAATAAAATAAATTTAAATATAGGATATAAGTTTACATTATTCAATATATTTAATCAAATGAAAACATATGTGATAAATAAATAATGTATTTTAACTTAAAATGATCACAATAAGTTAACTTGCAAAATAATATAAGTAATAAATTAATAATGTATTTTATTTAAAATAATCACAATAATAGAATACACAAATAATGTGTTTTATTGATTATTTAATTTTAAATACTACTATGAATATAATATTTAATCTATACTTTAGAACTCACATAATTATAAATATAAAAAATATTGTTTTATTACCCATATTTTTATTTAATTAAAAAAAATAAGAATATAAATTTATTATTTGTTTTTCATTTTCGTTTGATCTTTTTTTTATTTATAAATTTTTTGCATATTCTATACTGTGCTTACTTTAAATAAAATATATTATTTATTTTATTAAAAATATTAAATAAAGTGAAATAATTAAAAAGATCAAACAAAAATGAAAAACAAATAATAAATTTATATTCTTATTTTTTTTAATTAAATAAAAATATGGGTAATAAAATAATATTTTTTATATTTATAATTATGTGAGTTCTAAAGTATAGATTAAATACTATATTCATAGTAGTATTCAAAATTAAATAATCAATAAAACTATATCAGTCCTATAAATAAAACACATTATTTGCGTATTTTATTATTGTGATTATTTTAAATAAAATACATTATTAATTTATTACTTATATTATTTTGCAAGTTAACTTATTGTGATCATTTTAAGTTAAAATACATTATTTATTTATCACATATGTTTTCATTTGATTAAATATATTGAATAATGTAAACTTATATCTTATATTTAAATTTATTTTATTTATTAATGTTTAAGATTAATAAGATATTTGAGAAAATTCTACTATTATAATCATTTAAAATAAATGATTTTAATCCTAGTATTCTAATAATTATAGTAAATAGAAAATATTCTGAAAATGATTCTCTATTTATAGAATTTTTATATTTTAAGTATAATATTCAAAAATTTACTAAATTGGTCTTTATATAAAATTAATAAATCTTAAATATTAATTACAAATTAAAAAAAAATATGAACCGGAAGACTTCCAAAAAGTCTTCCGGTAAACAAACGAAAAAAATATGTACCGGAAGACTTCCAAAAAGTCTACCGGTAAACATACTAAAAAAAATGTGAACCGGAAGACTTCCAAAAAGTCTTCCGATAAACAAAAAAAAAAATATAAAAAAAATTAAAAAATAATAAATTTTTATACGAGGATATTTTGGTCCAAAATTTTTTAATGTAGGAGTATAGGTATAAGTGTAGGGGTATGGGTTAAAACTTCCTTTTCAGAGCCTTCTTGGGCAAGGGTGGCCCATTTAGTTTTTTTTATCCTTTTCTTTATTTTTCAATTAGTTAAGTTTTGCCTTGATTGTTTTTTGATTTAAAATTTGAGATAATTTATTTTATTCGTGATTAGTTTTTAAATTAAATTCTTGATTAATTTGAATGTAGGATTTATTACTGAGCTACCTTTGTTTTGTGATCAATTCTTTTAAATTAATGTTAATTAGCTTTTCGTAATTTTTTAGAATCGATTAGGTTTTAGTCAAGTATGTTAACATCGGGTTAGGATCTTCTTGATTGAATTTTGTGAAGTTCTCTATTGATTTTGATGTTACGCCTATTGATCGACTATGATGACATTTAGCTTCAAATTGATTGCTTGATTCACTTATTCTCTTAGGTCCTCGATTCAACTTTATCCTCGATAAATTGAATCAGATGTAAACAGTAGGATGAGCTTTCTCACATGATAACTTATAGGATAGTTCCCTTAGGATTTTAACTCTAGACAACTCAAATTAAATCTCCTATTTTCCCACAAGAGAATTAGACATTATTCATCCATATAGTCGAGATATAATTCTCCTATCCTATAACATAATCAAGAAAAATGTAAAATCTTTTCCGCTTGCAAGAGGTATGTGTCATACTCATGATTAAATCCGAGTTAGGGCCCTTCTTTTAATGCGACCAAAGATCGTCTTCTGCATGCTTGTGGTGGTTTAAGTCGAGTATTCTCCCTAATACGACGACTTGTCTCTTCTCCTAGAATCACTCAACAAACCTTCTCCCACTGGAACCTTGGCCACAATCAAGAGCTCCCCGTCCCTTTAGAGGAACTACAAATGCTCTGATTCCATTCTTGTCAAGATACGTAGGCACGAGGTGCGATGTCTTGGAGAGCATACTTAGAAATAAACCCCTTAGGTCTCTTACCCTTAGAAAACAACAATAACACAATAAAATAAGAGGTTCATGTAGAGTACTACAGATACTTAGGATGCTAGCACCTTCCCTAGGTATAACCAACCCCTGAACCTTATATTCTCTCTTGCTTTGCATTGCATTGCATATTTTGGGTTATTCATTATTTTTCCCTTCCCTTGGATAAATTAAATATCGATGGTGAATAATGATTTGTGATTCAAGTTAATCAATAGCTTGATATCTGATTCTCACCGTGACAAGGCGGGGATTTCCTAGGCTTCGTGGTCCATAAAAAAGGAATAGAGATTAATCATAACAAGAACAAGGCCATCATGAAGGCGAAATCGCCTTCGAAAAAGAAGGAGTTGTAGTCTTTGCTAGGGAAGATCAATTTCCTAAGGAGATTCATTTCCAATCTAAGCGGAAATACTCAAGCCTTTTCACCTCTACTTCGACTCAAGCAAAAAGGTTTTGAGTGGGGGCAAGCGCAACAAGAAACGTTCGACAAGATTAAAGAATACCTTGCTCACCCTCTGATTCTGGCACCTACTTGTAGAAATAAGAGTATGAGATTGTACATAGCTGCGTCAGGCAAAACTTTAGGGATCATGTTAGCTCAAGACGACGAGAATGACATCGAAAGAGCCATTTATTACCTTAGTAAAGTCTTGAATGATGCAGAGACTAGATATAGTATAGTAAAAAAATTGGGTCTTTGTCTATACTTTTCTTGTACAAAATTAAAGCATTATATAAAGCCAGTTGAAGTTTATGTTTCTTCTCATTTTGACGTTATTAAATATACGCTTTCTAAACCTATTTTGCACGATTGAATTGGTAAATGGGCAATAAACTTTAACAAAATATTATTTAACTTATATGCCTTTAAAGGCTATTAAAGGACAAGTGGTAACCGACTTTATAGTCAACCACTCTATAGTCAAAAACTCCCTAAACTTTATGAAGCTTGAACCATAGAAGTTGTACTTCGACGGTTCTAGTCATAAGGAGGGAACGTGAGTAAGAGTATTGATTATTTCTCCTAACAAAATTCCAACAAAATTCAAGTATAAGGTCGAAGGTCTTTGTTCGAACAAGAAGCTAAATATGAAGCTTTAATTGCTGAACTTGAAATATTGTTGGAATTGGGGGCAACTCGAGTCGAAATAATGAGAGACCCAGAGTTGGTAATAAAGCAAATTACAAAGGAATATAAATGTATCAAGAAAAATCTTATCATGTACTTTTTGATAGCCAATAGGTTATTACAAAGATTTGAAATGATAAGCATTCGAAACATACCTTGATTTGAGAATCAAGATTCCAATGATTTGGCCTAGATTGCTTCAGGGTACAAAATTTCGAAGGAAAAATTACAAGATGCAATCGAAGTCAGAGGAAGAGTCGTATCAACTAAACTATCCCCAACAGATTTGGAAACAATGAAGTTAGGATATGCTGACGAAGAAAAGTTTGAAATATTAGTTATAGATAGTTTGACAGACGAAGATTGGAGGAAGCCAATAATAGATTACTTGCAAAATCCAACAACTTCCGTCGAACAGAAAGTCAAATGTTGTGCCTTAAGCTATGTTCTGATGGGGAATGAATTATCCAAAAAGACTCCTGAAAGTGTCTTACTCAAATGCCTTAGCAAATTTGAGGCATATTTGGCTCTTTTGAATGTCCATAGTAGGGCATGTGGAGCATATGAAGTAGGCCATAAGATGAAGTGGTTATTATTTTGACAAGGAATGTATTGGCCTAAAATGCTTAAAGATTGTATTGAATTCGCCAAAGGATGTCAAGAATTCCAAATACATGCAAGCATTCAACATGTTCCTGCAAATGAAATACATTCCATAGTAAAGCCTTGGCCCTTCAGAGGTTGAGCTTTGGATTTATTTGGTGAAATTTGACTAGCATCATCCAAGAGTCAGAAATACATTTTAGTGGGAATAAATTATTTCACTAAATGGATTGAGGCTATACCACTGGTAAATGCGGATCAAGATGCAGTGATCAAATTCATCCAGGAGCACATTATTGACAGGTTTGGAATCCCATAAACTATTACAACAGATCAGGGATCAATTTTTACTGGTCGAAAAATGCAAGAATTTGCTAAAGAAATGGGATTCAAACTTTTAACATCCACATCTTATTATACTCAGGCTAATGGTCAAGTCGAAGCAGCAAATAAATTGGTGATTAGGCTAATTAAGAAGCATGTGGAGAAGAATCCAAGAAATTGGCATAAGACATTAGGCTAAGTCTTGTGGGCTTGTCGAACCTCCCCTAAGGATACTACAAATACTACACCTTTTCGACTAACATATGGTCATGATGTTGTGTTACCAGTCGAAATCTATCTACAGTCAACCATAATTCAGAGACAACATGAGATCCCATATGATTCCTATTGAAATATGATGTTGGATGAACTAGTTGACTTGGATGAAGAAAGACTAAGTGCCTTAGAATTATTAAAATGGCAATAGAAGAGAGTGGAAAAGTCATATAATAAAAAGGTGAAATTTAAGATATTTTCTACCGGAGATTTAGTTTGGAAAGTGCTTTTGCCCATGGATTAGAGAGACAAAACTTTGGGCAAGTGGTCCCCTAAGTGGGAAGGTCCTTTTCAAATTATTAAAGTCTTTCCCAATGGCGCATATGAAATTGAAGAGTTAAATAAAGATAGAAGAATCTTGAAGGTAAATGGTAAATATTTGAAGAAATATAAGCATATACTTCAAGAAATAAAGATAAATAAGGAATAATTCACACAAAAAATGGTCGAAGCTAAAATGGGAATAAATAAAATTGCCAAAATGGTTTACTCGTTACATAAAAAGCCACACATGGGCTCAACATTAATACAACAAAGGAACAAGTTCATTAGTTACAAATAGATTAAAAAGGAAGAGAGTCTTTCATTTTTTGATACTTTAGCCTTTGAAGCGTCAAGCGTCGTTCGCAAACAGTCTTGTTGTTCGAAAGTTCTTCAATCTCCTCCCCAAGCTTCTGAGCTCTCTCGACATGGTGCGCACCAACTTTAAGTTCTTTAACCACTTTGTCATGATCAAACTACAGAAGTTCGACTTTGCGTTTCTTGGCTTGAGAAATCTTGTTCCCACTCTTCGACATTTCTGTCACATGTTTCAATCTCCTTCTTATTTTGTTCAGAGCATTTTTTTCAATTCTGTAGCTTTGGCAGTAGACTTAGTGGTTGCATCCCATTCAGCCAGTTGGGTTTCTGATTTTTTTCTATATCTTATTTGATAAATCTTTTGAGGCGATTGAAATTATCAACAATAAGGTCAACTACTGAGCCCAATTCTATTATAGCATCTGGAACTTCTAGGAAAGCTTCCAAGACATTGACTTGTTTTAAGAGTTTCTTGACCCCAAAACACGTAGAAGTGTTATTCTTTAGAATGTGAAACAAGTCGACATCAAATGCCTTTTCTTTAATTTGAGAGATCAAGTCATCCCCAGGCTTGTTGGCAAACTGATCACTCGACGCAATCGAAATGCTAGTGATTTTGTCTGTCCAGGTATACCTGGAGCTAATCATAACTTTCAGATATTCAAAGGGGCTCTGTACCTTAAGTGAGTATAGCTCTTCATGTGAGAGGTTGATGGAGTTTGTGCCAGTTGAAACATTAGAATTTGGGTCCGTTTTTTATTGATCCTCTTATGGTTCCTTTTCTTCTTCTTCATTCTCGTTTTTGTCTTTCTCTTCTTCTTCATTTTCATCCTCCACAATAATCTTTGCATCATATTCAAACATAGAGCGTCCTTCCTCTTCCTCTTCCTCTTCACCCTTTTCATCACCACCGCCTTGTTGATTGATTATGGAGCCATCTTAAGACTTGTCTTCGACAATTTTTTTTCTTTAGATGGCATTTCTGTGTCTCCTGCGACATCAACTAACAGTTTCTCCCTTGCTGAGCTTTTCTCATGATCAGGTTCATTGGTTTGCGAGAGCTCAGCGATGAACTTAGGCGGTGATTTCTTCTGATGATCACCAGCCAGTTGGCTCACTTTGTCTATAGATTCTTTGGTGGAATCCTTGGGAGAAGTTCTAGAAGGTCTTGTTGGATGGTAGGTAGTATCACTGCTAGTGGTGGGAATAATTTGTTTCACAAGGGGATGCTCCTTATCATCTTTGGCATACTGAGAAGAAGATATCAAAAAAAAAAATATTAGAAGCATGTTAGTGAAGATAGTTATAAAGTTCAAAAATAAAGAAGAAATCTTTGTACCTTAGGATTCTCAGTCCCAGGACTATAGTTGTCGCTCTCTACCTGATCTGGATTCTTTGTATCAATTGGTGTTTTACTACCAGGACTGACATCAACCTCCACCACCTTTGGAGTGGAATGTTTCTTTGCAATTGTTTTAATACTTCGCAATTGTTTTAATTGTTTTTGGATGAGGTCGAAAACCGACATCAGTAATTTTTGTTTGCTTCTTCTTTTTCGTAGTTTGTTTGGAGTGATCAGGAGAAAGATTCCCATCATCGGATTCAATTAGATAAACCTCTGGTTTTTTTTTGCTTCTTTTTCTTGGTGTTGGAGGTTGTCTCCGAATTCCCTACAAAAGTATTATATTTCAGATGTTAGACTGAGAAGGAAATATGAAAAAAGGAAAAGATAATAATCACAAAGTTTTACCTTTGTTGTATTTTTCTTGGAGTTGTCTTCTTCTTCTCCTTCGACTGATTCTTTTTCAATAGGAGTAGGTTTTTTGGCTGGAATTCTTACAGCTGGAAAGAAAAGTAATGCAGTTAGTATAAGCGAAGTACATAACCTAAATAAAGAAATTACATAAAAGAGGTGGTTTTGAAGAAACTTCCATTCCACACCTTATATATTGGAGACTCCACGTGAACGTGTTATATGCTAATATGAAGGTGGCCTTTGAAATTGTCCAGAGTGTACTTAGTCGGAACCATTTGCTTAGCACACTTTTAGGAATCTTGGCGAAGAATTTTCATAAAATCCCCACAGACAAACCAATCTAGAAATAGAGGGCTAAAAGCCACACCAAAATCAGTAGTTGGTAGTCGACGTAATTTTGGAGGATAAATATTAAAAGCTAACTCATAACATTGACCAGGTCAAACGTACAAAGTAAGTTTTAAGTCCTCTAATTTCTTTGTAAATTTTTCTTTTAAAGTCATTGTTGCTTCGCTAATGGGTTGACTTAGATCACCTGGCCTGTAGGCAGTTTCAAAGTGTTAGATGATGGCACGGATCTAGAAGGGGGATTGAAAAGATCCCTTGGTAAAAAATAAGTCGGCGCTACCAATAAAAATGGTTTTGAAAATTTGTTTACTTTGCGGAAGCAACCATGGAAAAATACCGTCTATAACGAATGGTTACTAGAAAACCGGATATGCATTTTAGCCGATGGAGTCGGATAACAAGTAATGAGAATCACTACGCTAGTTACACTATCAAATTGATTTAGCTCACAATGTGATATGACTAGTTCCAATTCCTTAAAATATTACCACAATAAATGGACAGCACACAAGGCTTTTCGTTTAGACAATTTATCAAACACTTGGAGTGCAGAGCACTACAAGTGAGTTCCGCTTTGAGTAATTTACTCTAGTTTCCCTGTACAATCAACGATTGTACTAGAGTCAAAATTGGTTTAGCACTTACTCAAAACAGTCCTAAATTTGATATAATTGTTTGCACTATAATCACACAAATATTAAGCAATGTAAAAACGAAAGGTAAAAGGCACAAGGATTTGTTGAGGCAGTTCCCCCGTCGTCCTCGCTTCGAGGTACGTCTGCCCTCAATTCTAACAATAGAATTGAGCTCTTATAATATAAATTTAACCTGTTGTAGAATTGTATATGCAAGAATTGAGTAGATATCAAACAAACAAACACCCTTGTTGTTGTAGATGCTATCTCCTCTTCCCCCTTGATTTGAGTCGAATCAAGTCCTTCGACAACTTGTGAATGAACCTCCGATTACAGCTCTATGTTTGAACAACCTTCCGTCTTCAAACCCCAACCCGGCTGATCTCAAACACTCACGTGTCGAACCCGAACCTCTCCTTCACAATCCTCTGATTACCGCTACTAGTGAAGGTGAGAAAATACTTAGAAAGGGGGTTGAATAAGTATGAAGATAAAAACTTAGAAATAAAAACTCAAGGATTTTTATCCTGGTTCGTTGAACTCAACTACTCCAGTCCACCCTATCTAGAGTGATTTGCCTTTCTCAAACAAGGACTTAATCCACTATTTAATCAACTGATTACAATAGTAAGCACTAAGAACAACTGTTCAAAGTCTTCTCAAGAACTACTGATCCTAACTGGATCATCTTAAGGTTCTCTTACAATCAAATGTAATGTTAATACAAGTGTTAAAAATGCTTCTAATAAAGCTTTATCACAACTGTGATTTTTCACTTAAGATTAAGAACAATGAAATAAATCTAGTAAGAATGAATGAATTTTATGAGAGCTTTGTAATGAATTCTTTTCAAGTGTTTTCGCCAACTGAAGAAGATGAGTGGAGACTTGCTTTTATAAGCACAGTGATCCAAGAGCTTTTCACGTTGAGAATAGTGTACCAAAAGGTCTGAGCCTTTTTGTCTTCACATCATGTGACCTTTCCTAGAAGAAGAATGCACAGAGAAATCCTTTTTGTCTGTGTTCTTGTGTCTAGCATAAATAAGGAAAGAGTCGTTTGGTTATTCCAACGGACATAATCTTTGAATTCTTCTTCAACAATTTTCAGCAAGAATCATCAGAGTCTAGATTGATCAGAGCCTTCTGATGTTCATCAGAGTTTGCTGAATCAGAGTCTTTGCATCAAGTGTGCTTTCAGCGTGTATATGTTCAGAGTAGAGTTTTGGTTCAGATCCTCAGTACTGGCAGCGTTAGTACTATCAGAGTCTTTTGAAGTAACTGTGCTTGAAAACTCTTCATACAAAATACTTCATTGCTTCAGATGCTTATGACTTCTGCTTTAGATTCTTCTGTAGCTTCTGCTTCAGATTCTTCTGTAGCTTCTGCTTTAGATTCTTCTGTAGCTTCTGCTTCAGATTCTTCTGGAGGCAGCACTCAGAATCTTCTGAGAGATGCTTCTGACGCTTCAGAGCCTTGCATATTTCTTATGTTCAAATCTAATTTGCTTCTGGAGTGATATTTACTTTAACATCTGCAGCAAAGATTCTCAAGCAAATTTTAGAGTATATAATTCTTAAATACAAAGTTTCATAATAGTTATCATCAAAACATAGAGATATTATTAAGAACCAATCTGTGTTCTAACAATCTCTCCCTTTTTGATGATGACAAAAACATCAGAAATTTTGTTCAATAGTAAAGAAAATAATTATAACTCCCCTTGAGATGATGAATCTACCCCTGAATTGAATACTAAGAAAGAATAGAAACTTCCCTTCTTGCATGAGTATTCTTTTCAGAATCAGAGCCTGAATGTTATAAACATTCAATCTTGCTTGTTTCAGAGTCTGAGTCTGATAAGTTAAATATGATCTGGGAGTCTCAGAATTTATTTTAAAGAATGTGTCAGATTTATCAAATGTTCTGAAACACTAAGAGTTTACGTTAGTTAGAATTGATATGTCTGAAGTTTCATTTAGATAGAGTTTATTTGACTAGTCAGATCCATTTTCTCCCCCTTTTTTGTCATAATCAAAAAGTAAAAAAAACTTTTAAAGGACAAATAAAAGGAAATACAGAAAAGATAAATCATGTAGAGAAAAACACTTAGTCATTCATTCATATAGATCAAAAGATACAAAACATCAGATAAGATTCAAATACATGTGCAAACATCAGATTTTAAAAAAAAATAAACGAAGTTTGTTTGGCCAAAATTATCTTCAACAGATCAGTGATCTCAGAGGAGGATTGTTCTTGTTTTGACATCCACTTAGCCATGGTTTCATTCTTCTGATCTTGTTTGGACATCCATTGAGCCATGTCTTCAGACTTCTGATCTTGCTTAACCATCAATGACTTAATCTCAGATTGACCAGCTTCCAGAACTGCAATCTTATCTTCAAGATCTGGATTTTCTTTCTTGACCTCAGATGAAGAAGGTTGAGCAGAGCCTGAAGCAGAAACAGAGTCAATTTCCATAAGAGATTCAGAGTTAGGAGCAACAGATCCAGAGGGATGTTTCATAAGAGTCATAGCCAGAGGGTTGTCTTCAGATGCAGATTCAGCATTCACTTTTGTATCACATACTTCAGAGGATGAAGGAGCATCTTTAAGAAGCAATGGTGCAGATCTTTTAACAGTCCAGAACAAACTTCTAGCAGTTTCAGCAAATCTGAGCTTCGCATCATCAGAACATACATTCTTCAGATTTGATGCTACAGTATTGAATCTGTTGATGAAGCTATTCCAAATTGCATCAGATTCATTTGCATCCATTGTTGATAAGCACTTCCTCTGTACAGAGCCTAAATGCATCTCTATTTCTTTCATAAAACTTGTAAATAAATGATCAATATTCAGCCTAGGTTTTGGTTTTAGAAGGGTTTCCAATGTGAGTGGCTTGGGTTGAGGTGAAAGTGGAATGGTGAATTTTGGAATGATGATCAGAGGACGAGGGTAGAAGGGTATGGATGGAGAATTAGATGAAATGATAGTTTTTGATCTGATTAAGGCATTCAACAAAGATGGTTTTGCATTTGATGCATAGGAAACAACATCAAATGTGGTAGAAGTGTAAGGAATTAACGCAGATTTATCAGATAAAAGAGATTCTGATGAAATCATTTTTGGCATTTCTTTTATATATGTTTGGAGAACAGATGGTAGAATAATGGAAAGCTTGGGTTTAAGAGGGGTGATAGTGTCAGATGGTTCAATTCTGTCATAGAAACTTTTAAACTCAAAAACATAAGAAAGTGGATCAGAGGGGAGTGGTTTAAAAGAAGCAAAGGATACAAATTTAGATCTCCTTGGCTTAGGTTTTGGAATGGCTATTGGAATGAGAGAGTTTGATGAAACAGGTGGTTCTGGTTGGTTAACTACAAAAGTTCTGAGAGAGGGAGGTGAAAGAATATCTGGGTGTATATCAGATTCTGATGAGTTTGAGGATGTGGTTGGAATACAAGACGTAGAGGACACTTCAAAAATAGTTTTGAGAGGTGTAACGTTTAGAACCTCTGTCTCAGGTATTTTGTTTCAGGAGGGTTGGTTGGTTCTGATTGATTCTCAGAGGGTTTTGATGAAGGTTCTGATGCAGGTGGTTCAGATATAGGTGGTTCAGAAATAACTTGTTCATATGCAATAGGATCAGATGCAACTGGAACATATTGTATAGGTTCAGATGTGTTTGATTGTTGTTTTTCTGGTTGTTGTTGTAGTGCAGATTGTTCTGTTGGTTTTGTTATATGTGTTGGAATTTTGTTTGCTGGTGTTGTTGTTGTTGTTGTTGTTTCAGATGGTGGAGTAACAGAAGTTTTTAGTGGAGTAGTGGAAATAGGATCAGATGATTTTTATGGGGAAGGAATTTTTGATGGTTCAGATTTTTGGGGTGGAGCAGGAATAGATTGTTTTTGAGTTGGAGGGGGTTTTGGAATAGAACTAAATGTTGATTCATTTAAAACAATGTTAGAGAAAGAAGATACAGATGTTTTAGTACCTTTAATTTTGATACGCTTTGTGGGAACAGAAGGAACGTCACCAGAGGCTTTTCTCTTGATCAGCTTCTGTGGCTTGTCAGCAACTTTTGGCTTCTTCTGAGCAGCAGTTTCTTCTCCTTCTGATTGACCTCTTTTCCTTATGTTCTCATTGTATACATCTGGCATTGGTTCTCTTGCTCTTTTCAGAATGTCTGCAGGAATGGGAGTCTCATCTGCTTTGCATGAATCAATATATCTCACAATTATATCCCTTGGTTCTTCAGCACCAAACAGTGGAAAGTTTTCAACTGGAATTCGCTTCTGACTGATTTCAGAAATATTCAGCTTCTTGGGTGCAGATGTGATTTCCTCTACAATTTTTAGTCTCTGAAGACTCTTTGCATTCAGAGGTTTTCCAACAATGGATTCAAGTTCATCCTTGACTCCAGCTTCATACAGAGCAGTCACCAGTCCATTCTCTGTCAGAATGTCTGAAATTAACCTTCCAAAGGGGATCCATGTTCTGATCTTCTGACCCTTATCTTTTACAGATTCTCTTGAAGCATTGATATGGTTCCATAAATGCATAAACATAATGTAAGGAAGATCTACCTTAGTGCTCTGACTTAAACAGTACATGAAGTAGAGATGTTCATTGTTCACATAATCTGGAGAATTGGTAGATTTTCTGTGATGAATGCATCCCAGAACAATCTTTGCCCAAATTTTATAGTCAGACTTCAGATCTTTAAATTTGTTAGAGGCCTGTCCAGAAGTGATGACTTCCTCATAAACTTCCTCCATGTCTACACGCCCAGCTGGCAGATGACATACTCCATCAGTCTCCTCATACCCTATGAGTTTCCTGATCAGATCTTCAGTAATTATAATCTCCTTACCTAGAACAAAAGACAAGATGAATTTTGGATAAACAGATACATGTATCCATAATTCTTTTACCAGATGAGGGTAAACTGGTCTAAATAATCTGTCAAAGTATTTGACCCAGCCTTGAGCATCAATTATTGAACAAAATTCAAACCCATTTTCAGCTAATGAATCAAATTCCACCATTGATTCACAGAGAACTTCAAGTTTGTCAACAGGAGT